>CM072243.1:2403213-2450713 GCA_036851935.1 Coregonus suidteri
CCTTTATCTCTCTCTCCCCGTAGTAACGGTCTCTCTTTCCCCCTCCTTCTACTCATTCCTCTGTGTATATGTCCGCACTTCCTCCATCCCTCCCTCCTCTCCTACCATCTCATTCTCTCTATTCATGTTATTAGATTGGGTGAAAGGGAAAAGAAGCAAGAGATTGAAAATGGCAAATGCAGGTCCTTTAGTCCTTCACTGTGACAGATCCAAGCCTTCATTACATTAAACTCTCTATTGGAATTGGCTTCGGATGAGCTATCTCTATCTCACCCAAAAAAAAAAAAAAAAACCCCCTCAACTCTCCCCCAAAAAAAACAACCACACCCCCCCCCCCCCCCCCCCCCCCCCCCCCCTCCCCTTCTCTCAAAAAAAAAAAAAATTCTCCAGCCCCCCCCCCCCCCCTCTCTCTCGAATCTCTTCTCTCTCTCTCTCTCTCTCTCTCATCTCTCTCGTTCTCCCTCTTCTCTCTCTCTCTCTCTCATCTTCTCTCGATCTCTCACTCCTCTCTCGTCTCTCTCCTCTTCTTCTCGTCATCTCTCTATTCGCTCTCTCTCTCTCTCTCTCTCCTCTATCTCTCTCTCTCTTTTCTCTCTCTCTCCCCATCTCTGTTTTGCCTCTCAATTCATTTTCAATTTCCAAATTTCAGGGCTTTATTGGCATAGGAAACGCTAATGTTAACGTGCCAAAGCAAGTGAAGTAAGATAAATAAACAAAAGTGGAAATAAACAATAATATGAAACCCAGTAAACAGTACAACTAAGAAGTTTACAAATAAAAAAGACATTTCAAATGTCATTATATGGTATTTTTCCTCTCTCTCTATCGTCTTCTCGTCTCTCTCAGTCTCTCTCTCTCTCTCTCCTCTCGCTCTCGTCGCTCTCGTCGCTCTCTCAATTAAATCAAATTAAATTTCAATTCAATAGACTTTATTGACATAGCAAGTTCAATTCTTACATGTATTGTTCAAAATATGCATTATAACAAAAATGGTGGGACCAACAGCAATAATATAGTAGTAGTGGAAATGGGATTACCATTCACAGCAACTTACAAACAACAATATTAATGAGAATAACAATACATTAAAGCAATAGTCTTCGACCAGTCTCACAACTGACTGAGAAGACACATTAGCCAAAACAAAACAGGAAATATTAATTGACATGACATTACACTTTTCACTGGCTGTCCCCTAGGTTTGTGGCCGGATGACACATATTTGGCTGCCAGAACATTTTAGGCTTTTCACCCAATAAATATTAAGATTTTTTCTGCCTCTTTTATAGTTTCAACTTCTTTGGTACTGAATGATAATTTTGGAAAGAAAGATTATTTTAGGTTATGAGTTATTTGTCACAGTGTAATAGGAAATGCAGCTCTTGTCTCCTCCGCTTCCCCGGGGGCAGAGTCGAGCACAGCCTGGTCCTCATCTGGGCAGGCCAAGTTTTTGCCCTGGACGACTCCGGTCTCTATAGGCCAGACTTGTGCTCAATGAGTCTGTAACGTGGTCAGTGTTTTTCCTCAGTTTTTTCTATCAGTCACGAGTGGTCAGATAGTCTAGCCACCATTGTTACTGTCCTGTTTAGAGCCAATATGCATTCAAGTTTACTTTGATTTTTTAGTGGGGGTGTCTTTCCAAATGGTGATAGATATTTATATTTTTGCTATTGTGATGCTGTGTTGGGGCCAAAGATTATTCAGAGTGCTGTCCTGGAGGCAAGGGGGTTGCTGTTTTGGTTTAGTGAACTGATCCTCAGAACCAGCTGGTCTTGAGGCGGACTCTTTCTGTTTCATCTCTTGACATTAGGTAGAAGATGTGTGATGGAATGTTTTGGCGCGTCACTTGTTTTTTAGATGGTTGTAAAATTTGATGGCTCTTTTTTCTATTTGAATAAGGAGGGGGTACTTGGCCCCAAAAAATGTTCTGCTCTACATGCTTATTTTGAGTTTTTGCTTTTGCACTTGCAATTAACAGTCTCTTGCAAAACACTGCAGGCAGTATTTTCGATTGAAATGTTTGTCTCCATTTTGGTAAAGTCAGTATTAGAGAGCGGACCCCCATACTTCGCTGACATAAAGAGCAAATAGGTTCTATAACTGATATGGAACATTTTGAGGCAGATTCTAAATGGAATTTGTCGATTTTAATTATCCTTTTAATGGCAGTAGAATGATTCTGCTTTGCTTTGTCTCTCAGCTCGTTCACAGCCATGTGAATAGCTACCTGTGTTGCTGGATATTTAGTCCTAGATATGTGTCACTTTTGGTGTGTTTCTTAATAGAACTGTGTCCAAATATAATTTTTATATTGTCATCCTGATTTCCCAGACCTTCTTTGGAATATCATTATATTCTGGGTTTTTAGATTAACGGTCAGGGCCCAGGTCTGGACAGAACCTAGTGGCAGATGATGCTCTAGATGCTGCGGTAACCCCGTCCTTAAGTGGATAGACAGTAGCAACCAGAGTCACTCTGCGTACAGCGGACAAGTGATTTTCAGTGTTTGTGTAGGGTGAGACCAGGTGCTGACAGGGGCTGGGGATTCTTCTAATGTTTTTGCCAATTCATTAATGTAGATAGTAGATGTTAATAGTGTTGGACTTATTGAGTCAGCCCTGTTTCACTCCACGTCCCTGAGAGAAGAAGGCTTTTTGCTGTTGCCAATTTCACGCCACATTTGTTTTTAGTGTACATTGAGTTTAATTAACATCATATGTTTGTCACTACAATACCACTTTCTATTTAGTTTTTATCAAAAAAGACCTTTGTGCCAATTGAATCAAATGCTTTCTTGAAGTCTACAAAACACACAGTAGATTTTGCCTTTTTGTTTTGGTTTACTTGTTTGTCAATTAGAAGGGTGGAGGGGTAAATGTGTCTGTTGTGTTTTTTTTTTTTTTTTTTTCTTTATAGGATAATTTAAAAAACAGCCAATCTGGGCTTCTGCTTAGGGACGTTGTGTGTTCATCAAGGAAATGATGTGTAGTCCCTGCTATTTGACGAATACTGTAGAGAATTTCCCCCAAGTTGCTGTTACCGCAAAAGCTCTCTTGGAATTATTTGGGTCAAATTTGTCCTCAATTTTTATAGATTGGTGTGATTCAATCCTTGGTTCCAAATATCTGTGAAAATACCTGCAAGTTAGGATAATGTTTGAGAGTTTGAGTATAGTCAATTTTGAATTTGCTGGTCTGGATATTTGATCATTTCATTTAAAATTACCATCAGCACCACAGGACCTTTTTGTTGTTGTAGCGATGCGATCGTTTTTTTTCCCAATCATTCTTGTTTCTGTAATTGGGGTATCCACCGGATTCCTGATAGTCCTTTGGACGGCTGAGTCAAGGATTTGTAATTTTTTCTTGTATAATCTTGTTGTTCTGGGCTCTTTCTTATATTGCTGTAGCGAGGTTTGCAAAGTGATTTCTCCACATATCCCATTTTGGATAGCCAATTCCTCATGATGACGGTTTCGTTTAATTTATTCCAGTTCTCCCAGAAGTGGTTGTGATTCAATGGATTGCTCAATTACATCCAGGCCGATTTATAATGTGCGGTTCCTTTTTTTGTTTTCTTAGGGTTTGTTTGTATTGCACTCAAGTGTTTCCCCATATTCAAGGAAGGCGTATATTTTTGCTGGCTGGGGTCTCATTTTTTCATGATTCTATTCTTTTTTGGTTTGCTCCTTAGGTTTCTTAAGATTAGCAACAGAGTCTAATTTTGTCAAATATAACGTTTATGTTACAAACGGCCAAATTTATACTTCGTCACTGCTGTAGGGAGAAGGTTAAGGCCTAAAAAGTTGTCTAGGAGAGATTGTATTTTTTGGGCTACTAATTGTTTTTTGAGTAGATTTTCTGTACTGTTTGCAACTCCATCTATAGCACTTGTTGAGTACCATGTAATTTATTTATTGGCCGCGATGCTTCATGGTTGGGTTCTTGCTCTTCTCAGATACACTGTGATTTTACTGTGTCTGAGAGAGGTGTTAGTGGGCTGACTGTGAAGGCTCTGAGAGAGGGTTTTGCGGTCGGTGATGAAGTAGTCTACAGTACTGCTGCGAAGGGATGAGCTGTAGGTGCACCTACCAAAGAGTCCCCTCTTAACCTACCATTGACATGTACAGACCAGTGTACAACAGAACTGCAGTGAGCTGTGCTCCATTTTAGTTTTTCACTTTGTCATAGTTGTTTCTGGGGGTGGATGTGGGGAGGGGAAGGTTGTTGCTTCCCGTAGGTATTTTTCCCCATGACTGTTAATAGTGTCTAGTTCTTCTGCTGTTCTAGCATTCAGGTCTCCACAGACCAGCACATTGCCTTGGCTGAAAGTGACTAATCTCCCCCTCTAGAATGGAGAAACTCTCTTCATGAAGTAGGGTGACTCTGAGAGGGGGGAATGTAGTGTGCATCAGAGGAAGACGTGGTATCCGTTAAGATAGCCTCCTTGTTGATTTTTGCCAGATAAAGAATTCTCCTGTTTTTGATCAATTCGATTCGATTGAACTTAGTTAGTTTCAGATTTATACCATATTAGCATTCCCCCTGAGTTCTCTGCCTGTGTGATTCCTTTTAATTTGGGGGATGGTGGGAAAGAAGAGATGGTAGGGGGAAACGATTATCTCCCTATAACCTAGTGGACAGCCGTGGAAACATCACCTCTGCACCATGTTTCCTGTTGTACTACAATATCAACATCATCCATTTCTTTAAGGAAGTCCGGGTTTCTGCTCTTTAGCCCAAAAGCAGAGGACTTCAATCCTTGTAAATTCCAACATGCAACGTAAAAAGATTTCATAAAACTGTTTTTTCAATTAAAGTAAACTATTATTATGCGAATGTGATTTGTTTATCATTTAATATAGTAATTTGTGTCATGCCACTTGGGTGGATGTAGTGTGAGGATGGTGGAGTTTCTTGTGCTCATCTTACCATGACCCTCGGCCTATCAATGTGAGCATAGTAGACCCTCGGCCTATCATATGTGAAGCATAGTAGATCTCAGCATTTTTAATGTCAGTCATTTCGTTTGGTGGGGGCTGGGCCAGTTTGCTCCTTTCACAGCCTGTGCATAGCTCTGGTCTGCCGGCTGTGGCTCCTCCAGGTGTGGGTCTGTGGTGGTGGGGAGGGGGTGTTAGGCTCGTCTGGGGTGGTCTGTGCTGGCGCTGGTCTGTGGTGGGCATTGAGGTTGGTGGTGCTGTGGCCGTGGCTGGGGGGTCCAGGGTACTGGTCCGGGTGTGTGTCTCGGTGATCTCGGTGGGGTGGAGATTGCTCCGCTGTCCTGGGTGGAGAGGTCGGGGATGCGGGTTTAAAGCGACGTTCCTTGAGAGTATTAGCATAGGATGGGGACTGTCGTCCTGTACAGGTGAACATGGTCATAGAGAGACAGTCAGATCGAGGGTGGGATGTGGGGCCGGGTGTACATTGGGTCGCAGGGTCACAGTCCTGCGGGGAGTGGCTGGCGTTTATTCTTTGGATTTGTGGCAGGGTGGAAGTCCTTCTCTGTAGAAGGGTTGACACCACGATCCTTTAGTTTGGGGAAGATTGCGGAGGCCTTCTCAATCACTCCCCGTAGTGAAAGTCGCCACCCTCTCCTTGCTGAGCTACCAGGTCGTTGCTTCCGGTGTGTATGATTTATGTGGCTTGGCGACCCAAAGCTGGCCTTATCAAGCAGCGCCATTGCCACTCTCTGCGTTGTTTGGGCACCACACCTTTCTCGTTTTGTGTCTAGGGGAAAAGTTTCTTCTCCTGAACAAACTTCCCATTTGAGTCCATCAACAGACAATCTCAGCCAGTGTTTCTTCTGGACTGGAGGGGGTAGAGTTGGGGCTGGTGGGGTGTTGGAGCTGGGTGTGTGGCTGGTCTGTGCCGGTGCCACTGTCAGTGGGATGCTGTTCTGGGGGCTGGGGGGGAGGTAGGCAGCCGGCAGGCTGGGGGGAGGCCTGGCTGGTTAGGTGGGCTCCTCTGCTGTGTGAGGGCAGGTCATAGAGTGGTGATCTAGCTGCTCCTGCAGTCTGTCCTCTGTTCTGCTTCGCTCCTGCAGCTCCTCTCTTAGTGTGAGTCAGCTCGTTATTACTGCTCTGCCTGTCTTTTTTGTTGGAGCTCTCTCACCGTCCTCTGTTAGATCAGCCAGCCTCTCTTGAGTCCGTCTCTCTCTTGCTGAACTTCTTTCAACTGTGTTGCAGGGCTGCTGTCCTGCTCTGTCCGCACCTTGGTTAGGAGCTCCTCTAAGGTGTGGATTTCTGGTTTGCTGTTTGCTCACACTCTCCCTGAGCAGGACCACCTCTCCGCTCCAGTGTGGTGAACTAGATCCCTCATGGCAGCTATGGTGGTGAGGAGGGCCTGAGCCTGCTCTGCACTGAGGGGGTCGCTCTCCCTCCTGTGGCGTGTCCTCCACCATGTGGGAAGAGAGGTGCTGGATGTGCCTTTTTGGGTGGGATAGTGAGGGGTGAGGGTCGGTGCTGGTGGAGTTTTGTCTTGTGGGAGGCATGTCACTGGTGGTGTCCTTCTCTCTCTTCTGCTCTCTCCTTAATGGTCTGAAAGTCTGTTTCAAAAACAGCCTAAGGTTACCATTGCACCAATGACAGTCCCAGTCTTGTAGGAGGTTGATTGTTATCATGGTGCTGTCAGGGTCGTCTGTCTCTTTGACTTTCAGCTTCCACCCATTACAGATTCCCTCTTTCTTTACGGATGGGTAGTGAGAGCAGACTGCTGAGCGCCATGCATTTGGCTGGTCATGTGAGAAAGATGAGAATTACTCAATCATCCGTTTTTTGTAGAGGTCTGTGAAAAGGGTTTCTGGCCTCCCCTTTATTATAGTCTTTTTTAAAAGCTTTCCTTGTTGTGTCGTTTTTGGCCCTCTGGAGGGTAGAGAATGGGACTCAAGCGCTGAGTGGGCGTGTGGGAACATGGTGCTCTGGGGGTGTGGGCTCAGCTGGGGGTAGAGATGCTGGACTCTGGAGGGTATCAGCGCTGAGGGGGAGTGGGGACATGGTGACCTGTGAGACTCTGGAGGGTTATAGAATGGACTCAACGCCTTGAAAAGGGGGGGGAGTCGGGGACATGGTGTCCTGTGGGCTCTGGAGTTGTAGAGAATGGAATCAGCGCTGAGGGGATGGGGACATGGTTGCCTTTGGGCTCTGGAGGGTAGAGAATGGACTCCGCGCTGAGGGGGAGTGGGGACATGGTGCCTGTGGGCCTCTGTGAGGGTAGAGGATGGACTCAGCGCTGAGGGGGAAGTGGGGACATGGTGCCTGTGCCTTCTGAGGTTAGAGAATGGACTCAGCGCTGAGGGGGAGTGGGAAACTGGTGCCTGTGGCTCTGGAGGGTAGGAATGGACTCAGCGCTGAGGGGGAGGGGGACATGGGGCCTGTGGCCCTCTGGAGGGTAGAGAATGGACTCAGCGCTGAGGGGGAGTGGGGACATGGTGCCTGTGGGCTCTGCGGGGGGTAGAGAATGGACTACTGCTGAGTAGGGAAATGCTGCTCTGTTCTGCTGCAAACCTGTTCTGCCTAGTGCTATGGCAACCAGTTTTGTTGTCTGCTGCTGTTGCTAGCTAGCTCCTGTTTTAGCCTCAAAAACCAGCAAAAAGAGTGGAAAGATCTTCACACACCAAAACAGAAGATTATTTTAAAGTTGGGAGTCCGTGTGCTTTCTTTTTGATATACTCACCTCAGTTTGGTCGTTTGATGTAGTTGTATTAACTCCCCTTGCTAGGTTTTGTCCTAGCTCAATTTTCGGTGCTGGCTTGTTAGCCTTGCTGGCTAGGTTTTTGTTGTTGTAGCTAGCTAGTGAGAGTTCAAAACTTACATTTTACATTTTAGTCATTTAGGCAGACGCTCTTATCCCAGAGCGACTTACAGTTAGTGAGTGCATACTTTTTAATTTTTATTACTGGAACCCACAACCCTGGCGTTGCAAATGCCATGCTCTACCAACTGAGCTACAATCCCTGCCGGCCATTCCCTCCCCTAGCCCCTGGACCGACACTGGGCCTAATTGTGCGCCGCCCCATGGGTCTCCCGGTCGCGGGCCGGCTACGACAGAGCCTGGATTCGAACTCAGGGATACTCTAGTGGCACAGCTAGCACTGCGATGCAGTGCCTTAGACCACTGCGCCACTCGGGAGGAGACAGCAAAGTTATACTTTCTTTTTCTTTTCTGATTTAATAGAGTTGTTGTTCATCACTTCTTGCCTTGAATTATTTTTAGATTCGAGTGTTTATCTCATTCTAAAAATGTTCCAGTTGTTTCTATTACTCATTTCAGACAGAAGATGTGGTATATTACCTGTGAAAAAAAAAAAAAATCTATGTTTTATATTAAACCATGGTGGCTGTTTGCTTTTCAAATCAGGGAGGTGTTAAACAATGAATGTGTTCATGAATATTACAATTTTTTCAGATATACAAAAAGCAAAGAAAAAGTAGCAGTTAAATTAGTGGGATGTTGGTCTGATTATGAAAGCAATATGTTAGTAGAACAGATAAACGTGTTCATTAATTATACAAAAATCACTTTGCAATTATGTAACACGTTTACTGAACTTTTCCCTAAATATTTATCCAAAATACAAACAATGTATGTTTAGGGGTGAAAGTGTTTGATTACACATTGGGAATGTGTCCAGGAAGCAAATGGCCATCATTTGCATAAAAAATATGATTTGTAGTTGCTGTGATGATGCTCACCCTGTGCGTGTGTGTGCGTTTTGTGTGTGTGTGTGTTCCGGCACGTGTGTGTACCACTCCTAATTACAGAAGCAGTTACTAACTGGCTAGCGCCAGTGGAGTGTAGAGACTAGAGGAGACTAGAGGAGACTAGAGGAGACTAGAGACTAGAGGAGACTAGAGGAGACTAGAGAGACTAGAGACTAGAGGAGACTAGAGGAGACTAGAGGAGATCTAGAGGAGACTAGAGCGAGACTAGATGAGACTAGAGTCTAGAGGAGGACTAGAGGAGAACTATAGGAAACTATAGGATACTAGAGGAGACTAGAGGAGACTAGAGACTAGAGGGGACTAGAGGATAGATGATACTAGAGGAGACTAGAGGAGACTAGAGGAGAGTAGAGACTAGAGGAGACTAGAGGAGACTAGAGGAGACTAGAGGAGACTAGAGACTAGAGGAGACTAGAGGAGACTAGAGGAGACTAGAGGAGACTAGAGTCTAGAGGAGACTAGAGGAGACTAGAGGAGACTAGAGGAGACTAGAGGAGACTAGAGGAGACTAGAGGAGACTAGAGACTAGAGGAGACTAGAGGAGACTAGAGACTAGAGGAGACTAGAGGAGACTAGAGGAGACTAGCGAGACTAGAGAGACTAGAGACTATATGAGTGTAGAGATAGAGGGACTAGAGTCTAGAGGAGACTAGGAGTTTTAGAGACTAGAGGAGACTAGAGGAGACTAGAGGAGTGTAGAGACTAGAGGAGACTAGAGGAGTGTAGAGACTAGAGGAGACTAGAGGAGACTAGAGGAGACTAGAGGAGTGTAGAGACTAGAGGAGACTAGAGAAGACTAGAGGAGACTAGAGGAGTGTAGAGGAGACTAGAGGAGACTAGAGTCTAGAGGAGACTAGAGGAGACTAGAGAGACTAGAGGAGACTAGAGGAGACTAGAGGAGTGTAGAGACTAGAGGAGACTAGAGAAGACTAGAAGACTAGAGGAGTGTAGAGGAGACTAGAGGAGACTAGAGTCTAGAGGAGACTAGAGGAGACTAGAGGAGAGTAGATGAGACTAGAGACTATAGAAGTGTAGAGTCTAGAGGAGACTAGAGGAGACTAGAGGAGACTAGAGTCTAGAGGAGTGTAGAGGAGACTAGAGGAGACTAGAGACTAGAGGAGACTAGAGGAGACTAGAGGAGACTAGAGGGAGAAGAGGAGACTAGAGGAGACTAGAGGAGACTAGAGACTAGAGGAGACTAGAGGAGACTAGAGGAGACTAGAGGAGACTAGAGACTAGAGGAGACTAGAGACTAGAGGACACTAGAGGAGACTAGAGGAGACTAGAGTCTAGAGGAGACTAGAGGAGACTAGAGAGACTAGAGGAGACTAGAGGAGTACTAGACTAGGAGACTAAAGAGAAGAGACTAGAGAGACTAAGAGGAGACTAGAGGAGACTAGAGGAGACTAGGAGACTATAGGAGACTAGAGACTATAGAGGAGACTAGAGGACTAGACTAGAGGAGACTAGAGGAGCTAGACTAGAGACTAGAGAGACTAGATGAGACTAGAGACGACTAGAGGAGACTAGAGGAGTGTAGAGACTAGAGGAGACTAGAGGAGACTAGAGGACTAGAGGAGTGTAGAGACTAGAGAGACTAGAGAAGGACTAGAGACTAGAGGAGACATAGAGGAGACTAGAGGAGACTAGAGTACTAGGAGGCTCGGAGGACTAGAGGAGAGAGATGAGTACTAGAGACTATCGGAGTGTAGAGTCTAGAGGAGACTAGAGGAGAGGAGACTAGAGTCTAGAGGATTGTAGAGGATACTAGAGGATACTAGAGACTACTAGACTAGAGGAGACTAGAGACTAGAGACTAGAGGTGACTAGAGAGAAATAGAGGAGACTAGAGGAGACTAGAGACTAGAGGAGACTAGAGACTAGAGGAGACTAGATGAGACTAGAGGAGACTAGAGGAGACTAGAGGAGACTAGAGACTAGAGGAGACTAGAGGAGACTAGAGGAGACTAGAGGAGACTACTATATGAGCTCTAATCTAGAGGAGTGTAGATACTAGAGAGACTAAGAGAGCTAGACTAGAGGAGACTAGAGGAGACTAGATGAGACTAGAGACGATAGGAGTGTAGAGTCTAGAAGAGACTGGAGGAGACTAGAGGAGACTAGAGGAGACTAGAGACTAGAGGAGACTAGAGGAGACTAGACTAGAGGAGACTATAGAGACTTTAGAGAGACTAGAGACTAGAGGAGACTAGAGGAGACTAGCAGAGACTAGAGGAGACTAGAGGAGACTAGAGGAGACTAGAGACTATAGGAGTGTAGAGACTAGAGGAGACTAGAGGAGTGTAGAGACTAGAGGAGACTAGAGGAGACTAGAGGAGACTAGATGAGACTAGAGACTATAGAAGTGTAGAGACTAGAGGAGACTAGAGGAGACTAGAGGAGTGTAGATTCTAGAGGAGACTAGAGGAGACTAGAGACTATAGGAGTGTAGAGACTAGAGGAGACTAGAGGAGACTAGAGGAGACTAGAGGAGACTAGAGACTAGAGGAGACTAGATGAGACTAGAGGAGTGTAGAGGAGACTAGAGGAGACTCGAGTCTAGAGGAGACTAGAGGAGACTAGATGAGACTAGAGGAGTGTAGAGACTAGACTGGAGGAGACTAGGAGACTAGAGAATATAGTGAGTGTAGAGACTAGAGGAGACTAGAGGAGACTAGAGGAGACTAGATGAGACTAGAGACTATAGGAGTGTAGAGTGTAGAAGAGACTGGAGGAGACTAGAGACTATAGGAGTGTAGAGACTAGAGGAGACTAGAGGAGACTAGAGACTATAGGAGTGTAGAGACTATAGGAGTGTAGAGTGTAGAAGAGACTGGAGGAGACTAGAGGAGTGTAGAGACTAGAGGAGACTAGAGGAGTGTAGAGACTAGAGACTAGAGGAGACTAGAGGAGTGTAGAGACTATAGGAGTGTAGATTCTAGAGGAGACTAGAGGAGACTATAGGAGACTATAGGAGTGTAAAGTCTAGAGGAGACTAGAGGAGACTGTGTATGGGTGGTCCCGGGGATCGAACCCACTACCTTGGCGTTACAAGCGCCGTGCTCTACCAGCTGAGCTACAGAGGACCATAGGAGACTAGCGGAGTGTAGAGACTAGAGGAGACTAGATGAGACTAGAGGAGCGTAGAGGAGTGTAGAGACTAGAGGAGACTAGAGGAGTGTAGAGACTAGAGGAGAATAGAGGAGGCTAGAGGAGACTAGAGGAGACTAGAGGAGTGTAGAGACTAGAGGAGACTAGAGGAGTGTAGAGACTAGAGGAGACTAGATGAGACTAGAGGAGTGTAGAGACTAGAGGAGACTAGATGAGACTAGAGGAGTGTAGAGACTAGAGGAGACTAGAGGAGACCCAAGGAGTGTAGAGACTAGAGGAGACTAGAGGAGTGTAGAGATTAGAGGAGACTAGAGGAGACTAGAGGAGTTTAGAGACTAGAGGAGACTAGAGGAGACTAGAGGAGACTAGAGTAGACTAGAGGAGTGTAGAGACTAGAGGAGACTAGAGGAGTGTAGAGACTAGAGGAGACTAGAGGAGTGTAGAGACTAGAGGAGACTAGAGGAGGCTAGAGGAGACTAGAGGAGACTAGAGGAGTGTAGAGACTAGAGGAGACTAGAGGAGACCCAAGGAGTGTAGAGACTAGAGGAGACTAGAGGAGTGTAGAGATTAGAGGAGACTAGAGGAGACTAGAGGAGTTTAGAGACTAGAGGAGACTAGAGGAGACTAGAGGAGACTAGAGGAGTTTAGAGACTAGAGGAGACTAGAGTAGACTAGAGGAGTGTAGAGACTAGAGGAGACTAGAGGAGTGTAGAGACTAGAGGAGACTAGAGGAGTGTAGAGGAGACTATAGGAGTGTAGAGTCTAGAGACTATAGGAGTGTAAAGTCTAGAGGAGACTAGAGGAGACTAGAGTCTAGAGGAGTGTAGAGGAGACTAGAGTCTAGAGACTATAGGAGTGTAGAGTCTAGAGAAGACTAGAGGAGACTAGAGACTATATGAGTGTAGAAACTAGAGGAGCCTAGAGACTATAGGAGTGTAGAGGAGACTATAGGAGTGTAAAGTCTAGAGGAGACTAGAGGAGACTAGAGGAGACTGTGTATGGGTGGTCCCGGGGATCGAACCCACTACCTTGGCGTTACAAGCGCCGTGCTCTACCAGCTGAGCTACAGAGGACCATAGGAGACTAGCGGAGTGTAGAGACTAGAGGAGACTAGAGGAGACTAGAGGAGCGTAGAGGAGTGTAGAGACTAGAGAGAGGAGACTAGAGGAGTGTAGACTAGAGGAGACTAGAGGAGGCTAGAGGAGACTAGAGGAGACTAGAGGAGACTAGAGGAGTCTAGAGGAGACTAGAGAAGACTAGAGGAGTGTAGAGACTAGAGGAGACTAGAGGAGACTAGAGACTAGAGGAGACTAGAGGAGACTAGAGGAGACTAGAGGAGACTAGAGGAGACTAGCGGAGACTAGAGGAGACTAGAGACTATAGGAGTGTAGAGACTAGAGGAGACTAGAGTCTAGAGGAGACTAGAGGAGTGTAGAGACTAGAGGAGACTAGAGGAGACTAGAGGAGTGTAGAGACTAGAGGAGACTAGAGGAGTCTAGAGGAGACTAGAGAAGACTAGAGGAGTGTAGAGACTAGAGGAGACTAGAGGAGACTAGAGGAGACTAGAGGAGTGTAGAGACTAGAGGAGACTAGAGGAGTGTAGAGACTAGAGGAGACTAGATGAGAATAGAGGAGTGTAGAGACTAGAGGAGACTAGAGGAGACTAGAGGAGTGTAGAGACTAGAGGAGACTAGAGGAGACTAGAGGAGACTAGAGGAGACTAGAGGAGACTAGAGGAGACTAGTGGAGTGTAGAGACTAGAGGAGACTAGAGGAGACTAGAGGAGACTAGAGGAGTGTAGAGACTAGAGGAGTGTAGAGACTAGAGGAGACTAGAGGAGTGTAGAGACTAGAGGAGACTAGAGGAGACTAGAGGAGTGTAGAGACTAGAGGAGACTAGAGGAGACTAGAGGAGACTAGAGGAGACTAGAGGAGACTAGAGGAGACTAGAGGAGTGTAGAGACTAGAGGAGACTAGAGGAGACTAGTGAGATGTAGAGACTAGAGGAGACTAGAGGAGTGTAGAGACTAGAGGGACTAGAGGACTAGAGGAGACTAGAGGAGACTAGAGGAGACTAGAGGAGACTAGAGGAGACTAGAGGAGACTAGAGACTATAGGAATGTAAAGTCTAGAGGAGACTAGAGGAGACTAGAGTCTAGAATAATAATAATATGCCATTTAGCAGACACTTTTATCCAAAGGAACTTACAGTCATGTGTGCATACATTTTTTTTGTGTATGGGTGGTCCCGGGGATCGAACCCACTACCTTGGCGTTACAAGCACCGTGCTCTACCAGCTGAGCTACAGAGTGTAGAGACTAGAGGAGACTAGAGGAGACTAGAGGAGCGTAGAGGAGTGTAGAGACTAGAGGAGACTAGAGGAGTGTAGAGACTAGAGGAGACTAGAGGAGTCTAGAGGAGACTAGAGGAGACTAGAGGAGACTAGAGGAGTGTAGAGACTAGAGGAGACTAGAGGAGACTAGATGAGACTAGAGGAGCGTAGAGGAGTGTAGAGACTAGAGAAGACTAGAGGAGTCTAGAGGAGACTAGAGGAGACTAGAGGAGACTAGAGGAGTGTAGAGACTAGAGGAGACTAGAGGAGTGTAGAGACTAGAGGAGACTAGAGGAGTGTAGAGACTAGAGGAGACTAGAGGAGACCCAAGGAGTGTAGAGTCTAGAGGAGACTAGAGGAGACTAGAGGAGACTAGAGGAGACTAGAGGAGACCCAAGGAGTGTAGAGACTAGAGGAGACTAGAGGAGACTAGAGGAGTGTAGAGACTAGAGGAGACTAGAGGAGACTAGAGGAGTGTAGAGACTAGAGGAGACTAGAGGAGACTAGAGGAGTGTAGAGACTAGAGGAGACTAGAGGAGACTAGAGACTAGAGGAGACTAGAGGAGTGTAGAGACTAGAGGAGACTAGAGGAGACTAGAGGAGACTAGAGGAGACTAGAGGAGATTAGAGGAGTGTAGAGACTAGAGGAGACTAGAGGAGACTAGAGGAGACTAGAGGAGACTAGAGGAGATTAGAGGAGTGTAGAGACTAGAGGAGACTAGAGGAGACTAGAGGAGACTAGAGGAGATTAGAGGAGTGTAGAGACTAGAGGAGACTAGAGGAGTGTAGAGACTAGATTGAACCAGGGTGGGAGGCCCTCTCTCTCTTTCCTCTCTGTAAGGAGAATAACTATGATTAATGCTACCTAAGCTGCTACCTCTACGGCTGACGTGAAGGAAGCTCCCTCTCTCAGAGACATGTTTTATTGTTTTTGGGCCTGTCGTCTCATAATACACTTATCACACAATTTACTCTGGCTTTTTTCTGCCACATCAGGAGATTTCACAAAAGGAGGAAGGCATCACCTAGTATAGGCTAACTTTTACAGTCAGGGAGGCCTGTCTTTCTGCCTGTCTTTCTGCCTGTCTGTCTGCCTGCCTGCCTGTCTGTCTGCCTGTCTGCCTGTCTGCCTGTCTGCCTGTCTGCCTGTCTGTCTGTCTGTCTGCCTGCCTGTCTGTCTGTCTGTCTGTCTGCCTGTCTGTCTGTCTGTCTGTCTGCCTGCCTGTCTGCCTGCCTGCCTGCCTGTCTTTCTGTCTGTCTGCCTGTCTGTCTGTCTGCCGGCCTACTGTTATCTTGTGAACATTCTGATGAGCTTGCATCACCTGTGCGACTTCAAAATCCCTCTGGAGACTAGAGGAGTGTAGAATGTTTGGAATGGACTTGGCCTGTGCTTAAGCCTCTGCCATAAATGCAAACACTGTTGTTTTTTGTGAGATTGAGACCAATGATTAGAGGTGTCAATGTTTACAGTGCTTTCAGAAAATATTCACAACCCTTGACTTTTTCTAGAATTTGTTGTGTTACAAAGTGGGATTAAAATTGATTTAACTGTAATTTTATGTCAACGATCCACACAAAATACTCTGTAATGTCAAATTGGAAGAACAATTATATATATTTTTTTATTAATGGCAAATAAAACACTAATATATCTTAATTAGATAAGTATTCAACCCCCTGAGTCAATACATGTTAGAATCACCTTTAGCAGTGATTACAACTGTGAGTCTTTCTGGGTAAGTCTCTAAGAGCTTTCCACACCTGGATTGTACAATATTTGCCAATTTGTCTTTAAAAAAGTCGACAAGCTATGTCAAGTTGGTTGTTGATCATTGCTAGACAGCCATTTTCAGGTCTTGCCATAGATTTTCAAGCTGATTTAAGTCAAAACTGTAACTCGGCCACTCAGGAACATTCACTGTCTTCTTGGTAAGCAACTCCAGTGTAGATTTGGCCTTGTGTTTCAGGTTATTGTCCTGCTGAAAGGTGAATTTGTCTCCCGGTGTCTGTTGGAAAGCAGACTGAACCAGGGTCTCCTCTAGGATTTTGCCTGTGGTTAGCTTTATTCCATTTGTTTTTATCCAGAAAAAACTCCCCAGTCCTTGCAGATGACAAGCATACCCATGACATGATGCAGCCACCACCATGCTTGAAAATATGAAGAGTGGTACTCAGTGATATGTTGTGTTGGATTTGCCCCAAACATAACGCTTTGTATTCAGGACAAAAAGTGCATTTCTTTGCCACATTTTTCGCAAATATCACTTTAGTTTTCACATTTACATTTTACATTTAGCAGGACTTAGTGAGTGCATACATTTTAATACTTTTTTTTGTGCCTTATTGCAAACAGGATGCATGTTCTGCTTTAGGGCACTGCAAGAGATTATCAATTTTTTGTTGTAGTTTTTTTACTTAAGAATTTCCCTGTATTTAGCGCCATCCATCATTCCTTCAATTCTGACCAGTTTCCCAGTCCCTACCGATGAAAAACATCCCCACAGCATGATGCTGCCACCACCATGCTTCACTGTGGGGATGGTGTTCTCTGGGTGATGAGAGGTGTTGGGTTTGCGACAGACATAGCGTTTACCTTGATGGCCAAAAAGCTCAATTTTAGTCTCATCTGACCAGAGTATCTTCTTCCATATGTTTGGGGAGTCTCCCACATGGCTTTTGCCGAACACCAAACGTGTTTGCTTATTTTCTTCTTTAAGCAATGGCTTTTTCTGGCCACTCTTCCGTAAAGCCCAGCTCTGTGGAGTGTACGGCTTAAAGTGGTCCTATGGACAGATACGCCAACCTCCGTTGTGGAGTTTTGCAGCTCCTTCTGGGTTATCTTTGGTCTCTTTTTTGCCTCTCTGATTAATGCCCTCCTTGCCTGGTCTGTGAGTTTTGGTGGGCTGCCCTCTCTTGGCATGTTTGTTGTGGTGCCATATTCTTTCCATTTTTTAAATAATGGATTTAATGGTGCTCCGTGGGATGTTCAAAGCTTTGGATATTATTTTATAACCCAACCCTGATCTGTACTTCTCCACGACTTTGTCCCTGGCCTGTTTGGAGAGCTCCTTGGTCTTCATGGTGCCGCTTGCTTGGTGGTGCCCCTTGCTTAGTGGTGTTGCAGACACTGGGGCCTTTCAGAACAGGTGTATATATACTGAGATCATTTGACAGATCATGTGACACTTAGATTGCACACAGGTGGACTTTATTTAACTAATTATGTGACTTCTGAAGGTAATTGGTTGTACCAGATCTTATTTAGGGGCTTCATAGCAAAGGGGGTGAATACATATGCACGCACCACTTTTCCTTTATTTATTATTTAGAATTTTTTGAAACAAGTTATTTTCTTAATTTCACTTCACCAATTTGGACTATTTTGTGTATGTCCATGACATGAAATCCAAATAAAAATCAATTTAAATTACAGGTTGTAATGCAAGAAAAATAGGAAAAATGCCAAGGGGGATGAATACTTTTGCAAGGCACTGTATGCTGATGACTCTACAATGTATAGCGCAGCATCAGAATGTAATGAGTTAACAGATGTACTGAGTAGTGAACTAAGAACGGTGTCTGAGTGGGTTGATATGAACACATTGGTGTTGAACATTTCTAAAACTAAATGCATTGTATTTGGTTCAAGATATATGCTTGCTGATGATCCCCAAGTGAATTTGTCGATGAATAGAACGCATGTAGAGCAAGGGGAAAAAACAACACTACTAGGCCTCATGTTGGACGCGGCTTCATCATGGTCAGAGCACATAGATAATATTGTTATTAAGATGGGTAAGGGAATTGCTGTTACAAGAAAATGTTCAGAGTATGTAGCATCTAGCACTCTGAATCAGGTGATTCAATCCCTGGTCCTATCACACCTGGAGTACTGTCCAGTTATAAATGGTCATCTGCAGCAAAGAAAATATACAAAAGATGCTCCAAATCGCTCATAACAGGGCTGCCAGATTAGCTCTTCATTGCTCTATCATAACAGGGCTGCCAGATTAGCTCTTCATTGCTCTATCATAACAGGGCTGCCAGATTAGCTCTTCATTGCTCTATCATAACAGGGCTGCCAGATTAGCTCTTCATTGCTCTATCATAACAGGGCTGCCAGATTAGCTCTTCATTGCTCTATCATAACAGGGCTGCCAGATTAGCTCTTCATTGCTCTATCATAACAGGGCTGCCAGATTAGCTCTTCATTGCTCTATCATAACAGGGCTGCCAGATTAGCTCTTCATTGCTCTATCCGTATGAGTATTATCCAAATGCATCAGAATCTCTCATGGCTTCACATTGAAAACAAATTACTATCCAGTCTTCTGATTTTCTTTAGGAATGTTATATTTTTTCAAAAAAACACAGTATTTGTCAGACCAGTTAGTACATACTAACAACACGCATAACCACCAAACCAGACCATCTAAGACAACCCAAGCCAAGGACAAATCGCCTTAAAATATACAGTTTTATATAGAGCCATAGCTGAATGGAACTCTTTACCAATCCATATTTCTCAGGCAAAAATGTAAATCCACCTTCAAGAAAAAAAATCTAATAACATATACTGTGATAGACCATGTGACAGGAACTAGAAAGCATCAACTGAATGTTAAATGTGTTACCTGTCAGGTATTTTAAATGTCTGTATTGTCTACTTGTTAAATGTTTGTAAAGTCTTAATTTGTAATTGTTTGTAATGTCTTATGAATTGGTGTTGGACCCCAGGAAGATTAGCTAACGTTACGACGTTATCTAATGGGGACCCTATTATGTTTGTCATTTCTGTACAGAACCTGGGAGTATTTCTTTATCAACGTCAGACAGATTAACATGGTGTCCGTCCCAAATGGCACCTATTCCCTATAAAGTGAACCCTATAGCTCTCGCGAACCCTATAGCTCTCGCGCTCTCTCTCTCTCTCTCTCTCTCTCTCTCTCTCTCTCTCTCTCTCTCTCTCTCTCTCTCTCTCTCTCTTTTCCTCTCTCTCTCTCTCTCTCTCTCTCTCCTCTCTCTCTCTCTCTCTGTCTCTCTCTCTCTCTCTCTCTCTCTCTCTCTCTCTCTCTCTCTCTCTCTCTCTCTCTCTCTCTCTCTCTCTCTCTCTCTCTCTCTCTCTCTCTCTCTCTCTCTCTCTCTCTCTCTCTCTCTCTCTCTCTCTCTCTCTCTCCCTGTGTCTCTCTCTGTCTTCTTGCTGCAGAGCTGTGTACTTAAACAAATCAATTATGTTGCAGTTTAGTTTTTCTCTTGTCCTTTTCCCCTCCCTCTGTCCTTATTGTTTGCAGAGCACATCGATTTTTCACAGCCCTGGAGGTGATGAATAGCGGAGCTATCTGGGATGAATCTGGTTGTGTAAAGGCGAGACGAACCCAACCACCCAGGACACATACACACACACACACACACACACACACACACACACCCTTCTGCCCCCCCCCCCCTCCCTCAAACCCCCTTGCGCACCCAGCAATCCTCCACTTTCTCCTTTCAGAGCACAGCACTTCCAACAGAGAGAGAGAGAGAGAGAGAGAGAGAGAGAGAGAGAGAGAGAGAGAGAGAGAGAAACCTACTATCAACTGTCATGATTCGGCAATTAGGAATGGTTAGCAGTACCAGTTGTGCTTATAGAGCAAAGTTCATTGTTTAACAAATGGCACCTTATCCCCTATTGGGCTCTGGTCAAAAGTAGTACACTATGTTGGGAATAGGGTGCTATTTGGGATGCAAGCATAGCCTCTGGTCATTTGCTGAATGAATGAATGAATGAATGAATGAATGAATGAATTAACGTATTTGTTGACAGATGTGAAATGAAATATGGTGGTGTTTTAAAATTGTCTTTAAAAATTGTAACAGCAAAGTAGTTCAGAGTTTTTAATGACCAATAAACTAAACTTCATCATTGTTTTGTTGTTGTAGGAGCAGCAAACCTGTGTTCCAGAATCTGGGGTGGAGGACCCCTACCTGACATGTGACTGGGTGGGGGGGGTCAGAGGTGGTGGCAGACAGACGGAGAGAGAGAGAGAGAGAGAGAGAAGAATAATACAGGACGTACAGTCAACACAGGTGAGTCCCATTCCTCATAAACTATCACACCGCTTTCACACTACAAAGCCAGAGCTGGGCTGGCCTGGTATTGCATCCACCATAGTTGCTGGAACCATTTTGGAAAGAACATTGAATCAGGTATTACAGTCAGCCAGCTAACATACTACTACCTCCCTGCTACTACTAGTTAACAGACTACTACCACCATACTACTAGCTAACAGACTACTACCTCCCTGCTACTACTACTAGTTAACAGACTACTACCTCCCTGATACTACTACTAGCTAACATACTACTACCTCCCTGCTACTACTACTAGTTAACAGACTACTACCTCCCTGCTACTATTACTAGTTAACAGACTACTACCACCATACTACTACTACTAGTTAACAGACTACTACCTCCCTGCTACTACTACTAGTTAACAGACTACTACCACCATACTACTACTACTAGTTAACAGACTACTACCTCCCTGATACTACTACTACTGGCTAACATACTACTACCTCCCTGCTACTACTACTAGTTAACATACTACTACCTCCCTGCTACTACTACTAGTTAACAGACTACTACCTCCCTGCTACTACTACTAGTTAACAGACTACTACCTCCCTGCTACTACTACTAGCTAACAGACTACTACCACCATATTACTACTACTAGTTAACAGACTACTACCTCCCTGCTACTACTACTAGCTAACAGACTACTACCTCCCTGCTACTACTACTAGTTAACAGACTACTACCACCATACTACTACTACTAGTTAACAGACTACTACCTCCCTGCTACTACTACTAGTTAACATACTACTACCTCCCTGCTACTACTACTAGTTAACAGACTACCACCACCATACTACTACTACTAGCTAACAGACTACTACCACCATACTACTACTACTAGTTAACAGACTACTACCTCCCTGCTACTACTACTAGTTAACAGACTACTACCTCCCTGCTACTACTACTAGTTAACAGACTACTACCACCATACTACTACTACTAGCTAACAGACTACTACCTCCCTGCTACTACTACTAGTTACATACTACTACCTCCCTGCTACTACTACTAGTTAACAGACTACTACCACCATACTACTACTACTAGCTAACAGACTACCATCACCATACTACTACTACTACTACTAGTTAACAGACTACTACCACCATATTACTACTACTAGTTAACAGACTACTACCTCCCTGCTACTACTACTAGCTAACAGACTACTACCTCCCTGCTACTACTACTAGTTAACATACTACTACCTCCCTGCTACTACTACTAGCTAACAGACTAATACCACCATATTACTACTACTAGTTAACAGACTACTACCACCATACTACTACTACTAGCTAACAGACTACTACCACCATATTACTACTACTACTAGTTAACAGACTACTACCACCATACTACTACTACTAGCTAACAGACTACTACCTCCCTGCTACTACTACTAGCTAACAGACTACTACCTCCCTGCTACTACTACTAGTTAACAGACTACTACCTCCCTGCTACTACTACTAGCTAACAGACTACTACCTCCCTGCTACTACTACTAGTTAACAGACTACTACCACCATACTACTACTACTAGCTAACAGACTACTACCACCATATTACTACTACTAGTTAACAGACTACTACCACCATACTACTACTACTAGCTAACAGACTACTACCTCCCTGCTACTACTACTAGCTAACAGACTAATACCACCATATTACTACTACTAGTTAACAGACTACTACCACCATATTACTACTACTAGCTAACAGACTACTACCTCCCTGCTACTACTACTAGCTAGCAGACTACTACCTCCCTGCTACTACTACTAGTTAACAGACTACTACCTCCCTGCTACTACTACTAGTTAACAGACTACTACCTCCCTGCTACTACTACTAGCTAACAGACTAATACCACCATATTACTACTACTAGTTAACAGACTACTACCACCATACTACTACTACTAGCTAACAGACTACTACCACCATACTACTACTACTAGTTAACAGACTACTACCTCCCTGCTACTACTACTAGCTAACAGACTACTACCTCCCTGCTACTACTACTAGTTAACAGACGACTACCTCCCTGCTACTACTACTAGCTAACAGACTACTACCACCATACTACTACTACTAGTTAACAGACTACTACCTCCCTGCTACTACTACTAGCTAACAGACTACTACCTCCCTGCTACTACTACTAGCTAACAGACTACTACCACCATACTACTACTACTAGTTAACAGACTACTACCTCCCTGCTACTACTACTAGTTAACAGACTACTACCTCCCTGCTACTACTACTAGTTAACAGACTACTACCTCCCTGCTACTACTACTAGTTAACAGACTACCACCACCATAATACTACTACTAGTTAACAGACTACTACCTCCCTGCTACTACTACTAGTTAACAGACTACTACCTCCCTGCTACTACTACTAGTTAACAGACTACCACCACCATACTACTACTACTAGTTAACAGACTACTACCTCCCTGCTACTACTACTAGTTAACAGACTACTACCTCCCTGCTACTACTACTAGTTAACAGACTACTACCTCCCTGCTACTACTACTAGCTAACAGACTACTACCACCATACTACTACTACTACTAGTTAACAGACTACTACCACCATATTACTACTACTAGTTAACAGACTACTACCTCCCTGCTACTACTACTAGTTAACAGACTACTACCTCCCTGCTACTACTACTAGTTAACAGACTACTACCACCATACTACTACTACTAGTTAACAGACTACTACCTCCCTGCTACTACTACTAGTTAACAGACTACCACCACCATACTACTACTACTAGCTAACAGACTACTACCACCATACTACTACTACTAGTTAACAGACTACTACCTCCCTGCTACTACTACTAGTTAACAGACTACCACCACCATACTACTACTACTAGCTAACAGACTACTACCACCATACTACTACTACTAGTTAACAGACTACCACCACCATACTACTACTACTAGCTAACAGACTACTACCACCATACTACTACTACTAGTTAACAGACTACTACCACCATACTACTACTACTAGCTAACAGACTACTACCTCCCTAAGCTATCAGGCATTACAGTCAGCCAGCTAACGGACTACTACCTCCCTAAGCAATGCCTTATAAATCTGTTTACTTAATTCATTGCCTACAAGACTCCCTGCTTCTTGAGGAAATGTCACAAATAGCTGGTGGGTGGATGACAACCGATTAAGCTTGTCACTGTAAATAGACTTCTGGTCTTCTGTCTGTTTTGTCAGTGTGTTGTTATAAACCCTGGGATGGTGTTGGGTTGGTCCTACAGGGTATGAACCCTGGGATAGCAGGGCTCCAGTCTGCGACAATTTAGTCACATTTTGCGATCCTTTGACTTGGCTGTGTGAGTAAAAATGTGAATTGGTCACATCGGTGCGAGAAGCACATTCTAGATTGTCACCCCAAATAAATCAACCTTTTAGTTGACCTATTAGATTAAATTTAAATTAATTAAATTAACCTATTAGTGCACATAAAGATGCAGGCAAATTCATTTCTTATTGAACCAAAAATATTCTGAAAATTCTGGAGACCTTAAATAATAATAACAACAATAACCCATAACTACTGGAACAACAATAACCCATAACTACTGGAACAACAATAACCCATAACTACTGGAACAACAATAACCCATAACTACTGGAACAACAATAACCCATAACTACTGGAACAACAATAACCCATAACTACTAGAACAACAATAACCCATAACTACTGGAACAACAATAACCCATAACTACTGGAACAACAATAACCCATAACTACTGGAACAACAATAACCCATAACTACTGGAACAACAATAACCCATAACTACTGGAACAACAATAACCCATAACTACTGGAACAACAATAACCCATAACTACTGGAACAACAATAACCCATAACTACTGGAACAACAATAACCCCTAAATACTGGAACAACAATAACCCCTAACTACTGGAACAACAATAACCATAACTACTGAAACAACAATAACCCATAACTACTGGAACAACAATAACCATAACTACTGGAACAACAATAACCATAACTACTGGAACAACAATAACCCATAACTACTGGAACAACAATAACCCATAACTACTGGAACAACAATAACCCATAACTACTGGAACAACATCATGATTGACATTGATGAACAGCTTTAGGCAAGTGGTGTGTGTGTGTGTGTGTGTGTGTGTGTGTGTGTGTGTGTGTGTGTGTGTGTGTGTGTGTGTGTGTGTGTGTGTGTGTGTGTGTGTGTGTGTGTGTGTGTGTGTGTGTGTGTGTGTGTGTGTGTGTGTGTGTGTGTGTGCTTTCCCCACCTTGCGGTAGCCCTCGAGGACATCCTTCAGCTTCTCGTATCGTCTGAACAGTTCCGCCAGACTCTTCTCCACTGAGTTGAGGTCTGAAAGAGCCTGGTCCTTCTCTATGAGCAGCTGCTGGATGGTGTGGATGGTGCACCGGATCATAACAAATAATAATCACAACATGAAAAGATGATGAAACTACTTATTTATTGAATACCAGCTCAGTTATTACACATTTTAATACAGCTGTGAAAAAACATTTACATTTTACATTTTAGCAGACGCTCTTATCCAGAGTGACTTACAGTTAGTGAATGCATACACTTTTATTTTATTTTAATGACTTTAGAAGATTATACACTTTTTTTCTATTGCGTACCACCACCAACTGAAAAACATAGCGGCACCAGGGGTAAATGATAGTCTGGAACCCTGGGATAGTGTTTGGTTGGTCCTACTGGGTATAAACCCTGGGATAATGTTTAGTTGGTCCTACTGGGTATAAACCCTGGGATAGTGTTTGGTTGGTCCTACTGGGTATAAACCCTGGGATAGTGTTTAGTTGGTCCTACTGGGTATAAACCCTGGGATAGTGTTTGGTTGGTCCTACTGGGTATAAACCCTGGGATAGTGTTTGGTTGGTCCTACTGGGTATAAACCCTGGGATAGTGTTTAGTTGGTCCTACTGGGTATAAACCCTGGGATAGTGTTTAGTTGGTCCTACTGGGTATAAACCCTGGGATAGTGTTTAGTTGGTCCTACTGGGTATAAACCCTGGGATAGTGTTTAGTTGGACCTACTGGGTATAAACCCTGGGATAGTGTTTAGTTGGTCCTACTGGGTATAAACCCTGGGATAGTGTTTAGTTGGTCCTACTGGGTATAAACCCTGGGATAGTGTTTAGTTGGTCCTACTGGGTATAAACCCTAGGATAGTGTTTAGTTGGACCTACTGGGTATAAACCCTGGGATAGTGTTTGGTTGGTCCTACTGGGTATAAACCCTGGGATAGTGTTTAGTTGGTCCTACTGGGTATAAACCCTGGGATAGTGTTTGGTTGGTCCTACTGGGTATAAACCCTGGGATAGTGTTTGGTTGGTCCTACTTGGTATAAACCCTGGGATAGTGTTTAGTTGGACCTACTGGGTATAAACCCTGGGATAGTGTTTAGTTGGACCTACTGGGTATAAACCCTGGGATAGTGTTTAGTTGGACCTACTGGGTATAAACCCTGGGATAGTGTTTAGTTGGACCTACTGGGTATAAACCCTGGGATAGTGTTTAGTTGGACCTACTGGGTATAAACCCTGGGATAGTGTGCAATATGTTACACATTTGTTGTGCTTAAGATCCCTGTGTTGTTAGAAGCCTGTTGGCCAGATAGCCAGTGGAGACTAGAGGGTAGCCTGTTGGCCAGACAGCCAGTGGAGACAAGAGGGTAGCCTGTTGGCCAGATAGCCAGTGGAGACTAGAGTGTAGCCTGTTGGCCAGATAGCCAGTGGAGACTAGAGGGTAGCCTGTTGGCCAGATAGCCAGTGGAGACTAGAGTGTAGCCTGTTGGCCAGATAGCCAGTGGAGACTAGAGGGTAGCCTGTTGGCCAGATAGCCAGTGGAGACTAGAGTGTAGCCAGATAGCCAGTGGAGACTAGAGTGTAGCCAGTGGGAGACTAGAGGGTAGCCTGTTGGCCAGATAGCCAGTGGAGACTAGAGTGTAGCCTGTTGGCCAGACAGCCAGTGGAGACTAGAGGGTAGCCTGTTGGCCAGACAGCCAGTGGAGACTAGAGTGTAGCCTGTTGGCCAGATAGCCAGTGGAGACTAGAGTGTAGCCTGTTTAGCCAGATAGCCAGTGGAGACTAGAGTGTAGCCTGTTGGCCAGATAGCCAGTGGAGACTAGAGTGTAGCCTGTTGGCCAGATAGCCAGTGGAGACTAGAGTGTAGCCTGTTGGCCAGATAGCCAGTGGAGACTAGAGTGTAGCCTGTTGGCCAGATAGCCAGTGGAGACTAGAGTGTAGCCTGTTGGCCAGACAGCCAGTGGAGACTAGAGTGTAGCCTGTTGGCCAGATAGCCAGCCAGTGGAGACTAGAGGAGTGTAGCCTGTTGGCCAGATAGCCAGTGGAGACTAGAGTGTAGCCTGTTGGCCAGATAGCCAGTGGAGACTAGAGACTAGAGTGTAGCCTGTTGGCCAGATAGCCAGTGGAGACTAGAGTGTAGCCTGTTGGCCAGATAGCCAGTGGAGACTAGAGTGTAGCCTGTTTGGCCAGATAGCCAGTGGAGACTAGAGTGTAGCCTGTTGGCCAGATAGCCAGTGGAGACTAGAGTGTAGCCTGTTGGCCAGATAGCCAGTGGAGACTAGAGTGTAGCCTGTTGGCCAGATAGCCAGTGGAGACTAGAGACTAGAGTAGCCTGTTGGCCAGATAGCCAGTGGAGACTAGAGTGTAGCCTGTTGGCCAGATAGCCAGTGGAGACTAGAGTGTAGCCTGTTGGCCAGATAGCCAGTGGAGACTAGACTAGAGTGTAGCCTGATTCCCAGATAGCCAGTAGCCAGTGAGACTAGAGTGTAGCCTGATTCCCAGATAGCCAGTGGAGACTAGAGTGTAGCCTGTTGGCCAGATAGCCAGTGGAGACTAGAGTGTAGCCTGTTGGCCAGATAGCCAGTGGAGACTAGAGTGTAGCCTGTTGGCCAGATAGCCAGTGGAGACTAGAGTGTAGCCTGTTGGCCAGATAGCCAGTGGAGACTAGAGTGTAGCCTGTTGGCCAGATAGCCAGTGGAGACTAGAGAGTGTAGCCTGTTGGCCAGATAGTCAGTGGAGACTAGAGTGTAGCCTGTTGGCCAGATAGCCAGTGGAGACTAGAGTGTAGCCTGATTCCCAGATAGCCAGTGGAGACTAGAGTGTAGCCTGTTGGCCAGACAGCCAGTGGAGACTAGAGGGTAGCCTGTTGGCCAGATAGCCAGTGGAGACTAGAGTGTAGCCTGTTGGCCAGATAGCCAGTGGAGACTAGAGTGTAGCCTGTTGGCCAGATAGCCAGTGGAGACTAGAGTGGTAGGCTGTTGGCCAGATAGCCAGTGGAGACTAGAGTGTAGCCTGTTGGCCAGATAGCCAGTGGAGACTAGAGTGTAGCCTGTTGGCCAGATAGCCAGTGGAGACTAGAGGGTAGCCTGTTGGCCAGATAGCCAGTGGAGACTAGAGTGTAGCCTGTTGGCCAGATAGCAGTGGAGTGGAGACTAGAGTGAGACAGCCTGTTGGCCAGATAGTAGCCAGTGGAGACTAGAGTGTAGCCTGTTGGCCAGATAGCCAGTGGAGACTAGAGTGAGTGTAGCCAGTGTTGGCCAGATAGCCAGTGGAGACTAGAGTGTAGCCTGTTGGCCAGATAGCCAGTGGAGACTAGAGTGTAGCCTGTTGGCCAGATAGCCAGTGGAGACTAGAGATAGGTAGCCTGTTGATAGCCAGATAGCCAGTGGAGACTAGAGGGTAGCCTGTTGGCCAGATAGCCAGTGGAGACTAGAGGGTAGCCTGTTGGCCAGATAGCCAGTGGAGACTAGAGTGTAGCCTGTTGGCCAGATAGCCAGTGGAGACTAGACTAGCCTGAGGGTAGCCTGTTGGCCAGATAGCCAGTGGAGACTAGAGTGTAGCCTGTTGGCCAGATAGCCAGTGGAGACTAGAGTGTAGCCTGTTGGCCAGATAGCCAGTGGAGACTAGAGTGTAGCCTGTTGGCCAGATAGCCAGTGGAGACTAGAGTGTAGCCTGATTCCCAGATAGCCAGTGGAGACTAGAGTGTAGCCTGTTGGCCAGATAGCCAGTGGAGACTAGAGTGTAGCCTGTTGGCCAGATAGCCAGTGGAGACTAGAGTGTAGCCTGTTGGCCAGATAGCCAGTGGAGACTAGAGGGTAGCCTGTTGGCCAGATAGCCAGTGGAGACTAGAGGGTAGCCTATTGGCCAGATAGCCAGTGGAGACTAGAGTGTAGCCTGTTGGCCAGATAGCCAGTGGAGACTAGAGTGTAGCCTGTTGGCCAGATAGCCAGTGGAGACTAGAGTGTAGCCTGATTCCCAGATAGCCAGTGGAGACTAGAGTGTAGCCTGTTGGCCAGATAGCCAGTGGAGACTAGAGTGTAGCCTGTTGGCCAGATAGCCAGTGGAGACTAGAGGGTAGCCTGTTGGCCAGATAGCCAGTGGAGACTAGAGTGTAGCCTGTTGGCCAGATAGCCAGTGGAGACTAGAGACTAGATAGGGACTAGAGCTAGTTGGCCAGATAGCCAGTGGAGACTAGAGTGTAGCCTGTTGGCCAGATAGCCAGTGGAGACTAGAGTGTAGCCTGTTGGCCAGAGCCAGCCAGTGGAGACTAGACTAGGTAGCCTGTTGGCCAGACAGCCAGTGGAGACTAGAGTGCCAGATAGCCAGTGGAGACTAGAGCCTGTTGGCCAGATAGCCAGTGGAGACTAGAGTGTAGCCTGTTGGCCAGATAGTCAGTGGAGACTAGAGTGTAGCCTGTTGGCCAGATAGCCAGTGGAGACTAGAGTGTAGCCTGTTTACCAGATAGCCAGTGGAGACTAGAGTGTAGCCTGTTGGCCAGATAGCCAGTGGAGACTAGAGTGTAGCCTGTTGGCCAGATAGCCAGTGGAGACTAGAGTGTAGCCTGTTGGACTAGAGATAGCCAGATAGCCAGTGGAGACTAGAGTGTAGCCTGATTCCCAGATAGCCAGTGGAGACTAGAGTGTAGCCTGTTGGCCAGATAGCCAGTGGAGACTAGAGTGTAGCCTGTTGGCCAGATAGCCAGTGGAGACTAGAGTGTAGCCTGTTGGCCAGATAGCCAGTGGAGACTAGAGTGTAGCCTGTTGGCCAGATAGCCAGTGGAGACTAGAGTGTAGCCTGTTGGCCAGATAGCCAGTGGAGACTAGAGTGTAGCCTGTTGGCCAGATAGCCAGTGGAGACTAGAGTGTAGCCTGTTGGCCAGATAGCCAGTGGAGACTAGAGTGTAGCCTGTTGGCCAGATAGCCAGTGGAGACTAGAGTGTAGCCTGTTGGCCAGATAGCCAGTGGAGACTAGAGATAGCCAGTAGCCTGTTAGGCCAGATAGCCAGTGGAGACTAGAGTAGAGTGATAGCCTGTAGCCAGCCAGATAGCCAGTGGAGACTAGAGTGTAGCCTGTTGGCCAGATAGCCAGTGGAGACTAGAGTGTAGCCATGTTGGCCAGATAGCCAGTGGAGACTAAGACTAGTGTAGCCTGTTGGCCAGATAGCCAGTGGAGACTAGAGTGTAGCCTGTTGGCCAGATAGCCAGTGGAGGAGCCTGTTTCCCAGATACTGGAGACTTGTGTAGCCTGATTCCCAGATAGCCAGTGGAGACTAGAGTGCAGCCTGATTCCCAGATAGCCAGTGGAGACTAGAGTGTAGCCTGTTGGCCAGATAGCCAGTGGAGACTAGAGTGTAGCCTGTTGGCCAGATAGCCAGTGGAGACTAGAGTGTAGCCTGTTGGCCAGATAGCCAGTGGAGACTAGAGTGTAGCCTGTTGGCCAGATAGCCAGTGGAGACTAGAGTGTAGCCTGATTCCCAGATAGCCAGTGGAGACTAGAGTGTAGCCTGATTCCCAGATAGCCAGTGGAGACTAGAGTGTAGCCTGTTGGCCAGATAGCCAGTGGAGACTAGAGTGTAGCCTGTTGGCCAGATAGCCAGTGGAGACTAGAGTGTAGCCTGTTGGCCAGATAGCCAGTGGAGACTAGAGTGTAGCCTGTTGGCCAGATAGCCAGTGGAGACTAGAGTGTAGCCTGTTTGCCAGATAGCCAGATGTAGCCTGTTGGCCAGAGTGGAGACTAGAGTCTAGCCTGTTGGCCAGATAGCCAGTGGAGAGTAGAGTGTAGCCTGTTGGCCAGACAGCCAGTGGAGACTAGAGGGTAGCCTGTTGGCCAGATAGCCGGTGGAGACTAGAGTGTAGCCTGTTGGCCAGATAGCCAGTGGAGACTAGAGTGTAGCCTGTTGGCCAGATAGCCAGTGGAGACTAGAGTGTAGCCTGTTGGCCCAGATAGCCAGTGGAGACTAGAGTGTAGCCTGTTTAGCCTGTTGGCCAGATAGTCAGTGGAGACTAGAGTCTAGCCTGTTGGCCAGATAGCCAGTGGAGACTAGAGTGTAGCCTGTTGGCCAGATAGCCAGTGGAGACTAGAGTGTAGCCTGTTGGCCAGATAGCCAGTGGAGACTAGAGTGTAGCCTGTTGGCCAGATAGCCAGTGGAGACTAGAGGGTAGCCTGTTGATAGCCAGCCTGATAGATAGCCAGTGGAGACTAGAGTGTAGCCTGTTGGCCAGATAGCCAGTGGAGACTAGAGTGAGCCTGTGTAGCCTGTTGACTAGCCAGATAGCCAGTGGAGACTAGAGCCTGTTGGCCAGATAGCCAGTGGAGAGTAGAGTGTAGCCTGTTGGCCAGACAGCCAGTGGAGACTAGAGGGTAGCCTGTTGGCCAGATAGCCAGTGGAGACTAGAGTGTAGCCAGATAGCCAGTGGAGACTAGAGTGTAGCCTGTTGGCCAGATAGCCAGTGGAGACTAGAGTGTAGCCTGTTGGCCAGATAGCCAGTGGAGACTAGAGTGTAGCCTGTTGGCCAGATAGCCAGTGGAGACTAGAGTGTAGCCTGATTCCCAGATAGCCAGTGGAGACTAGAGTGCAGCCTGATTCCCAGATAGCCAGTGGAGACTAGAGTGTAGCCTGTTGGCCAGATAGCCAGTGGAGACTAGAGTGTAGCCTGTTGGCCAGATAGCCAGTGGAGACTAGAGTAGTAGCCTGTTGGCCAGATAGCCAGTAGGTGGAGACTAGAGTGTAGCCTGTTGGCCAGATAGCCAGTGGAGACTAGAGTAGAGTGTAGCCAGTGGCCTGATTCCCAGATAGCCAGTGGAGACTAGAGTGCAGCCTGATTCCCAGATAGCCAGTGGAGACTAGAGTGTAGCCTGTTGGCCAGATAGCCAGTGGAGACTAGAGTGTAGCCTGTTGGCCAGATAGCCAGTGGAGACTAGAGTGTAGCCTGTTGGCCAGATAGCCAGTGGAGACTAGAGTGTAGCCTGTTGGCCAGATAGCCAGTGGAGACTAGAGTGTAGCCTGTTGGCCAGATAGCCAGTGGAGACTAGAGTGTAGCCTGTTGGCCAGATAGCCAGTGGAGACTAGAGTGTAGCCTGTTGGCCAGATAGCCAGTGGAGACTAGAGTGTAGCCTGTTGGCCAGACAGCCAGTGGAGACTAGAGTGTAGCCTGTTGGCCAGATAGCCAGTGGAGACTAGAGTGTAGCCTGTTGGCCAGATAGCCAGTGGAGACTAGAGTGTAGCCTGTTGGCCAGATAGCCAGTGGAGACTAGAGTGTAGCCTGTTGGCCAGATAGCCAGTGGAGACTAGAGTGTAGCCTGTTGGCCAGATAGCCAGTGGAGACTAGAGTGTAGCCTGTTGGCCAGATAGCCAGTGGAGACTAGAGTGTAGCCTGTTGGCCAGATAGCCAGTGGAGACTAGAGTGTAGCCTGTTGGCCAGATAGCCAGTGGAGACTAGAGTGTAGCCTGTTGGCCAGATAGCCAGTGGAGACTAGAGTGTAGCCTGTTGGCCAGATAGCCAGTGGAGACTAGAGTGTAGCCTGTTGGCCAGATAGCCAGTGGAGACTAGAGTCTAGCCTGTTGGCCAGATAGCCAGTGGAGACTAGAGTGTAGCCTGTTGGCCAGACAGCCAGTGGAGACTAGAGGGTAGCCTGTTGGCCAGACAGCCAGTGGAGACTAGAGTGTACCCTGTTGGCCAGATAGCCAGTGGAGACTAGAGTGTAGCCTGTTTACCAGATAGCCAGTGGAGACTAGAATGTAGACTGTTGGCCAGATAGCCAGTGGAGACTAGAGTGTAGCCTGTTGGCCAGACAGCCAGTGGAGACTAGAGTGTAGCCAGATAGCCAGTGGAGACTAGAGTGTAGCCTATTGGCCAGATAGCCAGTGGAGACTCGAGTGTAGCCTGTTGGCCAGATAGCCAGTGGAGACTAGAGTGTAGCCTGTCCGGAACAGAACTGAAGATATGGTGGGTGGCAGCTGGCTGTTCTGTCCTAAACACTGGGAACAGAACTGAAGATATGGTGGGTGGCAGCTGGCTGGTCTGTCTTAAACACTGGGAACATAACTGAAGATATGGTGGGTGGCAGCTGGCTGTTCTGTCCTAAACACTGGGAACAGAACTGAAGATATGGTGGGTGGCAGCTGGCTGTTCTGTCCTAAAGATTGGGAACAGATCTGAAGATATGGTGGGTGGCAGCTGGCTGTCCTGTTCTATACACTGGGAACAGAACTGAAGATATGGTGGGTGGCAGCTGGCTGTTTTGTCCTAAACACTGGGAACAGAACTGAATATATGTTGGGTGGCAGCTGGCTGGTCTGTCTTAAACACTGGGAACAGAACTGAAGATATGGTGGGTGGCAGCTGGCTGTTCTGTCCTAAACACTGGGAACAGAACTGAAGATATGGTGGGTGGCAGCTGGCTGTTCTGTCCTAAACACTGGGAACAGAACTGGAGTGGGGACACAGCTGTGGTGGGTGGCAGCTGGCTGGTCTGTCTTAAACACTGGGAACAGAACTGAAGATATGGTGGGTGGCAGCTGGCTGTTCTGTCCTAAGCACTGGGAACAGAACTGAAGATATGGTGGGTGGCAGCTGGCTGTCCGGTTCAATACACTGGGAACAGAACTGAAGATATGGTGGGTGGCAGCTGGCTGTTCTGTCCTAAACATTGGGAACAGAACTGAAGATATGGTGGGTGGCAGCTGGCTGTCCTGTTCTATACACTGTGAACAGAACTGAAGATATGGTGGGTGGCAGCTGGCAGTTTTTTCCTAAACACTGGGAACAGAACTGAAGATATTGTCACGATCGTCTGATGAATGAACGGACCAAAGCGCAGCGCGTTGAGTGAACATGATAACTTTAATAGAGTAAAGCACGTAAATACAAAACAAACGACGATTCGTGAAGTCCTCTGCTAAACTGACAGAAACGGAACAATAACCCACAATGCCCACAAGAAAACATACAGAATAAATATGGCTCCCAATCAGAGATAACGAGCCGACAGCTGACACTCATTACCTCCGATTGGGAGTCAATGACCAAACCTAGAAACACACACAACAGAACTACCAACATAGAAAATCACCCAAAACCCAACAAAACACAATACACCCTGGCTCAAATACAAAAGTCCCGGAGCCAGAGTGTTACAGTACCCCCCCCTAAAGGTGCGCACTCCGGGCGCACCAGCATACAGTCTCGGGGAGGGTCTGGGTGGGCGTCTGTCCACGGTGGCGGTTCTGGCCCTGGTCGTGGTCCCCACCCCACCTTAGTCACCACCCGCTTCCCTAGCCTCCTCCACATGACCACCCTCCAACTTACTCCACCTGGATTTAGGGGCAGCACCGGGCTAAGGGACAGCACCTGGCTAAGGGGCGGATCCTGGCTGGCTGGCTCTGGCGGATCCTGGCTGGACGGCTCATGGCAGGCTGAAGGATCTGGCTGCTCATGGCTGGCTGACGGATCTGGCTGCTCATGGCTGGCTGACGGATCTGGCTGCTCATGGCTGGCCGACGGATCTGGCTGCTCATGGCTGGCCGACGGATCTGGCTGCTCATGGCTGGCCGACGGATCTGGCTGCTCATGGCTGGCGGAAGGCTCTGGCTGATCCTGTCTGGCGGAAGGCTCTGGCTGATCCTGTCTGGCAGAAGGCTCTGGCTGATCCTGTCTGGCAGAAGACTCTGGCTGATCCTGTCTGGCAGAAGGCTCTGGCTGATCCTGTCTGGCGGAAGGCTCTAGCGGCTCTGGTCTGGCGGACGGCTCTGATGGCTCATGGCAGACGGGCGGCTTTGCAGGCTTTAGGCAGACGGGCAGTTCAGGCGGCGTTGGGCAGACGGACAGTTCAGGCCCCGTTGGGCAGACGGCAGACTCTGGCCGTCTGAGGCGCACCGTAGGCCTGGTGCGTGGTGCCGTAACTGGAGGTACCGGGCTGAGGACACGCATCTCAGGGCTAGTGCGGGGAGAAGCAACAGGGCATGCTTGGCCCTGGGGACGCACCGTAGGCCTGATGCGTGGTGCCGGAACTGGAGGTACCGGGCTGAGGACACGCATCTCAGGGCTAGTGCGGGGAGAAGCAACAGGGCATGCTTGGCCCTGGGGACGCCCCGTAGGCCTAGTGCGGAGAGCAGGAACAGGCCGGGCTGGGCTGGCGACGCGCACCGTATCTCTGGTGCGAGAGGCCGGAACAGGCCGGGCCGGGCTGGCGAAGCGCACCGTATCCCTGGTACGTGGAGTAGGAACAGGCCGGGCTGGGCTGGCGACGCGCACCGTATCCCTGGTGCGAGTGGCCGGAACAGGCCGGGCCGGGCTGGCGAAGCGCACCGTATCCCTGGTGCGTGGAGTAGGAACAGGCCGGGCTGAGCTGGCGACGCGCACCGTATCCCTGGTGCGAGTGGCCGGAACAGGCCGGGCCGGGCTGGCGAAGCGCACCGTATCCCTGGTGCGAGTGGCCGGAACAGGCCGGGCTGGGCTGGCGACGCGCACCGTAGGCTTCGTATGAGGCTCAGGAACAGGCCGGGCTGGGCTGGCGACGCGCACCGTACACTTAGTGCGAGGGGCCGGAACAGGCCGTACCGTACTGGGGACACACACTACTGGCTGTACCTCGGGATTAGGAACGGGCCGGACCGGACTGGATACACACCTCAGTCTCTCACGCCGTGCCTCTACATCTCCTTTCCCTACTTTGGCCAGTGACCCCCTTAACCTGGTAGCCTCCTGAATCCGTCCCTTCTCTGCCTCCGTCAGCCCCCTTAACCTGGTAGCCTTCTGAATCTGCCTTGTGGCAGCCTCCTGCAGCTCAGTCGCCCAAGCCATGTGCCCCCCCCCAAAAACTTTTTGGGGTTGCCTCTCGTCCTTCCGACGATGGCCCTGCCGATGCCGTTGCTCCTCTCGCCGTCGCCTCTCCACCGTCTCGTTCCATGGTCGGCGATCCATACCATCCAGGATCTCCTCCCAAGTCCAGGACCCTTTACCGTCCAACAGTTCCATCCATGTCCAGACCCCTTGTTCCTGGACGCGCTGCTTGGTCCCTTTATGGTGGGTTATTCTGTCACGATCGTCTGATGAATGAACGGACCAAAGCGCAGCGCGTTGAGTGAACATGATAACTTTAATAGAGTAAAGCACGTAAATACAAAACAAACGACGATTCGTGAAGTCCTCTGCTAAACTGACAGAAACGGAACAATAACCCACAATGCCCACAAGAAAACATACAGAATAAATATGGCTCCCAATCAGAGATAACGAGCCGACAGCTGACACTCGTTACCTCCGATTGGGAGTCAATGACCAAACCTAGAAACACACACAACAGAACTACCAACATAGAAAATCACCCAAACCCAACAAAACACAATACACCCTGGCTCAAATACAAAAGTCCCGGAGCCAGAGTGTTACAGATATGGTGGGTGGCAGCTGGCTGGTCTGTCTTAAACACTGTGAACAGAACTGAAGATATGGTGGGTGGCAGCTGGCTGTTCTGTCCTAAACACTGGGAACAGAACTGAAGATATGGTGGGTGGCAGCTGGCTGTTCTGTCCTAAACACTGGGAACATAACTGAAGATATGGTGGGTGGCAGCTGGCTGGTCTGTCTTAAACACTGTGAACAGAACTGAAGATATGGTGGGTGGCAGCTGGCTGGTCGGTCTTAAACACTGGGAACAGAACTGAAGATATGGTGGGTGGCAGCTGGCTGTTCTGTCCTAAACACTGGGATCAGAACTGAAGATATGGTGGGTGGCAGCTGGCTGTTCTCTCTTAAACACTGGGAACAGAACTGAAGATATTGTGGGTGGCAGCTGGCTGTTCTTTCCTATACACTGGGAACAGAACTGAAGATATGGTGGGTGGCAGCTGGCTGTTCTGTCTTAAACACTGGGAACAGAACTGAAGATATGGTGGGTGGCAGCTGGCTGTTCTGTCCTAAACACTGGGAACAGAACTGAAGATATGGTGGGTGGCAGCTGGCTGTTCTGTTCTATACACTGGGAACAGAACTGAAGATATGGTGGGTGGCAGCTGGCTGTTCTGTCTTAAACACTGGGAACAGAACTGAAGATATGGTGGGTGGCAGCTGGCTGTTCTGTTCTATACACTGGGAACAGAACTGAAGATATGGTGGGTGGCAGCTGGCTGTCCTGTTCTATACACTGGGAACAGAACTGAAGATATGGTGGGTGGCAGCTGGCTGTTCTGTCTTAAACACTGGGAACAGAACTGAAGATATGGTGGGTGGCAGCTGGCTGTTCTGTTCTATACACTGGGAACAGAACTGAAGATATGGTGGGTGGCAGCTGGCTGTTCTGTGCTAGACACTGGGAACAGAACTCAAGATATGGTGGGTGGCAGCTGGCTGTTCTGTGCTAGACACTGGGGACAGAACTGAAAAGTTACTGTGGCCTTGTATATTATCCTAGCACTCCACAAAGACTACACTCACTAGAAGTGAATGTGAAACATTTAAGCCTTAGTCATTTCTCTGTGTCTGTGTCCTTGACATAGAGAATGTCTGTTTATGTCTGCATAGCCATTTTACTGTCTCTTAATGTGTGGAGGGGTTGATGGAATCTGACATCTCAAATCAAATCAAATTGTATTTGCCACATGCGCCGAATACAACAGGTGTAGACCTTACCGTGAACCAACAACGCATTTTAAGAAAAAAATTAAAATAGCAAATAATTATAGAACAGCAGTAAAATAAAATAACAGTAGGGAGGTTATATACAGTAGGGAGTCAATGTGTAATAACAGTAGGGGTTATATACAGGGGTACCGGTACAGAGTCAATGGGAAATAACAGTAGGGAGGTTATATACAGGGGGTACCGGTACAGAGTCAATGGGAAATAACAGTAGGGAGGCTATATACAGGGGGTACCGGTACAGAGTCAATGTGCGAGGGCACCGCTTAGTCACGCTCTGACATCTCATCCATACACGCTGCCTGCCAGTTTACAGTGGCTTGCGAAAGTATTCACCCCCCTTGGCATTTTTCCTATTTTATTGCCTTACAACCTGGAATTAAAATAGATTTTTGGGGGGTTTGTATCATTTGATTTACACAACATGCTTACCACTTTGAAGATGAAAAATATTTTCTCTTGTGAAACAAACAAGAAATAAGTCAATACTTTGTAGAGCCACCTTTTGCAGCAATTACAGCTGCAAGTCTCTTGCGGTATGTCTCTATAAGCTTGGCACATTTAGCCACTGGGATTTTTGCCCATTCTTCAAGGCAAAACTGCTCCCGCTCCTTCAAGTTGGATGGGTGCCGCTGGTGTACAGCAATCTTTAAGTCATATCACAGATTCTCAATTGGATTGAGGTCAGGGCTTTGACTAGGCCATTCAAAGACATTTAAATGTTTCCCCTTAAACCACTCGAGTGTTGCTTTAGCAGTATGCTTAGGGTAATTGTCCTGCTGGAAGGTGAACCTCCGTCCCAGTCTCAAATCTCTGGAAGACTGAAATGGGTTTCCCTCAATAATTTCCTTACATATAGCGCCATCCATCATTCCTTCAATTCTGACAATTTTCCCATTCCCTGCCGATGAAAAACATCCCCACAGCATGATGCTGCCACCACCATGCTTCACTGTGAGGATAGTGTTCTCAGGGTGATGAGAGGTGTTGGGTTTGCGCCAGACATAGCATTTTCCTTGATGGCCAAAAAGCTCAATTTTAGTCTCATCTTTGACCAGAGTATCTTCTTCCATATGTTTGGGGAGTCTCCGACATGCCTTTTGGTGAACACCAAACATGTTTGCTTATTTTTTTCTTTAAGCAATTGCTTTTCTCTGGTCAATCTTCCGTAAAGCCCAGCTCTGTGGAGTGTACGGCTTAAAGTGGTCCTATGGACAGATACTTCAATCTCCGCTGTGGAGCTTTGCAGCTCCTTCAGGGTTATCTTTGGTCTCTTTGTTGCCTCTCTGATTAATGCCCTCCTTGCCTGGTCCGTGAGGTTTGGTGGGCGGCCCTCTCTTGGCAGGTTTGTTGTGGTGCCATATTCTTTCAATTTTTTAATAAAGGATTTAATGGTGCTCCGTGGGATGTTCAAAGTTTCTGATATTTTTTTATAACCCAACCCTGATCTGTACTCTCCACAACTTTGTCCCTGACCTGTTTGGAGAGCTCCTTGGTCTTCATGGTGCCGCTTGCTTGGTGGTGCCCCTTGCTTAGTGGTGTTGGAGACTCTGGGGCCTTTCAGAACAGGAGAATATATACTGAGATCATGTGACACTTAGATTGCACACATGTGGACTTTATTTAACTAATTATGTGACTTCTGAAGGTAAATGGTTAAACTAGATCTTAGTTAGGGGCTTCATATGCACGCACCATTTATTTTTTTGAATTTTTTGAAACAAGTTATTTTTTTCATTTCACTTCACCAATTTGGACTATTTTGTGTATGTACATTACATGAAATCCAAATTAAAATCTATTTAAATTACAGGTTGTAATGCAACAAAATAGGAAAAACGCCAAGGGTGATGAATACTTTTGCAAGGCACTGTATCTTGTCATCTAACATACATTTTGATCAATTATAAGTGGATATTAACAATAACTAGAAATGATAGTTAACTTATATTCATCAAATATTTGTTTTTGTATTGCTGTGATATATTTATGTTATAGGCCTATAGCACTGGGAGGAGATGGACCTTGGAAATCAGATGCGTTTCAGAAATGAAATTCATGACCAGTAAGACTAGGAATTTAGATGGGGTTTCATTCTTCAACCATTTTGGTTGAAATTGTATTAACAAACCTGTTTTTACTGTCAGCGTTTCCATCCACCATGTCTATCTGGTGTGGCCTTGGTTGGAGCATGTTTGCTTTAGCTGGCCATTTTTTCTCGTAGCCATTTCAAAGTGCTAGACGTACAAGTTTGCATTGTAATTTTCAGAAAATGTCCATAATATATCTGCAGTAATAGTGGAATGATAGTGTTGCTCAGTATTTCTTACCCGTCAGTTGTGTGATTGGCTGTGATAGTCGCCTATTGATTTCACTCCGCTGGAGCAGCATCTTTTGCCAAACTGGGAAAAGCTGTTCTGACTTTGTGGCTGTGTTATCTAGTGGAAATCACTGTCATTTCCTGGTTGCAAAAATTCTACAATGTTCGCTCAATTTCAGTTTATGTAGAAAACAAACACTGAATAGTGTAGGGAATCATTGTACCATCTAAATGGCTGTGAAATATATTTTCGATAACATAACACATCGTTTTCACAGTATCATTGTCTGAAGGTTTTTCAAGACCTTGTTTGCTCAGTGACAGCAAACACACTGCAGCATTAAGACACTGCCTGTGGTCACACACAATCTGCACTGCAGCATTAAGACACTACGTGGTCCTCTGTAGCTCAGCTGGTAGAGCACGGCGCTTGTAACGCCAGGGGTAGTGGATTTGATCCCCGGGACCACCCATACACAAGAAAATGCATGCACGCATGACTGTAAGTCGCTTTGGCTAAAAGCGTCTGCTAAATGGCATATTTTTATTATTATTATTACCTGTGGTCACACACAATCTGCACTGCAGCATTAAGCCACATCCTGCGGTCACACACACACACACACACACACAAACACAAACACACACACACTCACACACACTCTTCCCTCCCCCGTCACACAATATTATCTTTCTCTCTATCTATCTCTCTCTCTCTCTCTCTCTCTCTCTTTGCTCTGCTGTTGGATATTAGAACAAGGTCTCCTCTGACACTGGCCTTCCTTTTACCCATCATAACATAATGTTTTCCAGGATGAGAGACTGAGAGGCTCCGAGGGAAGAACAGAACAGATCAAATTAATTATTCAAATCAGCCCCCCTCTCTATCTCACATGTTTCACTTCCCGGGCGAGGGTTGCTGTGTTTAACAGCATCTGTAATGGCATGGTGATGAGATGAATCCTGATGTTAGGATATCAGGCTATCACAGCAGTATGTCCCAATGGCAACCTATTCCCTATGTAGTGCACTACTTTTTACTAGAGCCAATAGGGTCAAAGTAGTGCGCTACAGTGCTTTCGGAAAGGATTCAGACCCCTTGACTTTTTCCACATTTTGTTACGTTACAGCCTTATTCTAAAATGGATTAAATAGTTCCCCCCCCCCCTCATCAATCTACACACAATACCCCATAATGACAAAGCAAAAATAGGTTTTTAGAAAAACCTAAGTATTTCACGTATTCAGTACTTTTGAATCTGGTGTCGTTTTGCGTATCAGTTCATAAACACTATGCCATGGGATCGGTACGTCAAAAATCTCTACCCAACTATTTTGCAATCTATATGGGACAGCTGTCAATCCTTTGGTCCTTAAATGAAACTGATATACTTTTTTATTTATCACATTTTTCCTTAACCAATTATGTTCTTTAATGCAAGGCCGACAGACAAGTTCCAACCAACTTTCTATGGCTTGTTTTAGAAATAGTGATATTTGGGAGATGATTTCCTTTTCAAATAACTGAAAATGAGTTGTTGTAATCTGAATAAAGGGAAAAAGGCCATTCTTGAACATTGGGTGAGACAATCTTACTAATTTGCTTGAGAACCAGTTCGGATTTATGTATAACTTTTGTATGACTGAAGCTTTTAGTGATAGGTCTAATGCTTTAATATTTAATAATTTCTGTCCTCCGAATTCATATTCATTATATAAATAGGCCCTTTTAATTTTGTCTGGCTTGCCGTTCCAAATAAAATGGAATATTTTTTTCTCATATAATTTAAAAAACAGTTCGCTAGGCGTAGGCAAGACCATAAGCAAATAGGTAAACTGGGATAATACTAAAGAGTTAATCAGGGTGATTTTTCCACAAATTGACAGGTATTTACCTTTGAGGCTCTATGAGGCTCTATGAGGCTGTGGAGGGATTCTAGTTGTGGATTTAAAAGAAAACATGAATCATCAGCGTACAATGACACCTTTGTTTTTAAGCCCTGGATTTCTAATCCTCTGATATTATTATTGGATCTGATTTTAATAGCTAACATCTCGATGGCCACAATAAATAGATATGCCGATAGTGGACAACCTTGTTTCACTCCTCTTGAGAGTTTAAAACTTTCTGAGAAATAGGCATTATTTACTATTTTACACCTAGGGTTACTATACATAATTTTGACCCATTTCATAAGACATTCTCCAAAATTGAAATGCTCCAGGCATTTATATATAAACCCCAGTCGTACATTATCAAATGCCTTTTCGAAGTCTGCTATGAATAGCAGGCCTGGTTTCCCATATTTTCCATGGTGTTCTATTGTTTCCAATACTTGCCTTATATTATCTCCAATGTATCTTCCATGTAAAAAACCTGTCTGATTAGAATGAATAATATCCGACAATACCTTTTTAATTCTATGCGCTATACATTTTGCTAGGATTTTTGCATCACAACACTGAAGTGTAAGGGGCATCCAATTTTTTTAATGGACTGGATATTTATATTTTCCACTTGTATCCTGTTTCAGTAATAATGAGATCAGACCTTCTTCTTGAGTGTCAGATAATCTACCATTTACATAGGAGTGGTTAAAACATGCTAATAACGGTCCTCTTAGTATATCAAAAAAGGTTTGGTATACCTCGACTGGTATGCCATCCAACCCTGGAGTTTTCCCGGACTTAAAGTCTTTAATTGCATCCAGAAGTTCCTCCTCTGTAATTTCACCTTCACATGAGTTTTTCTGTATGGCTGTTAATTTGACATTATCAATAGAAAAAAAATCTCTACAATTAGCTTCAGTTAGAGGAAATGGAGGCGACTGAAATGAAAACATATGCTTAAAGTACTTTGTTTCCTCCTTAAAAATATCATTTGGTGAATCATGGGTGACTCCGTCAATTGTAACCAGTTTCATTAAGTTATTTTTGATAGCATTCCTATGTTGAAGATTAAAAAATAATTGTGTGCATTTTTCCCCATATTCCATCCAGTTTGCTTTATTTTCATAATATATTACACTTGATCTTTCTTGAATAAGTTTCTCCATTTCTTTTTGTTTTTCCTCTAATTTATTCTGAGCCTCTATGTCACAGTTTTTATTGCCATCTATCTGTTCTGTTAGACTTTCTATTTCCTTTGTTAGTATAAACTCTTTTGACCTAAATTGCTTTTGTTTTCGAGATGAGTACTGAATTGGCACATTTAAAGGTGTCCCATACAATAATGGGATTTGCTGTACATATGTTTTGTCGGAAAAAGTCAGTTAAAAATTCATTTTTTCTAATTATAAATAAATTATCATCCAATAGGCTTTGATTAAATTTACAATATCCTCGCCCACGTGGAAATTCAGTAAGAGTAATGTATATGCCAATTATATGATGGTCCAACCGCATTCTGTCCCCTATCAACACTTTTTAAACTTTTGGTGCCAACGAGAATGAGATAAGAAAGAAGTCAAGACGACTAGCTTGATTGAGTCTCTGCCATGTATATCTCACTAGATCAGTATATTTAAGCCTCCATATAGAAGTTTCTTTCTTTCTTTCTTTCTTTCTTTCTTTTCTTTCTTTCTTTCTTTCTTTCTTTCTTTCTTTTTTCTTTCTTTCTTTCTTTCTTTTTCTTTCTTTCTTTCTTTCTTTCTTTCTTTCTTTCTTTCTTTCTTTCTTTCTTTCTTTCTTTCTCTCTCTCTCTCTGTAGTTTCTCACTGTGGATTGACTTTAACACCCCCAGGGTGAAGTTATGATCTTGTTGTTGACATGTAGCTCCGTCTTCAGATTGATGTATATAGACAGGTTACAGTATTTGCCCAACATGCTGGCTGTGTGTGGCACCAGTGGTCTGCTTTGGCTTGTGCGAGCCAGAACGGCTCGTAGGAGCAGGAGCCTATCTCCTGTTTCTGTAGCTTGAGGCAGCTTGATGTAGAAGTACACCCCTTGGACAGGACGCTGGTCTATCACAGGGCCTTAACCCCAATCATTTTTCACAGGGATTGAACTCCCAACTGTTCAGTCTCAAGGTGTACACTAACCACAAGACCACTAAATTGGTGTAGGCTGTGTGCTTTGTGATTGGTGTAGGCTGTGTGCTTTGTGATTGGTGTAGGCTCTGTGCTTTGTGATTGGTGTAGGCCGTGTGCTTTGTGATTGGTGTAGGCTGTGTGCTTTGTGATTGGTGTAGGCCGTGTGCTTTGTGATTGGTGTAGGCTGTGTGCTTTGTGATTGGTGTAGGCCGTGTGCTTTGTGATTGGTGTAGGCTGTGTGCTTTGTGATTGGTGTAGGCTGTGTGCTTTGAGAGAGAGAGAGAGAGAGAGAGAGAGAGAGAGAGAGAGAGAGAGAGAGAGAGAGAGAGAGAGAGAGAGAGAGAGAGAGAGAGAGAGAGAGAGAGAGAGAGAGAGAGAGAGAGAGAGAGAGAAACTTCTTTCTTATCTCATTCTCGTTGGCACCAAAAGTAAAAAAAGTGTTGATAGGGGACAGAATGCGGTCGGACCATCATATAATAGGCATATACATTACTCTTACTGAATTTCCACGTGGGCGAGGATATTGGACATTTAATCAAAGCCTATTGGCCTATTGGATGATAATTTATTTATAATTAGAACAAAGGAATTTATAACTGACTTTTTCCAACATAACCTAGGTACAGCGAATTTGTCGATAGGCACTTAACCCTAATTGCTCCTGTAAATCACTCTGGATAAGAGTGTCTGCTAAATTACTCAAACGTTAATGGCGCTCTATTCTCTATATAGTGCACTACACTACCATTGACCAGAGCCAGCAGTGGACGGTGTTCATTTTCATCAGAGGTACCATCCATGTCAGTCTCCTTCTGTACTTCCTACTGACTTGGCAGTTGAAAAATAAATGAAAAAAGGGACTGAATGAATTGTCCCTAGAGAGCAGAGCAGAGTGTTATTTAGGGGCTTCATAGCAAAGGGGGTGAATACATATGCACGCACCACTTTTCCGTTAAATATTTTGTTAGAATTTTTTCAAAAAAGTTATTTTTGTCATTTCACTTTACCAATTTGGACTATTTTGTGTATGTCCATTACATGAAATCCAAACAAAATGGTGTTTGTTCTTCACTGGTTGCGCTTTTCTTGTGGCAACAGGTCACAAATCTTGCAGCTGTGATGGCACACTGTGGTTTTTCACCCAGTCGATAAGGGAGTTTATCAAAATTGGGTTTGTTTTCGAATTCTTTGTGGATCGCTGTAATCTGAGGGAAATATGTGTCTCTAATATGGTCATACATTTGGCAGGAGGTTAGGAAGTGCAGCTCAGTTTCCACCTCATTTTGTGGGCAGTGTGCACATAGCCTGTCTTCTCTTGAGAGCCAGGTCTGCCTACGGCGGCCTTTCTCAATAGCAAGGCTATGCTCACTGAGTCTGCACATAGTCAAAGCTTTCCTTAAGTTTGGGTCAGTCACAGTGGTCAGGTATTCTGCCACTGTGTACTCTCTGTTTAGAGCCAAATAGCATTCTAGTTTGCTCAGTTTTCATGTTAATTATTTCCAATGTGTCAAGTAATTCTCTTTTTGTTTTCTCATGATTTGGTTGGGTCTAATTGTGTTGTTGTTGTTGTTGTTGTCCTGGGGCTGTGTGGGGTCTGTTTGTGTTTGTGAACAGAGCCCCAGGACCAGCTTACTTAGGGGACTCTTCTCCAAGTTCATCTCTCTGTAGGTGATGGCTTTGTTATGGGAGGTTTGGGAATCGCTTCCTTTTAAGTGGTTATAGAATTTAACGGCTCTTTTCTGGATTTTGATAATTAGCGGGTATTGGCCTAATTCTGCTCTGCATGCATTATTTGGTGTTTTATGTTGTACACGGAGGATATTTTTGCAGAATTCTACATGCAGTCTCAATTTGGTGTTTGTCCCATTTTGTGAATTCTTGGTTGGTGAGCGGACCCCAGACCTCAGAACCATAAAGGGCAATGGGTTCTATAACTGATTCAAGTATTTTTAGCCAGATCCTAATTGGTATGTCACATTTTATGTTCCTTTTGATGGCATAGAAGGCCCTTCTTGCCTTGTCTCTCAGATCGTTCACAGCTTTGTGGAAGTTACCTGTGGTGCTGATGTTTAGGCCGAGGTATGTATTGTTTTTTGTGTGCTCGAGGGCAATGGAATTTGTATTTATGGTCCTGGCAACTGGACCTTTTTTGGAACACCATTATTTTTGTCTTACTGAGATTTACTGTCAGGGCCCAGGTCTGACAGAATCTGTGCAGAAGATCTAGGTGCTGCTGTAGGCCCTCCTTGGTTGGTGACAGAAGCACCAGATCATCAGCAAACAGAAGACATTTGACTTCAGATTGTAGTAGGGTGAGGCCGGGTCTCTCTCTCTCTCTCTCTCTCTCTCTCTCTCTCTCTCTCTCTCTCTCTCTCTCTCTCTCTCTCTCTCTCTCTCTCTCTCTCTCTCTCTCTCTCTCTCTCTCTCTCTAAAGCAGATTGATTGGTTCCTGGTGTGTGTTTGTGGGTGTGGGGGTGGGTGGGTTGCCAGGAGCCACCATACATCCCAGGGGTCCCCAGCACCAATCTAAACAGAGGGTATTAAATGACCTGACCTGATGGTTGTGTTATTTTACACAGGATTAACCTGAGGAAATCTTCCTCTGTTTGGGAGAAGTGCTGAGACGACTGTAGTGTCTAGGGTCTGTAATGAATGTTGACAGAAGAGCCTTTCTGAGTTTCTTAAAGGTTCCTAGAACATGTCATCCGGTTGTGGGAACATTACAAGAGATAGGTTCACAAAACACAACATATTGTGATGACAGTTGTGATGACATTCATACAATGTTTAAATTAGGTTGCACAGGACATTCCCTTAATGTTGTAGGATGCACCATCGAGAGCATCCTGACCGGTTGCATCACCGCCTGGTATGGCAACTGCTCGGCATCTGACCGTAAGGCGCTACGGAGGGTAGTGCGTACGGCCCAGTACATCAATCAGATTCCAAACTCTCCACCATGGCCAAGACCAAAGAGCTCTCCAAGGATGCCAGGGACAAGATTGTAGACCTACACAAGGCTGGAATGGGCTACAAGACCATCGCCAAGCAGCTTGGTGAGAAGGTGACAACATTTGGTGCGATTATTCGCAAATGGAAGAAGAAACACAAAAGAACTGTCGATCTCCCTCGGCCTGGGGCTCCATGCAAGATCTCACCTCATGGAGTTGCAATGATCATGAGAACGGTGAGGAATCAGCCCAGAACTACACGGGAGTATCTTGTCAATGATCTCAAGGCAGCTGGGACCATAGTCACCAAGAAAACAATTGGTAACACACTACGCCGTGAAGGACTGAAATCCTGCAGCGCCCGCAAGGTCCCCCTGCTCAAGAAAGCACATATACAGGCCCATCTGAAGTTTGCCAATGAACATCTGAATGATTCAGAGGAGAACTGGGTGAAAGTGTTGTGATCAGATGAGACCAAAATCGAGCTCTTTGGCATCAACTCAACTCGCCGTGTTTGGAGGAGGAGGAATGCTGCCTTTGACCCCAAGAACACCATCCCCACCGTCAAACATGGAGGTGGAAACATTATGCTTTGGGGGTGTTTTTCTGCTAATGGGACAGGACAACTTCACAGCATCAAAGGGACGATGGACGGGGCCATGTACCGTCAAATCTTGGGTGAGAACCTCCTTCCCTCAGCCAGGGCATTGAAAATGGGTTGTGGATGGGTATTCCAGCATGACAATGACCCAAAACACACGGCCAAGGCAACAAAGGAGTTTCTCAAGAAGAAGCACATTAAGGTCCTGGAGTGGCCTAGCCAGTCTCCAGACCTTAATCCCATAGATA
>CM072243.1:2455713-2490911 GCA_036851935.1 Coregonus suidteri
GAATGACTCCACACAGTGTCTATGGATAGTTACAGAATGACTCCACAGCATGGTGTTACCCTGGAGAGTTACAGAATGACTCCACAGCATGGTTCTACCCTGGAGAGTTAACAGGCAGAATGACTCCACAGCATGGTGTCTACCCTGGAGAGTGAACAGGCAGAATTACTCCACAGCATGGTGTCTACCCTGGAGAGTTACAGAATGACTCCACAGCATGGTGTCTACCCTGGAGAGTTACAGAATGACTCCACAGCATGGTGTCTACCCTGGAGAGTTAACAGGCAGAATGACTCCACAGCATGGTGTCTACCCTGGAGAGTTAACAGGCAGAATGACTCCACAGCATGGTGTCTCCCCTGGAGAGTTAACAGGCAGAATGACTCCACAGCATGGTGTCTACCCTGGAGAGTTAACAGGCAGAATGACTCCACAGCATGGTGTCTTCCCTGGAGAGTTAACAGGCAGGAGACAGAGCCTGCTTTTTCTAGCTCTTTATGTATTTCCAAAGGAAAATAATGGCACTTTATTTCATTTTTACACTGACTAAATGTAGGTTAAATTACATGTGAACCTTTCTAAGGAATTGCATGGCGCAGGTAAATAACTAATCCAACGTAGTAATAAGGTATTAGCTGCCACACACACACTCTGGGAAGAGAGAGAGAGAGAGAGAGAGAGAGAGAGAGAGAGAGAGAGAGAGAGAGAGAGAGAGAGAGAGAGAGAGAGAGAGAGAGAGAGAGAGAGAGAGAGAGAGAGAGAGAGAGAGAGAGAGAGAGAGAGAGAGAGAGAGAGAGAGAGAGAGACACAGAGAGAGACACACAGAGAGAGAGAGAGAGACACACAGAGAGAGAGAGAGAGAGACACACAGAGAGAGAGAGAGAGACACACAGAGAGAGAGAGAGAGAGAGAGAGAGAGAGAGAGATAGAGAGATAGAGAGATAGAGAGAGAGAGAGAGACACAGAGAGAGAGAGAGAGAGACACAGAGAGAGAGAGAGACACAGAGAGAGAGAGAGAGAGAGAGAGAGAGAGAGAGAGATAGGATCTGGCTAAAAATACTTGAATCAGTTATAGAACCCATTGCCCTTTATGGTTCTGAGGTCTGGGGTCCGCTCACCAACCAAGAATTCACAAAATGGGACAAACACCAAATTGAGACTCTGCATGCAGAATTCTGCAAAAACATCCTCCGTGTACAACGTAAAACACCAAATAATGCATGCAGAGCAGAATTAGGCCAATACCCGCTAATTATCAAAATCCAGAAAAGAGCCGTTAAATTCTATAACCACTTAAAAGGAAGCGATTCCCAAACCTTCCATAACAAAGCCATCACCTACAGAGAGATGAACCTGGAGAAGAGTCCCCTAAGTAAGCTTGTCCTGGGGCTCTGTTCACAAACACAAACAGACCCCACACAGCCCCAGGACAACAACAACAACAACACAACTAGACCCAACCAAATCATGAGAAAACAAAAAGAGAATTACTTGACACATTGGAAAGAACAAACAAAAAAACAGAGCAAACTAGAATGCTATTTGGCCCTAAACAGAGAGTACACAGTGGCAGAATACTTGACCACTGTGACTGACCCAAACTTAAGGAAAGCTTTGACTATGTACAGACTCAGTGAGCATAGCCTTGCTATTGAGAAAGGCCGCCGTAGGCAGACCTGGCTCTCAAGAGAAGACAGGCTATGTGCACACTGCCCACAAAACGAGATGGAAACTGAGCTGCACTTCCTAACCTCCTGCCAAATGTATGACCATATTAGAGACACATATTTCCCTCAGATTACAGCGATCCACAAAGAATTCGAAAACAAACCCAATTTTGATAAACTCCCTTATTTACTGGGTGAAAAACCACAGTGTGCCATCACAGCTGCAAGATTTGTGACCTGTTGCCACAAGAAAAGGGCAACCAGTGAAGAACAAACACCATTGTAAATACAACCCATATTTATGTTGATTTATTTTCCCATTTGTACTTTAACTATTTGCACATTGTTACAACACTGTATATATACATAATATGACATTTAAAATATCTTTATTCTTTTGAAACTTCTGAGTGTAATGTTTACTGTTAATATTTATTGTTTATTTCACTTTTGTTTACTATCTACTTCACTTGCTTTGGCAATGTTAACATACGTTTCCCATGCCAATAAAGCCCTTAAATTGAATTGAATTGAGAGAGAGAGAGAGAGAGAGAGAGAGAGAGGAGAGAGAGAGGAGAGAGAGAGAGAGAGAGGAGAGAGAGAGAGAGAGAGAGAGAGAGAGAGAGAGAGAGAGAGAGAGAGAGAGAGAGAGAGAGAGAGAGAGAGAGAGAGAGAGAGAGAGAGAGAGAGAGAGAGAGAGAGATTAATAATAATAGAGAAAGTACTCACATGGGACCCTTCTCTCTGGTCGCTGTGAATCATGTCAGATAATAATTAGTTTACCTGATACTATGCCTTATGTTGGGGGTCACACACACACTCTGCTAGTCTAAGCTAAATGATCACCTAACTGACCTTCCTGAGAATGATGCTGACCCAAACTGTGCACACACAGACACACACTAGGATCCATAGGAATCATCTTTGGGCAGCTTGGTAGATAGATTCATGGGTGATTCATAGGTGCTGTTGTGTTAACCTCTGCTTAGCTTTCTGTTATCTGTGAACTACAGTCTCCTGTCCTGTCTGTTGTCTGTGAACTACAGTCTCCTGTCCTGTCTGTTGTCTATGAACTACAGTCTCCTGTCCTGTCTGTTGTCTATGAACTACAGTCTCCTGTCCTGTCTGTTGTCTATGAACTACAGTCTCCTGTCCTGTCTGTTGTCTATGAACTACAGTCTCCTGTCCTGTCTGTTGTCTATGAACTACAGTCTCCTGTCCTGTCTGTTGTCTATGAACTACAGTCTCCTGTCCTGTCTGTTGTCTGTGAACTACAGTCTCCTGTCCTGTCTGTTGTCTATGAACTACAGTCTCCTGTCCTGTCTGTGTCTGTTGTCTATGAACTACAGTCTCCTGTCCTGTCTGTTGTCTATGAACTACAGTCTCCTGTCCTGTCTGTGTCTATGAACTACAGTCTCTGTCCTGTCTGTTGTCTATGAACTACAGTCTCCTGTCCTGTCTGTTGTCTATGAACTACAGTCTCCTGTCCTGTCTGTTGTCTGTGAACTACAGTCTCCTGTCCTGTCTGTTGTCTATGAACTACAGTCTCCTGTCCTGTCTGTTGTCTATGAACTACAGTCTCCTGTCCTGTCTGTTGTCTATGAACTACAGTCTCCTGTCCTGTCTGTTGTCTGTGAACTACAGTCTCCTGTCCTGTCTGTTGTCTATGAACTACAGTCTCCTGTCCTGTCTGTTGTCTATGAACTACAGTCTCCTGTCCTGTCTGTTGTCTATGAACTACAGTCTCCTGTCCTGTCTGTTGTCTTTAGGTGTGGCCTGACTTCCCTGATGTTGTAGACTGGGACACCCAAGTAGAGGTATGTTCACATCTGGTCCTTATTACTGAACTGAATGTCATTATCATATAGTTCATATTCCATATTGTACCAGTATTAGTGCTGAGTGATTAACCTATAGTTCATATTCCATATTGTACCAGTATTAGTGCTGAGTGATTAACCTATAGTTCATATTCCATATTGTACCCAGTATTAGTGCTGAGTGATTAACCTATAGTTCATATTCCATATTGTACCAGTATTAGTGCTGAGTGATTAACCTATAGTTCATATTCCATATTGTACCAGTATTAGTGCTGAGTGATTAACCTATAGTTCATATTCCATATTGTACCAGTATTAGTGCTGAGTGATTAACCTATAGTTCATATTCCATATTGTACCAGTATTAGTGCTGAGTGATTAACCTATAGTTCATATTCCATATTGTACCAGTATTAGTGCTGAGTGATTAACCTATAGTTCATATTCCATATTGTACCAGTATTAGTGCTGAGTGATTAACCTATAGTTCATATTCCATATTGTACCAGTATTAGTGCTGAGTGATTAACCTATAGTTCATATTCCATATTGTACCAGTATTAGTGCTGAGTGATTAACCTTTAGTTCATATTCCATATTGTACCAGTATTAGTGCTGAGTGATTAACCTATAGTTCATATTCCATATTGTACCAGTATTAGTGCTGAGTGATTAACCTATAGTTCATATTCCATATTGTACCAGTATAGTGCTGAGTGATTAACCTTTAGTTCATATTCCATATTGTACCAGTATTAGTGCTGAGTGATTAACCTTTAGTTCATATTCCATATTGTACCAGTATTAGTGCTGAGTGATTAACCTATAGTTTCATATTCCATATTGTACCAGTATTAGTGCTGAGTGATTAACCTATAGTTCATATTCCATATTGTACCAGTATTAGTGCTGAGTGATTAACCTATAGTTCATATTCCATATTGTACCAGTATTAGTGCTGAGTGATTAACCTATAGTTCATATTCCATATTGTACCAGTATTAGTGCTGAGTGATTAACCTTTAGTTCATATTCCATATTGTACCAGTATTAGTGCTGAGTGATTAACCTATAGTTCATATTCCATATTGTACCAGTATTAGTGCTGAGTGATTAACCTATAGTTCATATTCCATATTGTACCAGTATTAGTGCTGAGTGATTAACCTTTAGTTCATATTCCATATTGTACCAGTATTAGTGCTGAGTGATTAACCTATAGTTCATATTCCATATTGTACCAGTATTAGTGCTGAGTGATTAACCTTTAGTTCATATTCCATATTGTACCAGTATTAGTGCTGAGTGATTAACCTTTAGTTCATATTCCATATTGTACCAGTATTAGTGCTGAGTGATTAACCTATAGTTCATATTCCATATTGTACCAGTATTAGTGCTGAGTGATTAACTATAGTTCATATTCCATATTGTACCAGTATTAGTGCTGAGTGATTAACCTATAGTTCATATTCCATATTGTACCAGTATTAGTGCTGAGTGATTAACCTATAGTTCATATTCCATATTGTACCAGTATTAGTGCTGAGTGATTAACCTATAGTTTCATATTTCCATATTGTACCAGTATTAGTGCTGAGTGATTAACCTATAGTTCATATTCCATATTGTACCAGTATTAGTGCTGAGTGATTAACCTATAGTTCATATTCCATATTGTACCAGTATTAGTGCTGAGTGATTAACCTATAGTTCATATTCCATATTGTACCAGTATTAGTGCTGAGTGATTAACCTATAGTTCATATTCCATATTGTACCAGTATTAGTGCTGAGTGATTAACCTTATAGTTCATATTCCATATTTGTACCAGTATTAGTGCTGAGTGATTAACCTATAGTTCATATTCCATATTGTACCAGTATTAGTGCTGAGTGATTAACCTATAGTTCATATTCCATATTGTACCAGTATTAGTGCTGAGTGATAACCTTTAGTTCATATTCCATATTGTACCAGTATTAGTGCTGAGTGATTAACCTATAGTTCATATTCCATATTGTACCAGTATTAGTGCTGAGTGATTAACCTATAGTTCATATTCCATATTGTACCAGTATTAGTGCTGAGTGATTAACCTATAGTTCATATTCATATTGTACCAGTATTAGTGCTGAGTGATAAACCTATAGTTCATATTCCATATTGTACCAGTATTAGTGACTGAGTGATTAACCTATTAGTTCATATTCCATATTGTACCAGTATTAGTGCTGAGTGATTAACCTATAGTTCATATTCCATATTGTACCAGTATTAGTGCTGAGTGATTAACCTTTAGTTCATATTCCATATTGTACCAGTATTAGTGCTGAGTGATTAACCTATAGTTCATATTCCATATTGTTACCAGTATTAGTGCTGAGTGAATAACCTATAGTTCATATTCCATATTGTACCAGTATTAGTGCTGAGTGATTAACCTATAGTTCATATTCCATATTGTACCAGTATTAGTGCTGAGTGATTAACCTATAGTTCATATTCCATATTGTACCAGTATTAGTGCTGAGTGATTAACCTATAGTAGTCATATTCCATATTGTACCAGTATTAGTGCTGAGTGATTAACCTTTAGTTCATATTCCATATTGTACAGTATTAGTGCTGAGTGATTAACCTATAGTTCATATTCCATATTGTACCAGTATTAGTGCTGAGTGATTAACCTATAGTCATATTCCATATTGTACCAGTATTAGTGCTGAGTGATAACCTATAGTCATATTCCATATTGTACCAGTATTAGTGCTGAGTGATTAACCCTATAGTTCATATTCCATATTGTACCAGTATTAGTGCTGAGTGATTAACCTTTAGTTCATATTCCATATTGTACCAGTATTAGTGCTGAGTGATTAACCTATAGTTCATATTCCATATTGTACCAGTATTAGTGCTGAGTGATTAACCTATAGTTCATATTCCATATTGTACCAGTATTAGTGCTGAGTGATTAACCTGATAGTTCATATTCCATATTGTACCAGTATTAGTGCTGAGTGATTAACCTATAGTTCATATTCCATATTGTACCAGTATTAGTGCTGAGTGATTAACCTATAGTTCATATTCCATATTGTACCAGTATTAGTGCTGAGTGATTAACCTATAGTTCATATTCCATATTGTACCAGTATTAGTGCTGAGTGATTAACCTATAGTTCATATTCCATATTGTACCAGTATTAGTGCTGAGTGATTAACCTATAGTTCATATTCCATATTGTACCAGTATTAGTGCTGAGTGATTAACCTTAGTTCATATTCCATATTGTACCAGTATTAGTGCTGAGTGATTAACCTATAGTTCATATTCCATATTGTACCAGTATTAGTGCTGAGTGATTAACCTATAGTTTCATATTCCATATTGTACCAGTATTAGTGCTGAGTGATTAACCTATAGTTCATATTCCATATTTTACCAGTATTAGTGCTGAGTGATTAACCTTTAGTTCATATTCCATATTGTACCAGTATTAGTTGCTGAGTGATTACCTATAGTTCATATTCCATATTGTACCATATTAGTGCTGAGTGATTAACCTATAGTTCATCTATTCCATATTGTACCAGTATTAGTGCTGAGTGATTAACCTATAGTTCATATTCCATATTGTACCAGTATTAGTGCTGAGTGATTAACCTATAGTTCATATTCCATATTGTACCAGTATTAGTGCTGAGTGATTAACCTATAGTTCATATTCCATATTGTACCAGTATTAGTGCTAGTGATTAACCTTTAGTTGATCCATATTGTACCAGTATTAGTGTCTGAGTGATTAAACCATAGTTCATATTCCATATTGTACCAGTATTAGTGCTGAGTGATTAACCTATAGTTCATATTCCATATTGTACCAGTATAGTGCTGAGTGATTAACCTTTAGTTCATATTCCATATTGTACCAGTATTAGTGCTGAGTGAGTGAGTTCATATTCCATAACCTATAGTTCATATTTCCTATATGATACCATATTGTACCAGTATTAGTGCTGAGTGATTAACCTATAGTTCATATTCCATATTGTACCAGTATTAGTGCTGAGTGATTAACCTATAGTTCATATTCCATATTGTACCAGTATTAGTGCTGAGTGATTACCTATAGTTCATATTCCATATTGTACCAGTATTAGTGCTGAGTGATAAACCTTTAGTTCATATTCCATATTGTACCAGTATAGTGCTGAGTGATTAACCTATAGTTCATATCCCATATTGTACCAGTATTAGTGCTGAGTGATTAACTATAGTTCATATTCCATATTGTACCAGTATTAGTGCTGAGTGATTAACCTATAGTTCATATTCCATATTTGTACCAGTATTAGTGCTGAGTGATTAACCTATAGTTCATATTCCATATTGTACCAGTATTAGTGCTGAGTGATTAACCTATAGTTCATATTCCATATTGTACCAGTATTAGTGCTGAGTGATTAACCTATAGTTCATATTCCATATTGTACCAGTATTAGTGCTGAGTGATTAACCTATAGTTCATATTCCATATTGTACCAGTATTAGTGCTGAGTGATTAACCTATAGTTCATATTCCATATTGTACCAGTATTAGTGCTGAGTGATTAACCTATAGTTTCATATTCCATATTGTACCAGTATTAGTGCTGAGTGATTAACCTATAGTTCATATATTACCCATATTGTACCAGTATTAGTGCTGAGTGATTAACCTATAGTTCATATTCCATATTGTACCAGTATTAGTTGCTGAGTGATTAACCTATAGTTCATATTCCATATTGTACCAGTATTAGTGCTGAGTGATTAACCTATAGTTCATATTCCATATTGTACCCGTATTAGTGCTGAGTGATTAACCTATAGTTCATATTCCATATTGTACCAGTATTAGTGCTGAGTGATTAACCTATAGTTCATATTCCATATTGTACCAGTATTAGTGCTGAGTGATTAAACCTATAGTTCATATTCCATATTGTACCAGTATTAGTGGCTGAGTGATTAACCTATAGTTCATATTCCATATTGTACCAGTATTAGTGCTGAGTGATTAACCTATAGTTCATATTCCATATTGTACCAGTATTAGTGCTGAGTGATTAACCTTTAGTTCATATTCCATATTGTACCAGTATTAGTGCTGAGTGATTAACCTTTAGTTCATATATCCATATTGTACCAGTATTAGTGCTGAGTGATTAACCTATAGTTCATATTCCATATTGTACCAGTATTAGTGCTGAGTGATAACCTATAGTTCATATTCCATATTGTACCAGTATTAGTACTGAGTGATTAACCTATAGTTCATATTCCATATTGTACCAGTATTAGTGCTGAGTGATTAACCTATAGTTCATATTCCATATTGTACCAGTATTAGTGCTGAGTGATTAACCTATAGTTCATATTCCATATTGTACCAGTATTAGTGCTGAGTGATTAACCTATAGTTCATATTCCATATTGTACCAGTATTAGTGCTGAGTGATTAACCTATAGTTCATATTCCATATTGTCAGTATTAGTGGCTGAGTGATTAATTTAGTTCTATATTCCATATACCAGTATTAGTGCTGAGTGATTAACCTATAGTTCATATTCCATATTTGTACCAGTATTAGTGCTGAGTGATTAACCTATAGTTCATATTCCATATTGTACCAGTATTAGTGCTGAGTGATTAACCTTTAGTTCATATTCCATATTGTACCAGTATTAGTGCTGAGTGATTAACCTTTAGTTCATATTCCATATTGTACCAGTATTAGTGCTGAGTGATTAACCTTTAGTCATATTCCATATTGTACCAGTATAAGTGGCTGAGTGATTAACCATAGTTCATATTCATATTGTACCAGTATTAGTGCTGAGTGATTAACCTATAGTTCATATTCCATATTGTACCAGTATTAGTGCTGAGTGATTAACCTATAGTTCATATTCCATATTGTACCAGTATTAGTGCTGAGTGATTAACCTATAGTTCATATCCATATTGTACCAGTATTAGTGCTGAGTGATTAACTTTAGTTTCATATTCCATATTTCCAGTATAGTGCTGAGTGTACCTATAGTTTCATATTCCATATTGTTATTAGTGTGTGATTAACCTATAGTTCATATTCCATATTTTGTACCAGTATTAGCTGAGTGATTAACCTATAGTTCATATTCCCTATTGTACCAGTATTAGTGCTGAGTGATTAACCTATAGTTCATATTCCATATTGTACCAGTATTAGTGCTGAGTGATTAACCTATAGTTCCATATTCCCATATTGTAACCAGTATTAGTGCTGAGTGATTAACCTATAGTTCATATTCCATATTGTACCAGTATTAGTGCCGAGTGATTAACCTTTAGTTCATATTCCGTATTGTACCAGTATTAGTGCTGAGTGATTAAACCTATAGTTCATATTCAAATTGTACCAGTATTAGTGCTGAGTGATTAACCTATAGTTCATATTCCATATTGTACCAGTATTAGTGCTGAGTGATTAACCTATAGTTCATATTCCATATTGTACCAGTATTAGTGCTGAGTGATTAACCTATAGTTCATATTCCATATTGTACCAGTATTAGTGCTGAGTGATTAACCAACCATTTTTTTATATATATACAGTACCAGTCAAAAGTTTGGACATACCTACTCATTCAAGGGTTTTTCTTTCTTTGTACTATTTTCTACATTGTAGAATAATAGTGAAGGCATCAAAACTATGAAATAACACATATGGAATCATGTAGTAACCAAAAAGTGTTAAACAAATAAAAATATATTTTATATTTGAGATTCTTCAAAAAAGCCACCTTTTGCCTTTATGACAGCTTTGCACACTCTTGGCATTCTCTCAACCAGCTTCACCTGGAATGCTTTCCAACAGTCTTGAAGGAGTTCCCACATATGCTGAGCACTTGTTGGCTGCTTTTTCATTCCTTCATTCTGCCCGTCCAACTCATCCAATCCCAAACCATCTCAAATTTGTGTTGAGGTTCGGGGGATTGTGGAGGCCAGGTCATCTGATGCAGCACTCCATCACTCTCCTTCTTGGGTAAAATAGCCGTTACACAGCCTGTTGCGTGTGTTGGGGTCATTGTCCTGTTGAAAAACAAATAATAGTCCCACTAAGCCCAAACCAGATGGGATGGCGTATCGCTGCAGAATGCTGTGGTAGCCATGCTGGTTAAGTGTGCCTTGAATTCTAAATAAATCACAGACAGTAATAATAATAATAATTGGTTATTTGGCAGACGCTCTTATCCAGAGCGACTTACAGGAGCAAGTGTCACCAGCAAAGCACCCCCACACCATAACACCTCCTCCTCTGTGCTTTACGGTGGGAACTACACATGCAGAGATCATCTGTTCACCCACACCGCGTCTCACCAAGAGATGGCGGTTGGAACCAAAAATCTCCAATTTGGACTCCAGACCAACGGACACATTTCCACCGGTCTAATGTCCATTGCTCGTTTTTCTTGGCCCAAGCAGGTCTCTTCTTCTTATTGGTGTCCTTTAGTAGTGGTTTCTTTGCAGCAATTCGACCATGAAGGTTTGATTCCCAAAGTCCCCTCTGAACAGTTGATGTTGAGATGTGTCTGTGACTTGAACTCTGTGGAGCATTTATTTGGGCTGCAATTTCTGAGGCTGGTAACTCTAATGAACTTATCCTCTGCAGCAGAGGTAACTCTGGGTCTTCCATTCCTGTGGCGGTCCTCATGAGACCCAGTTTCATCATAGCGCTTGATGGTTTTTGCGACTGGACTTGAAGAAACTTTCAAAGTTCTTGAAATGTTCCGTATTTGCTGAGCTTCATGTTTTAAAGTAATGATGGACTGTTATTTCTCTTTGTTTATTTTCATTAAGAAAATATTCAACCTAGTTCAGCGCAGAAACATTGTAATTAACTGCAATGACCTTAACTAATTGCACCTGTTTTTTCCGGCTCGGACAGAAACAGATCAGAGAGGAAGAGGCGAAGCGAGAGATTTCACTCTTGCCAAAAATCTGTCCAAAATAAGCCCAATGCGTTTCTACGGTCTTATTTTGGACTTAAGCTTGTCCGCCTGCCTTCCCACCTTTGGGACAACGACTCCCATTGTTAGGGCGGAGACATGAGCATCTCGTCACTGTATACAGATCTCTGGATGGATACACTTTTATGCCTGTTACGTTCGGTTAGATGCACACATATCACATGAGAGAGGATGCGAAAAGTTGTTGGTGAAAAGTATGCCTTATCTACCTTGAAGAACTAGGGAAATGATTTCATCAGACAGCTCTGCAGCATAATTAGGCAGTCTAGCTCAATAGGATGACTAAAGACTGTACAGTATGTGGAGCACAGAGATAACGTTAGATGGGGTGATTAAAGACAGTACAGTATGGGGAGCACAGAGATAACGTTAGATGGTCTGGCTGACTGACTGCACTCTTTAAAAAAAAGGAGCTATCTAGAACCTTAAAGGGTTCTTTTGGTTGTCCCCATAGGAGAACCCTTTGATGAACCCTTTTATGTTGCAGGTAGAACCATTTTGGGTTCCAAGTAGAACTCTTTTGGGTTCCATGGAAAACCCTTTCTGCAGAGGGTTCTACCTGGAACCAAAAAAGGGTTCTCCTATGGGGATAGCCGAAGAACCCTTTTGGAAGCTTTTTTTTACTAAGAGTGCGCTACTAACTGAGCAGAGATGAGATGATGACTTTAAGGAATTAAAAATAATAAAGTAATCAAATAAAAACTACGTTAAATACATAACTGAAATATTGTATTATTTCATAGTAATTTACTATTGTTCTATTGATATCTACCCAATATGAACCTGACAGAGACAATGGAATATTTTACATTATAAAGCTCTAAAATCATTGTCGTGTCAATATTTCATAATGTATTCAATGTTAAAGATTTTGTATTTACCGAAATCCAAAAAACGTGATTATTTTATAATAATCGAACCCGAAACCGAACAGACCACAAAAAGCACTAATCGCTCAGCACTGACCTGTTTGCAGGTACCAGCCCTCTCCTCACATCCACCAGGGCACCCTGGAACTGATTATCCAGAACATGCTTTCAATGCATTATCACACAGGACGCTAATACTGAGCAAGAGCAAGAGAAATCACTACAGATTTCTCTCCTTCTCTCCCAAATAGGATACACCCCATCCATCACACAGGCACGAACGCACACACACACACACACACACACACACACACACACACACACACACACACACACACACACACACACACACACACCACACTCTGCCAGACTTTGTGAGAGAGAAGTGGGTGTCGCTTGTAATTATAGACAGCAGTTCTGAAAGAAAAAGTTTGTATTTTATTTTATTGCTGTTACTTAATCATTTTAATTATCTCTTCTTTCTAGTGGATCTGCTAATTAGCGGTTATGTGTGTGTGTGTGTGTGTGTGTGTGTGTGCGTGTGTGTGTGTTCAGGATTTTCTAGTCATAGCGTACAGCTGTATATGAAGCCTCCTAGTCAAGTCTAACATACATTGACATTTGAGTCATTAAGCAGAAGCTCATTAGCACAGAGGGGATTACTGTGTAATATATGTTTGGCAGCTGTGCTCTCAATACTGTATAGTCAACTTCCATCAAGTTACTGGTCTGCTTCGGTACTTTCTGGGATCACACCACCTGTATTCAGTCCTATGTAGCAACATTGTGTTTTTTACGTTGGATAAAAGTAGAGTGGCGCAGTGGTCTAAGGCACTGCATCGCAGTGCTAACTGTGCCACTAGAGATCCTGGTTGGAATCCAGGCTCTGACGCAGCTGGCCGCGACGGGGAGACTCATGGGCGGCGCACAATTGGCCCAGCGTCGTCCAGGGTAGGGGAGGGAATGGCCGGCAGGGATGTAGCTCAGTTGATAGAGCATGGCGTTTGCAATGCCAGGGTTGTGGGTTCGATTCCCACAGGGGGCCAGTATAAAAAAAAAAATGTATTCACTAACTGTAAGTCGCTCTGGATAAGAGCGTCTGCTAAATGACTAAAATGTAAATGTAAAAATGTAGAGACTCAGAGCTAGAAAATGATATCATACACTACAGTTGAGGAACAATGGGAAAGTAATTCTGCTCTGAAAGTTGATAAACTTGTAACCCCACTTTTGAGAAAATGGCCCTTGAATGTTTTGGTACACCAACTGGAGAGCTCTTCTTTGTCTACATCCATTCAGCATCGTTCACACCCTCTTAAGCGTAAAAGTAGTAGCCCACAATAAGGAAAACCTCCAGGTAAATATGTGACCTGTTCCAGGAAACTAGGCGTATGTCGTACGTCACTACTTCACAGGATAGGCATTTGAACTTAAACTTTTTTTTAAATCAAAATGCGTGCCTTCTGGAACATTTGAACGTTCATGTGCCTTAATAAAAAACTTGTATGCCATATGTAAATAGAAATAAAATTGTTAAAATACGAGCCTAGTTGGTTTAGCCACTGAAAAAGACAGGAACCTTCCCGCTAGACATGATTGGCCTGAGATAATGGATGGGCTGGACATGCCGAGAGATGAGTTCGGATTGGTCTGCCATGTAGCTCATTTCTGTCTATGACATGAGCTGGTCAGTATGGGTAGGTAATCCTTTCTAACGCGGCTTTTTTGAACAATATCACGTAGTATAACTGCAGTAGTGTTGCTCTTCGCTTTCTGGAGGACCGAGTTTTGAAATCAGTGGAATTAGTGTATGATAGCTAAGGAGATGGAGAAGATTCTGGCGTTTGATTGCAAATATGCAGAGGGAGTCAAAAAGAGAACACACAGAAGGCTGTTGTATAAAACACCTGTCTCCAGATTACATCTTCAAACTAAGGGCAACCACGGCATCCGTGACAGAGAGGGAGAAGCGTCCATCCATGTATAAGGGTAAGATAGTCTAGCTAGCTACATTTTCAGATATTACACATTTTGTCAGAAAGTCGTTTATTTCAAGTTAAAGCGTACTGTTAGCTAGCTAGCGTTAGCTGGCTGGCTGGCTCACTAGCTAACGTTACGTGTATGATCTGTGTAGTAATATTATTCGTATCACAGAGCCATTTTCATTGCTAGTTATAGCCTAATGTTAGCTAACTACCTAACATTGAACCTGGCTGGTTAGCTACCTGCAGATTCATTCAGGGTAGTAACGTTATGAGTTGGGATTAAGGTTCCTTGTTTAGCTAGCTAGCTAGCTACATGTCTAAACAAAAGACTCCACTAACACTGTGCAAGTTACCATTTCAATAGAATGTTAATGATGTCACTGTGACAACTGTCGATAGACCTAGCTGGTAAATTCACTCTGGCTATCTACTCCGATTTCAGAGCACTCTCGTCTGAGTGTGCCAGAGTGCAGAATAACTGACGAATTTACGAACGCTCAACAGCCGTTGAATATGGCCGGTGTCAGTAGACGTTGGCAAAAAAGCGTAAATAAATTGTTGCCAGCAGCACAGTTATGGTCACCAACGCTCTGGATAACATAAAAACAGCCTAACCAGCTCTGCTAGGGCGAGTAAAATGGTCAGAGTGAGCTGTTCTCTCACTTGTGTCTGGAAGTAGCTAGCCAACGTTAGCCAGTTAGTTAGCTTGGGTGCTTGACTACTGTTGTTAGGGTCAGAACGCTCAGATCAACCCTACTCCTCGGCCAGAGTGTCCAGTGTGCGCTCTGAACGCTCCGAGAGAAAGAATGGTGTTGTAGCATGGTGTTGTAACATGGTGTTGTAACATGGTGTTGTAACATGGTGTTGTAGCATGGTGTTGTAACATGGTGTTGTACCATGGTGTTGTATCATGGTGTTGTAGCATGGTGTTGTAACATGGTGTTGTAGCATGGTGTTGTAACATGGTGTTGTAGCATGGTGTTGTAGCATGATGTTGTAACATGGTGTTGTATCATGGTGTTGTAACATGGTGTTGTATCATGGTGTTGTAACATGATGTTGTAACATGGTGTTGTAACATGGTGTTGTAACATGGTGTTGTAGCATGGTGTTGTAGCATGGTGTTGTAACATGGTGTTGTACCATGGTGTTGTAGCATGATGTTGTAGCATGATGTTGTAACATGGTGTTGTAACATGGTGTTGTAGCATGGTGTTGTAACATGGTGTTGTAACATGGTGTTGTAGCATGGTGTTGTAACATGGTGTTGTAACATGGTGTTGTAGCATGATGTTGTAACATGGTGTTGTAAAATGGTGTTGTAACATGGTGTTGTAGCATGGTGTTGTAACATGGTGTTGTAACATGGTGTTGTAGCATTATGTTGTAACATGGTGTTGTAACATGGTGTTGTAACATGGTGTTGTAGCATGGTGTTGTATCATGGTGTTGTAACATGGTGTTGTATCATGGTGTTGTAACATGGTGTTGTATCATGATGTTGTAGCAAACGAGTATGATGAAATACATGCACCACAAAGAGGGTACACTTTTTGACGTGACAGAGAAATATCAGCAAGCTAAGCTAGCTAACTGTCTGCTTGGCTAGTTAGCTAGCTGCTTGGTTAAACACAGAACGTCAGCACACTGTTTCCTGATTGGATAATGGGAAAGTAATTCTGCTCGTTACATTTTTCATACTCTCACTATCACTACCCTCTCACTACCCTCTCACTACCACTACCCTCTCACTACCACTACCCTCTCACTACCATCCCACTACCCTCTCACTACCACTACCCTCTCACTACCACTACCCTCTCACTACCCTCTCACTACCACTACCCTCTCACTACCACTACCCTCTCACTACTACCTACCCTCTCACTACCCTCTCACTACCACTACCCTCTCACTACTACTACCCTCTCACTACCCTCTCACTACCACTACCCTCTCACTACTACTACCCTCTCACTACCACTACCCTCTCACTACCACTACCCTCTCACTACCACTACCCTCTCACTACCACTACCCTCTCACTACCATCACTACCACTACCCTCTCACTACCACTACCCTCTCACTACCACTACCCTCTCACTACCACTACCCTCTCACTACCACTACCCTCTCACTACCACTACCCTCTCACTACCACTACCCTCTCACTACCACTACCCTCTCACTACCACTACCCTCCCACACTACCACTACCCTCTCACTACCACTACCCTCTCACTACCGCTACCCTCTCACTACCCTCTCACTACCACTACCCTCTCACTACCACTACCCTCTCACTACCACTACCCTCTCACTACCACTACCCTCTCACTACCCTCTCACTACCACTACCCTCTCACTACCACTACCCTCTCACTACCCTCTACTACCCTCTCACTACCACTACCTCTCCTACCACTACCTCTCACTACCACTACCCTCTCACTACCACTACCCTCTCACTACCACTACCCTCTCCTCACTACCACTACCCTCTCACTACCACCCTACCCTCTCACTACCACTACCCTCTCACTACCACTACCCTCTCACTACCACTACCCTCTCACTACCCTACTACCCTCTCACTACCCTCTCACTACCACTACCCTCTCACTACCACTACCCTCTCACTACCGCTACCCTCTCACTACCCTCTCACTACCACTACCCTCTCACTACCACTACCCTCTCACTACCACTACCCTCTCACTACCACTACCCTCTCACTACCACTATCCACTACCACTCTCACTACCCTCTCACTACCCTACCCTCTCACTACCACTACCCTCTCACTACCACTACCCTCTCACTACCCTCTCACTACCACTACCCTCTCACTACCCTCTCACTACCACTACCCTCTCACTACCACTACCCTCTCACTACCCTACCCTCACTACCACTACCCTCTCACTACCACTACCTCTCACTACCACTACCCTCTCACTACACTACCCTCTCACTCTCTACTCTCACTACACTACCTCTCACTACCACTACCCTCTCACTACCACTACCCTCTCACTACCACTACCCTCATCACTACCCTCTCACTACCACTACCCTCTCACTACCGCTACCCTCTCACTACCCCTCTCACTACCACTCTCCTACTACCACTTCCCTCTCACTACCCTCTCACTACCACTACCCTCTCACTACCACTACCCTCTCACTACCACTACCCTCTCACTACCACTACCCTCTCACTACCACTACCCTCTCACTACCACTCACTACTCACTACCATCTCACTACCCTCCACTACCACTACCCTCTCACTACCACTTCACTCTCACTACCCTCTCACTACCACTACCCTCTCACTACCCTCTCACTACCACTACCCTCTCACTACCCACTACCCTCTCACTACCCTCTCACTACCACTACCCTCCCACTACCACTACCCTCTCACTACCCTCTCACTACCACTACCTCTCCAACTACCACTACCCTACCCACTACCACCGACACTACCCTATCTCTCACTACCACTACCCTCTCACTACCACTACCACTCTCACTACCACTACCCTCTCACTACCACTACCCTCTCACTACCACTACCCTCTCACGTACCACTACTACTCTCACTAACACTCTCACTACACTACCCTCTCACTACCACTACCCTCCACTACCACTACCCTGCACTACCACTACCCGCCTCACTACCCTACCCTCCCACTACCCTCTCATCACTACCACTACCACCCTCTCTCTACCACTACCCTCTCACTACCACTACCCTCTCACTACCACTACCCTCTCACTACCACTCCCCCTCACTACCACTACCCTCTCACTACCCTCTCACTACCACTACCCTCTCACTACACTACCCTCTCACTACCACTACCCTCTCACTACCACTACCTCTCACTACCCTACCCTCTCTCACTACCACTACCCCTCTCACTACCACTACCCTCTCACTACACTACCTCATCACTACCACTACCTCTCTCACTACCTACCCTCTCACTACTACTACCCTCTCACTACCACTACCCTCTCACTACCCTCTCACTCCCACTACCCTCTCACTACCACTACCCTCTCCACTACCCTCTCACTACCACTACCCTCTCACTACCTACCACTACCCTCTCACTACCACTACCCTCTCACTACCACTACCCTCTCACTACCACTACCCTCTCACTACACTACCCTCTCACTACCACTACCCTCTCACTACTACCACTACCCTCTCACTACCACTACCCTCTCACTACACTACCACTCTCTCACTACGCACTACCCTCTCACTACCACTACCCTCTCACTACCACTACCCTCTCACTACACCCTCCTACCACTCACTACCACTACCCTCTCACTACCACTACCCTCACTACCACTACCTCTCATGCTTACTATCTCACCACACTTACTATCTCACCACACTTACTATCTAACTATACATACAGTGAGGGAAAAAAGTATTTGATCCCCTGCTGATTTTGTATGTTTCCCACTGACAAAGACATGATCAGTCTATAATTTTAATGGTAGGTTTATTTGAACAGTGGGAGACAGAATAACAACAAAAAATCCAGAAAAACGCATTTGTCAAAAATGTTATAAATTGATTTGCATTTTAATGAGGAAATATGTATTTGACCCTCTGCAAAACATGACTTAGTACTTGGTGGCAAAACCCTTGTTGGCAATCACAGAGGTCAGACGTTTTTGTATTGGCCTCCAGGTTTGCACACATCTCAGGAGGGATTTTGTTCCACTCCTCTTTGCAGATCTTCTCCAAGTCATTAAGGTTTCGAGGCTGACGTTTGACAAACTCGAACCTTCAGCTCCCTCCACAGATTTTCTATGGGATTAAGGTCTGGAGACTGGCTAGGCCACTCCAGACCTTAATGTGCTTCTTCTTGAGCCACTCCTTTGTTGCCTTGGCCGTGTGTTTTGGGTCATTGTCATGATGGAATACCCATCCACGACCCATTTTCAATGCCCCTGGCTGAGGAAGGAGTTCTCACCCAAGATTTGACGGTACATGGCCCCGTCCATGTCCCTTTGATGCGGTGAAGTTGTCCTGTCCCCTTAGCAGAAAAACACCCCCAAAGCATAATGTTTTCCACCTCCATGTGGGGATGGTGTTCTTGGGGTCATAGGCAGCATTCCTCCTCCTCCAACACGGCGAGTTGAGTTGATGCCAAAGACCTCGATTTTGGTCTCATCTGACCACAACACTTTCACCCAGTTCTCCTCTGAATCATTCAGATGTTCATTGGCAAACTTCAGACGGCCCTGTATATGTGCTTTCTTGAGCAGGGGGACCTTGCGGGCGCTGCAGGATTTCAGTCCTTCATGGCGTAGTGTGTTACCAATTGTTTTCTTGGTGACTATGGTCCCAGCTCAAAGCTCATCACAAGACAAGCGAACCCTGGCGACTAAAACACATTCCCTACTTTGTACAACTAGGAATACTCTGGACATTCCTGCACGGGCCAACTGACCCAGGTACAGGCTATCAAGTGAGATTAGCGGCTATGCCCGTAAACAACACATCCCGCCCACGCTCGTTACTTCTCAAAACGGGGCCCCCAGGGGATGCGCTGTACTCTTAATGAGTCCCCTCCTGTCACATCCCTGTTCCACACATGACCTGACTATGGCCAGGCAACACTCCAACACCATCATTAAGGCTTGCCGATGCACACAACTAGTTAGTAAGGCCTGTCTCTCACCGTTCAACGACGAGACAGCATGACCAGGAGAGGAGGCTCAGAGACCTGGCCGTGTGAGCATACGTGCCAGCAGAGGAGCACATACCTCTCCTCTCAACGTCCTATCTCACTATACTTACTATCTCGCCAGACTGATGTAGCTTACTAAGGCTACTAAATCAAGAGCTCACTAAATACCGAGCATCGCCCCCAATTCTCATCTCGATGGGCTGTCGAGTGGCAGCAGGTTGATGCAGCTTCAAGCTTCCTTGCGTCCTCATTACACATCACCTAACAAACCTAACGTAAATGGTCAAAGTCACACAACACTTACAGTCCTGACGAGCTCACTAAACAACCCTAATCAAATAACCTATTCCCCCTAAGCTACCAGAACTGAAAAGATCTTTCGGCCATAGGGTCCTCATACTCCTCTAAAATGGAGCTTACTGATATCTGCACGGCCCACAAAATTCATTCGATCAGTCCGCACTCTGACTGGGTCGGTTTTCCCATACTGCCATGGTTATATCGGTTTAGGCATTGCCCTCCTTAGAGACCAGACGCCCAGAGACAACTACAGAGGAGTAGTGACCGTTTGGCCCAGGATCCTCATCACTACCACGTGCAAAGCTTCGTTGAGGATTCAGATGAGCCGTGATACCAGGTGGCATGTACAGAAGGATCGCCACAACATTCAGTGGAGACAAGCTGAATATGTGAATACCGACATGCCACCCTAGTTCTTCTGTGTTCTCTCTGTCAGGTTCAATTAAGACCGCACGGCACGCACACGTGGGGGTAACGCTTTTTGGTAGCAGCCCCACAGAGTCTATCTTTCCAAGAGAGCTACTCTAACAGTGGAGGTCTGTACGGGCCATAAGACTCCACACATGACATCTAATCAAAATGGCTAGCAGTAATTCATTATGCATTGCCCCACCCCCCCTCATTTTGTGCTGCTCCTACTACTACTCGTGTTATCTATTTATGCCCTACTAAGTCAACTATAAATAAATACTACCCTACAGGTACACATACAGTGTTAGGGGAAAAAAGTATTTAAAGGGCAGCCAACAATTGGTGACAGTATCCACCCACTAACAGATGTAGCAGAGGCCGATGTAATTCTTCATCATAGGCCAACACTTCACCTAATGACATACAAAATTTTTTTTTCTAAAAAAAAATCCAGAAAATCACATTTTAAGCTAGTGTTTTCTAATGAATTGTATTTGCAAAAGTTAATGTGGATATATAAGTATCTTGGTCAATAACCAAAGTTTGCTCACTACTTTGCTCTATTATACCCTTTGTTGGCAATGACACAGGTCAACAGTTTTCTGTAAGTCTTCACAAGCGTTTTCACACACTGTACTGGCCTATATTAGGCCCATTCCGCCATGCCAGAGCTCCTCTAGAGCAGGCTGATGTTTTGGATGCTGTCGACTAGGGCAACACAGACTTTCAACTCCCGTCCAAGATTTTACTATGGCGCGTCTTGAGATCATGGAGCAATGGTCTCAGAGCCAACTCCAGAACCTTATGAAATGCTTCTTTACGAAGCCACTCTCTCTCGTTGCCCCGGGTCGTAGTGTTTGTTAGCGGAAGAATCATTGATCATGCCTGAAAGACCCCAGCAACAGTACTTGTCCATCGTTAATGTCCCTTGCTGATGGAAAGGCAGGTTTTCACTTCAAATCTCACGATACCTCCGCCGCCCCCATTCATCTTTTCCTTTTCACGGAATCAGTACGCTCCTGGTTCCCTTTGCCAGACAAACTCCCCCAAAGCCATGAGGCTCCCCCCCCCCCCACCCCCCCCCCCCATAGGTCCCGTTTTATTGTGTTCTGGATGCAACTCATCATTCTTTGATCTCCTAACACGACTGATTTAGTTGAGTTGTACAAAAAGTTCTATTCCTTGGTTATTTCATCTACAGCCCACCATATGAATATTCTCCAAATCCTCTATCCGGCGATCATCCAAATATGCTCTCCTAGCAAACTTCTAGATGGGCCTGGATCAATGTACCTGGACCCCTTAAGACAGGAGAGGTACACGTTTACAGGCACTGCAGGATTTAGGTCCCCTCGGGCGGCGTATTGTGGTTACTTGATGGAAAGGCGTTAGTTTCCTGTTGGTCACAGACTCTCTGCAGGTCATTCCATAGGTTCCCCCGTGTGTTTTCGGGAGTTTTTGCTCACACGTTCTTGTGATCATTTTTAACCCCAGGGTGAGATCTTGCGTGGAGCCCCAAATCGAGGGAGTTATCTGTCTTGTATGTCTTCCTTTCCTAATAATTGCTCGCACATATGGATTTTCTTCAACCAAGCTGCTACCTAGACATCAGTCTTCCCAGCCTGTGCAGTTCTACAATGTTGTTTCTGTTGTCCTTTGCAGCTCTTTGGTCTTGGCATCAGTGAGTTTGAGTGTGACTGTTAGTTGTGGACGGTGTTTTATACCGATGACAAGTTACAACGGTGCCCTTAATACAGGTACGGTGGAGACGAGACCCTCTTACAGAAAGAGTTACAGTCTGTGGTACCATAATCTTGCTTTTGTAGGTCAAATACTTATTTTCCACCATATATTTGCAAATACATTCATTAAAATGCTACAATGTGATTTTCTGGAGAAAAAATCTCAATTGGTCTGTCTAGTTGACGTGTCCCTATGTGAAAATTACAGGCCTCTCTCATCTTTTATTGTGGAACTTGGCACACTTGTTGTGCTGACTATACGTTTTTTCCCCCTGCAGATTTCTTTAAGTGTAGTGTATTGGTTATTTGTTTCCATGCTCGGTGGAATCCCGTTGCTTGGCCTCACCAGACACCTCTGGTACGGGTTGGGTTTCGTCTGCTGCCCCTGGAAACATGAGGAGATGCCTTGGTTTTGTTTTGTTTTGGGTAGGTAGTAGGTGGTTGTTGTTGGTGTTGTATCGTTTGTGTTTTTTGTGTGTAAAGAAGGAGAGGGTGGTTGGGTGTTTTTTAAATAAATATATTGACCTTGAGAACAGCAGTGCATTCTAAAAGAATTCAGACCCTGAGTTTTTCAAAAATGTTGTACGTATACAGGCTTATTCTAAAATTAAATTTAACTTGTTTTTTTCCCCCCTCTCATCTACCAAACATACATACCCATCGACAAAGCAAAATAGGTTTTTAGAAATGTTAGAACAGTTATAAACATAAATAAAATGGAAATATCACATTTCATAAGTATTCATACCCTTTACTCGTATTGGTTGAGCACCTTGACCGATTACAGCCTCGAGTCTTCTTGGGTATATCTACTGCTTGGCACACCTGTAGATTTTGTGGAGACCTCACATTCTTCTCTTCAGATCCTCTTACAGCCGGTCAGTTGGATGGGGATGTCGCTGCACAACTATTTTCAGTTCCTCTTCAATGTTTAGATCGGTTCAAGTCCGGGCTCTGGCTTGGCCACTCAAGGACATTCAGAGACTTGTCCCGAAGCCACTCCCGCGTGTCTTGGCTGTGTGCTTAGGGGCGTTGTCCTGTTGGAAGGGGAACCTTCACCCCAGTCTGAGATCCTGAGCGCTCTGGAGCAGTTTTCATCAGGATCTCTCTGTACTTTGCTCCGTTCATCTTTCCAACAGGATGGTGCCAAAGGGTTTTCCTCCAACGTGAGCTTGGCATTTTAAGCCAAATAGTTGAGTCTTGGTTTCATCAGACCAGAGATCTTGTTTCTTATGGTCTGAGTCCTTTAGGTGCCTTTTGGCAAACTCCAAGTGGGCTGTCATGTGCCTTTTACTGAGGAGTGGCTTCCGTCTGGCCACTCCCCATAAAGCCTGATTGGTGGGAGTGCTGCAGAGATGGTTGTCCTTCTGAAGGTTCTACCATCTTCACAGAGGAACTCTGGGCTCTGGGCAGAGTGACCATTTGGGTTCTTGGTCACGTCGTTTTACCAAGGCCCTTCTCTCCCGATTGCTCAGTTTTGGCCTGGCGGCCAGCTCTAGGAGAGTCCCTTTGGGGGTTCCAAACTTCTTCCATTTAAGAATGATGGAGGCCACTATGTTCCTGGGGGCCTTCAATGCTGCAAAAAAAATGTGGTACCCTTCCCCAGATCTGGGGCCTCGACACAATCCTGACTCGGAGCTCTACGGACAATTCTTCGACCTCATGGCCTTGGTTTTTTTTTCTGACATCACTGTCAACTGTGGGACCTTATATAGACAGGTTGTGTGCCTTTCCAAATCATGTCCAATCAATTGAATTTACCAACAGGTGGACTCCAATCAAGTTTTGGAAACATTCTCAAGGATGATCAATGGAAACAGGATGCACCTGAGCTCAATTTCGAGTCTCATAGCAAAGGGTCTGAATATTTATGTAAATAAGGTATTTCAGTGTTTTTACTTTTAATAAAGGGGCAAAAAAATTCAAAAAGCCTGTTTTTGCTTTGTCATTATGGGTTTGTGTGTAGATAGATGAGATTTTTTATTTATTTATTCCATTTTAGAAAAAGGGCTGTAACGTAACAAAATGTGGGAAAGTCAAGGGGTCTGAATACTTTCCGAATGCAATGCACTGTATTGGTCCCCCCCTAATGCCAGAAGGCCAAAATTGACGTCAGTTGTTTGTCTGGTGTCCTGTCCGAGATGGTTATTTTATTTCAGTTTTTTTGGTCTTTTTCCCTTTTCAACGTGCGTACACATGCACACACACACATAGACAGAGAGTCATTAGGAGTGAGTCACAGCTTTAGGTGGGGCGTTTGTTCGGGAGGGAATGAAAAGATACTATCAGAAGGGAGGCCTGTCACTCCCAACATGGCAGGGGACAGGAAACTATAAAAAATAACCATTACAGGGTGTTTGTTGCACGTCATACCTCGCATGGCAAGCCACCAAACATAATATATCCCCAGTGTGGGCACATTCCCTTGGTAATGCTCAGCACTGCCTGTGCTATAACATGCTTGTGCTAAGCGAACTTCTTGTGAGTATTGTTTAAGAGTGTCGTGACTGTAGTGTCTCTGAGACATCTCTCTCTCTTCTGTCCATAGAGGTCAAGCTGGGTGCGCTGCGTCTGAAGGTACGTCTGGTGGAGGACCATATCCTGCCCTCCATGTACTACCAGCCTCTCATTGACCTGCTGGTGCAGTCAGTCATCTCTCCTGCTGAGGTCAACATCACACTGCTGTCACATACACAACCCATTGTTATTACTCATTCTACAGGATATTTTTCTGATTTGTTCAACCACTAATGTATTACATTTTTCATGCCATATGAAGATGCCATGGTGCGTGATTCCTTTCTATGAAAATATATTTCCTTCTTTAGATTTCTTAGAATATGCCACATCCTTCCACCACAGGGTTTATACAGTATATAGAGCCTACTGTGCCCCATGGCTGACAGACACATAGCCAGCTTCCTCTCATAAATGTACACCTGGCTAATAGGCCTTGACTATCTCCACCCTCTGACCCACCCCAGGTGGAGGACGGCAGCCCCTGACCATGCTGGAGGAGGTGACCACGGTGGAGAGCCGCAGGACGTGGCCATGACCCTGGTCAAGATCTACCTGGGGAAGGGCCTGGTGGTGCCCTTCCTGGACTACCTCAACACCCGCGAGGTCAACCACACCTGTAAGAGACACTGGCTGGCTGGGGAATTTAACAAAGGACAGGAAAGTCATATTTTTAGCGTAATGCTTTTCTAGATGCTCTTGTCAAAAATCATGGTTACAGTTGAGTCTGAAGTTTACATACACCTTAGCCAAGTACATTTAAATTCAGTTTTTCACAATTCCTGACATTTAATCCTAGTATAAATGCTCTGTCTTAGGTCAGTTAGGATCACCACTTTATTTTAAGAATGAGAAATGTCAGAATAATTGTAGAGAGAATGATTTATTTCAGCTTTTTATTTATTTCATCACATTCCCAGTGTCAGAAGTTGACATACACTCAATTATTATTTGGTAACTATTGTCCTTGTAAAAGTTGTATCATAACACTGTGGGTCAACTATAGCGCTCTTCGGCGTGCTTTGCATCCAGCTTCCCCACAATAAGTTGCAGCTTGAATTTGATCATGCATTAGTTTTGGCCACATAGCTGTGAAAGTTTCAGTACAGTAGGCCTAGCTGCTCTCTTCTCTCTTTGTCCCTCCGGCCGACCACTTTGTCTAATACTCTTTAAGTCACATACAACCGCTGGTGGTAACTCCAGTAGGTTTGTAGGACGCCGCTCCCGTGCAATCGCTTCAGCTTCACTAGTTGGATGTATGTTTAAATAAGTTATTTTTCCAGTGGAAAAAAAGTTGCCGAATAAGCTTAAATTCCCTGTTTCATTGTTCATTTTTACAAATGCTATCAATATGGCCACATAATATGGTTTGTTCTATGATACAAATCTATACAATGAAGTGCACCAGAATATCCTGTTGAAATCTTTTTAACAGCTGAAGCATTTTTTCAAGCATGCCTTCTCTGATTGGGCCCTGTGTTTACCTTGGCTTGCAAGCACCCAAATTGTCCTCCAACATATCAATGGATTGTATGGTCAACAGTTCTGCTGTTGTTTTCATCATCGAGAGCACATTTCTCAATCACATTGACGTTGTTGTCCTTAGGCCAAATGTCTATGCACTGTGCATAGTCACTGGCTATTTTATGGTGGTCCAGAAAATGGAATTCTATAAATGATTCTTTTACCATAACTTGCATCAATGTTTTCAGTAGCCTCATTAAAAAGCTCCTGCTTGCTTGTTGTGAATTATGCTCAGCAATGCCTCCATTTTATGCAGATTTTCATAAATTTCAACCATGACGCCTTTTTTGAAGCAAGTACATGTGTATCAGACGTATCAGGATTGTCTTGACCAGGGTGGCGTCCATTGCAAGCACTGGCTTTGGCCACTCCTCCATACAGACTTCATCCAGATCCTTCTGGATTGACGGACCATGTCTTTTTGCCATGTGTGTAGGTCACTACGCTAAAAGATTTTAACTATCCTGGGTTGATGTCCTCGAGATGTTGCTAACAATATATCCGCGGATAATTTAGATGCTCCTCACTGATGCCATCTTGAGTTGTGAAGTGCCGTTGTGTTTACCCTCGTTGTCATGCAAAACAGAACCCAGCAGACCGTCCCATCTTCAGGTAGCTTATGAGACAAGAGGTTTTGTGTCCGAATTAACCGATAGGTCCTGGTTCTAATCGTTCTAATCCACGCTCAATACAGGGAGGGCGGCAGGTAAGCTTAGTGGCCAGAGAGCGTTGTGGCCAGTAACCCCCTGACAGGACTTTATTTTCTCAGGGCCTAGGAGCCGTTCATACTGAGGATGTACTCACAAATCTTCACTACCAAACTAGGCTAGTGGAGTCTAGTCGAAAAAGCCTTGAGCAAGTCTCTTCAGACCACCTGACCTTTTCTCCTGTAACGCCCATCGCTCTGGATAAGAGCGTAGACTGGTCACTGCAACCATCAAAATAAAATGTAGCATGCTCTTGCTCGATGCGGCCACCCAAAACCGTGAGCATGCAGCCGTGTAATCCATGACGTCTTAGTGCGGCATGCTAATGCTTCAATGTTTGAGACTGTTCCCATCTCGCTTCGGTCATTGCAACATATCCTGCCCTGTAGTCTGGCTGATCCTGGACAGCTTCCCTCATGATCTTGAAGCCCACAAGGACGAAAACTTGCACCGTATTAGACAGCGATGGGGTACATTAAGGTGGAGGGTCTTCCATGGTCTAATCATTGGCGCCAACAGTACTTGGCTTCTCACAACCTGCTTCCCTATTGTCCTTAGCCTATTGAAGATGGGTCGTCAGTTCTATTTTTGTATTCATCACAGTCCTTACCACGAGAAATTTCTTCAAAAAAAGTACGATCTTGGAGTCCCCATTTGCATTGAGTGGCTAACCGTAGCCTGGGGATGTTTATGGCAGTTTCTAGTTCAAGCAGTGGCAGTTCTTTCCTGTAATGATTTGACCTCTTTCAGCTTATCCAGCGTACTAATATGTCTGTGCTAGCCGAATTATTACTACTTGTAGGACTATAGATACTTTTGTACCTCAATATCCTGCAGCATAATTTACTTAAAGCTCGTTAATGCTGATTGCTCTGGGATTTTGTTTTAGCACACATCTTCTCGCAACAACAAGTCAAGTCTATGATCTAGGAGACAGAACCTTCTTCATGCAACTTCCTAAGTAGTTAACCTACAATCTGCAGTGGTCCATGTACGTTATACTCCCACTGACATATTGTTTGTACGATGTTTCGTCAGCCTCTTCAGCAGGGCAACTTTCTTGTTTGTTCTGGGTTTATTTGCACATAAGAAACTCAACAGTATGATCATGTCTGACTAATTGGACGCGGCCTATCGCTGAGCAGTATGACGGCTGCGGGTCCCATGGTGGTTTATACGTGCATACTAATCTTTGTAGGGATCTGAAAGTGGTACGTTCAGGGCATTTGAGATTACTCCCAAGGATGAATCCAGACTTGTGGAGGTCTAACATTTCTCCGTCTGAGAGTCTTGCCTGATTTGTTTGATTTTCGATGTCAAGCAAGAGGCACTGATTTTGAAGTAGCCTTGGAAATACATCCACAGGGCCCCCAATTTACTCAAATTATGTCATTAGCCCACAAAGCTTCTAAAGCCTGACCTCATTTTCTGGAATTTTTTCCAAGCGTTTAAAGCACAGTCAAATTAGTGTATTAAACTTCCCCCCACTGGGAATTGTGATACAGGAATTAAAGTTAAATAATCTTCTGTAAACATTGTTTTGGAAAATTACTTTTGCATGCACAAAGTAAAGTCTTAAACCCACTTGCCAAAACATAGTTTTTTTTTAACAAGAAATTTTGGGGTGGTTTTTAAAAACGGTTTTAATGACTCCAACCTAAGGTTGTAAAATTCCGACTTCAAAAGTAATGACCACTGAGTCCTTTATGTAGTGAAACAAATCCCTGTGCAGCTGTGAACAACCAGACAGTGTGTAGGTTAAGGTAGTGTACAGTATAGGAAGAAGCTTTGAGTGTATGTGTGCTAGGCAGATTTTAAAAAGCCCCGCTGATCACCTGCTCTTGTTCCTGTGTATCCCACACAGGCTGTGCTGGTAATTTACCTCTGATTTGACGCTCCCTCTATCGCAGCAGCAGCCACGTCGGCTTTGGGCGTGCGGTGCAGCACTATATTATCAGAACCTCCAGAAATTATCAACCTACGTCTTTGACAAATTCGGTGTTTCGTTATTACAGTGCAATCGAAAGTATTCACACCCTTTACTTTCACCATTTGTTACGTTCACAGGCCTATTCTAAATGTATTAAATTAAAATGTTCCTCATCATCTACCCCAATACCCCATACGGCATGCCAAAACATGGCTTTATAAATTTTGCAAATGTATTAAAAATAAAAACCGAATACCTTATGAACCCTTATGCAATGAGACTCAAAATTGAGCTCAGTGGCATCCTGTTTTCCATTGATCCATCCTTTGAAATGTTTCTACAAACTTGATTGGAGTCCACATCTGGAATTCAATTGATCTGACATTTATTGGTCCCCAAGTTTACAGTGCAAGTCAGAGGCAAAAACCAAGACATGAGGTCATCGTAAGAATTGTCCGTAGAGCTCCGAGACAGGATTGTGTCGAGGCACAGATCTGGGGAAAGGGTACCAAAAAATGGTCCTGCCAGCATTGAAGGTGCCCCAAGAAAACAGTCGGCCTCCATAATTCCTAAAATGGAATAAGTTGGCAACCACCAAGCCCCCCTTCCTAGAGCTGGCCGCCCAGCCAAAACTGAGGGCATCGGGTAGAAGGGGCTTGGTCATAGGTGGTGACCCAATGAACCTGATAGTCCCTCTGACAGAGCTCCAGAGTCCCCTCTGTGGAGATGGGAGAAACCCTTCTAGGAAGGACAAACCATCCCTGCAGCACTCCACCAATCAGGCCTTTTAGGGTAGAGTATCAAGACGGAAGCCCCTCATCAGTAAAAAGGCACATGACAGCTCGCTGGAGTGTTTCCCCAAAACGGCACCTAAAGGACTCAGACCATGAGAAACAAAATTATCTGGTATGATGCGAAATACAAGATTTAATACTCTTTGGCCTGAAATGCCAAGCGTCATGTTTGGAGGAAACCTGGCACCATCCCTACGGGAAAGCATGGTGGTGGCAGCATCATCGCTGTGTGGATGTTTTTCAGCCGGCAGGGAATGGGATACTATTCAGGATTTAAGGGAAGATGAAAGGAGCAAAGTACAGGAGAGATCCTTGATGAAAACCTGATCCAAGAGCACATGACTCTCAGACTGGGGTGAAGGGTTCACCTTCCAACAGGAACAAACAACCCTAAGCCACACAGCCAAGACAATGCGGGCGTCGGCGTCAGGACCATTTCTCGGAATGTCTTTGAGTGGCCCAGCCAGAGCCCTTACTTGAACCAGATCGAACAATCTGGATAGACCTGAAATAGCTGTGCAGCAGACGCTCCCCATCCAACCTGACAGACTTGGCGAAGTATCTGCAGAGAAGAATGTGAGAACTCCCAAATACTGTGTCCACTTGTAGCTTCATACCCAAGAAGGACTCAGGCTGTATCGCTGTCGAATGGTTTCACAATGTCTTGAGTAAAGGATCTGAATACTTATGTAAATGTGATATTAGTCTTTTTTATTTTTTTTTTTTTTTTAAACATTTCTATAAACCTGTTTTCGCTATGTAATTATGGGCTATTGTGTGTAGATTGATGAGGAAAACAAGTAATTTAATCAATTTTAGAATAATGGTCTAATGTAACAAAATGTGGAAAAAGTCAATGGGTCTGAATGCTTTCCGAATGCACTGTATTTCCTTTCTCCAGGCTAAGTCATAAGGAGTTTTTTTTGTGCTCTTTTTTTTCACTTTCTTGTTAGTGTGGCTTGCGTAAACAGCAAAATTTCCCTAGCAACTCCCCCACATCCCAAAATCAAAAAAAGATGTTTTGGGTTTTTAAAATTAAAGTGTGAGGGAAAAAAAATGAGAAAAAAAAACTAGAAAAACATTTATATTTTAGAATGGTGTGGGGGGAAAAAAAACCTTTAAAAATCCTTTTTAATGTGATAACAGGCGGTAGCTCCTTCCCCCTCTTTCCCCACAAATGTCTTCAGCCTCCCCTACACTGAAAAAAAATATTACGCAACAAAGCACCAATTTCATATAAAGGGAAAACGTCAATCACATGACTTTTGGAAATTTCAGATTTTAACATCTGTTTGGGGCCCCAGAAAACCTTTAAAAAAAATTTTGGGCCCTGGGTCAGAAAAACCCCTTCAGTTCTAGTGTGGACCAAACCCCTTTTTGGGGTCATGCGCGCCCACACATCTCCTTCGCATAGGGGTTTTATCAGGCTGGTTTTTTTTGGCTTTTTGGAATTGTTGTCCCCACTCCTCTGCAATTGGGGTTTGGGGGAAGTAGCTGGAAAATTCGGGGGGAACCGGGAAAACGCTGGGCGTACAACCCTAGGGATCCCAAAAATGCTCAAAAGGGGGGATATTCTGTTAAATAAAAGCCGGGCCCCTAAAAAAAGAAATGGGACATTTTTCCCGCTTCCAGGAATTGTGTAGATCCTTGCGAAAATGGGGCCATGCCTTATCAGCTGAAAAATGAGGGGTGGGGGGCGGATTAAAGGCACGAAATGGGCCCCCAGGATTTTTGTCACGGTTTTCTCCCGTCCCTTTTAAATTTTCCATCAATAAAATGCAATTGTTTCGTAGCCCCTTTGCTGCCCCCTACCCTAACCCCAACCCCCCCACCATGGGCTCTCCCGGGTTTTTTTACAAATTGACATCCCAAAAAACTCGCCACAAAAACGCCATATAAAGCTGGGCCAGTCATCTCCCGGCCCACAAATTGAAAAACCGGGTTCATCCGTGAAGAAAGGCCCCAAATTTTCCTGCGTGCCCGTGGCCATCGAAGGTGAGCAATTTTGGGCCCAAAATGAATCGGGTTTTAAATTTCGCCCCTGAAATGCATTAGGTCAAGACCCTGGTGAGGGCACGACACGCAGATAAGCCCTTCCCCCGGATGGTTTCTGAAAGGGTTTTTAAACAGGGAAATTATTCGGTTGTTGCAACCCACAGGGTTTTATCACTGGCCCGGGGGGGGCTGGTCCAGAGACCCGCAGGTAAAGAAGCCCGGGTGTGGAGATCCTGGGGTGGCGTGGTTACACGGGGGGCTGCTTTTTTGTGAGGTCGGTTTTGGGGTACTGCCCAAAATTTTCTAAAAAAAGACAAAAGGAGGTGACTTAAATTTAAAAATGCCTTAAATTTTCTTTTTCAAAAAACTCTGGTGGACATTCCCCGCAAATCAACATGCAATTTCACGCTTCCCCCAAAAATTTTAAAATTTTGTCATTTGTTTTCTTTTTTAAATTTTAAATAGGCAAGCCCCCTTAAGGGAAAAATTCTTATTTTTCAATGGGCCGGGCCCAACCCCCGGGCCAAAAACCCGGAAAATCTTTTGGCCAATTGGCAAACCCCCCTATGGGAAATCCCCCAATTTACGGGCCGGTTTTTGATTTCAGCCCCGGGGGAATTTGAAAGGGGGGGGGTAGTGGGGCCTCAAACACTGAGAAAGCCTGCCTTAGATCGCTGCACCAACTCTGGAGCCAATATTGGGTGACAAACTTTCCATTTTAGAGTGCTTTTATTGTCCGAGCACGCTCCCTGTGTATGATCCTGGGCTGTTTAATCGCTTCTGATATTCCACCCTGTCAGGTGGATGGTTATCCTGGATCTTTTTTTTCAGCTCATGGAACATGGTACCACACTTTACATGTTGCGTTTGTATTTTGTGTTCAGTATAAAACACTTTAACCACCCGGCAATAGGTTCCCCATATCACTATGCCCTACGTCAATGTTTCCTCCCTCAAGGATACTAAAGGTAACTTGGGTAGCAAAATGGGCATCAATGAAGTTCCTCTATGAAAATAGTAGTAGCGCTAGTATTGAAGTAGCCCCTAGTTAACCAAAGCATCAAAATCGTGTGGTTATTACTCCTCTTAGCCCCATTACAGAGTGGTTTAGCATTGTATAATACCACCAATTCCTCTTCGCTTTAATGAATCTTCTCGGACCGTGGATCCAAACACCCTTTTCGGTCCCAACTCTCTAGCTTCCTAAAGCCATGGAATCAGTCATGATGTTGGAGTAGAATCCAGGAAATTCTCATCAAGCTTTGTCCGGGGCATGATCGCTCCTGTCAATTCCAACGGGTTAGCGTGATTCGCGCTTGACAGTCTCACTTATGCTCGTAATAACCGTCCCATCTGTAACGCACGATAGCCTAAGTCCTATAGGACATGGGAATGACTTAAATCTTACGAACCACTATTGTTTATCGGAATAACTAGCATTAGCGGTGTAAACTGGCTGGATATATAGTAAAAAAGCTTGATATGATGTTTTATGCAAATGTGAGGTATTGGGCCATGATGCAGGACTAGTGGAGAGAAGCTGTACATGCATAGGTTTCCTGAAGCCCATCATTAACCGCCCATCTTTGAGGAGAAGGACGTACATGAGCTGGACCCGCTGTAAAATTGATTCTGACATAAAGCAGCAGGTAACAGAAATAACTGGTGTCAGAAAGACAGGTTTCTGTGAAAATGGTTGTTTACAGCTCAGAGATATACTAGTTTCCTGGATAACCACCACATAACATCTACAGTATATGAAGACATTGCATCTACAGCAGAATACCCACCTACTCCACAGTGTGGACTAGAGACGACAACATCAAGACAAGAAAGGAACTGTAAAAATGGGGGAAGTGTGTTGCCTGGCAACCAAAGAGACACCCCCCTGAGATTCCTATCTCTGACACCCATCCATCTCCAGTACCATTCATCCCTATATCTGCCCAGACCATACATGATCATTTACACAGACGGATCCCTACATCTCCTTAGACTTAAACCTGCTATTTTACTGTAACACTATGCGATCTGTCCACATTTGTGCTCAAGTTTCCACAGAACTGGCATAACAACTGATGACATCTTATTGAGACTGAAATGTATAGTGTATGTATTGTTTGGCCCGTTCAACAGACTTCATAACTTATGACATGCTGTCTGTACAAGCAAAGTTCACAGTATGGGTCCGCAGGCCCTTGTGTTTCAGAGCTCCATTGAATTGCAGTATTTAATTTTTTATTTCAAAAGTAACACGGGCCCCCCTCTCTTTTGCCTCTGGAGGCGTAAAAACCAAATTTTTTGGGGGGCGGGGGGGCCCAGGCTGAGGTTTAGGGAGAAACCCGTGTGGGAATTCCCGCAGGGCTTTTCTGTCCAAAATCGTGGAGTCCATCGTTGGTCCCGTTCCCATGTCCTCCTGTCCCTAGGGTGGCCTTCAAAAGCTGCACAAGGGGGGGGGAAAGGGGCAAATTCCCCCGGGGCCCCGAGGAAAAGGGCTGTTTCACACCCAGGGGGTCCAAGGGGTTTAAAAACCTACAAAAGGGCACCTTGATTTCAAACCCGGTAGAGGGAAAGACATGGGGTGTTTTTCATCATTTTTTTTTTTTTTAAATTTAACTCTGTTTTTTCACCCCCTTTTTTCCCCCCCCCTGGCCCCCCTCCCCACCCGGATTTTGAAGTATCTGGCCATCTGGGGTTTTTTTCCCCTTTGCGGTTTTTTTGCCCCCGCTATCCTCCACCCAAACTTTTTCACCTGGGGAACCCGCAATGCAGAAAACGCACCAGCAAACACCCGTTTTCTAAAGGGCCCCGGGGGATGGCCCCCCTTTCCCGTTTCCCCCCCTCTCCACCAACCCCACCCCCCACACACACCCCCACGTGCACACACACATACAAACCCACGGCCCCAAAACACCCTCACAAAAACCCCCCCCCCCCAAAAGGCCCCCTTTTTTTTTCCCACAACAGTGCCACCAGGGCCTGCCCCAGTGAAAAAGCAGTGGAAGAATATAGTTGCTGTCCATGGTGGGTGAAGTCCCCGTTGCTTATGGGGTCCCCTCTACGAGAATGTTCTATTTTTTTTCCTCTGGGGGGCGGCCCCGGCGGGGTTTCCCCAAGCCCGAGCCCCTTTAAAAGGG
>CM072243.1:2491411-2506411 GCA_036851935.1 Coregonus suidteri
GGTGAGGCCGGGTGCTGCAGACTGTTCTAGTGCCCTCGCCAATTCGTTGATATATATGTTGAAGAGGGTGGGGCTTAAACTGCATCCCTGTCTCACCCCACGGCCCTGTGGAAAGAAATGTGTGTGTTTTTTGCCAATTTTAACCGCATACTTGTTGTTTGTGTACATGGATTTTATAATGTCGTATGTTTTACCCCCAACCCCACTTTCCATCAATTTGTATAGCAGACCCTCATGCCAAATTGAGTCAAAAGCTTTTTTGAAATCAACAAAGCATGAGAAGACTTTGCCTTTGTTTTGTTTTGTTTGTTTGTCATTTAGGGTGTGCAGGGTGAATACGTGGTCTGTCGTACGGTAATTTGGTAAAAAGCCAATTTGACATTTGCTCAGTACATTGTTTTCACTGAGAAAATGAACTAGTCTGCTGTTAATGATTATGCAAAGGATTTTCCCAAGGTTGCTGTTGACGCATATCCCATGGTAGTTATTGGGGTCAAATTTGTCTCCACTTTTGTGGATTGGGGTGATCAGTCCTTGGTTCCAAATATTGGGGAAGATGCCAGAGCTAAGGACGATGTTAAAGAGTTTAAGTATCTCTCTCTCTCTCTCTCTCTCTCTCTCTCTCTCTCTCTCTCTCGCTCTCAGTCTCTCTCTCTCTCTCTCTCTCTCAGTCTCTCTCTCTCTCTCTCTCTCTCTCTCTCTCTCTCTCTCTCTCTCTCTCTCTCTCTCTCTCTCTCTCTCAGTCTCTCTCAGTCTCTCTCTCTCCCTCTTAAGAGGGTGGGGCTTAAACTGCATCCCTGTCTCACCCCACGGCCCTGTGGAAAGAAATGTGTGTGTTTTTTTGGATAGATAGCTCTTCGTGTTGTTGTTTGTTTAGTGTTTTCCAATTTTCCCAGAAGTGGTTAGAGTCTATGGATTGTTCAATTACATTGAGCTGATTTCTGACATGCTGTTCCTTCTTTTTCCGTAGTGTATTTCTGTATTGTTTTAGTGATTCACCATAGTGAAGGCGTAGGTTTAGGTTTTCTGGGTCTCTGTGTTTTTGGTTGGATAGGTTTCTCAATTTCTTTCTTAGGTTTTTGCATTCTTCATCAAACCATTTGTCATTGTTGTTAATTTCTTCGGTTTTCTGTTAGAGATTATTAGACTATTACAGTGGAACATTTTGTCCAGGAATTGTCTAAAAGGGATTGAATTTGTTGTTGCCTAATTGTTTTTTGGTAGGTTTCGACACTACTTTCCTTCCATCTACAGTCGTGGTCAAAAGTTGAGAATAACACAAGTATTGATCTTCACAAAGTTCGCTGCTTCAGTGTTTTTACATATTTTTTTCAGATGTTACTATGGTATACTGAAATATAATTACAAGCATTCCATGAGTGGCAAAGGTTTTTATTGACAATTACATTAAGTTTATGCAAAGAGTAAATATTTGCAGTGTTGACCCTTCTTTTTCAAGACCTCTGCAATCCGCCCTGGCATGCTGTCAATTAACTTCTGGGCCACATCCTGAATGATGGCAGCCCATTCTTGCATAATCAATGCTTGGAGTTTGTCAGAATTTGTGGGTTTTTGTTTGTCCATCCGCCTCTTGGGGGGATTAACAAGTTCTCAATGGGATTAAGGTCTGGGGAGTTTCCTGGCCATGGATCCAAAATTTCGATGTTTTGTTCCCCAAGCCACTTAGTTATCACTTTTGCCTCATGGCAAGGTGCTCCATCATGCTGGAAAAGGCATTGTTCGTCACCAAACTGTTCTTGGATGGTTGGGAGAAGTTGCTCTCTGAGGATGTGTTGGTACCATTCTTTATTCATGGATGTGTTCTTAAGCAAAATTGTGAGTGAGCCCACTCCCTTGGCTGAGAAGCAACCCCACACATTAATGGTCTCAGGATGCTTTACTGTTGGCATGACACAGGACTGATGGTAGCGCTCACCTTGTCTTCTCCGGACAAGCTTTTTTCTGGCTGCCCCAAACAATCGGAAAGGGGATTCATCAGAGAAAATGACTTTACCCCAGTCCTCAGCAGTCCAATCCCTGTACCTTTTGCAGAATATCAGTCTGTCCCTGATGTTTTTTCCTCGCTTCCTCGAGCAAGCTCTGCACTGGGGGTGCCCCGATCCCGCAGCTAAATCAACTTAAGGAGACGGTCCTGGCACTTGCTTGACTTTCTTGGGTGCCCTGAAGCCTTCTTTACAACAATTGAACCTCTCTCCTTGAAGTTCTTGATGATCCGATAAATGGTTGATTTAGGTGCAATCTTACTAGCAGCAATATCCTTGCCTGTGAAGGCCTTTTTGTGCAAATCAATGATGACGGCACATGTTTCCTTGCAGGTAACCATGGTTAACAGAGGAAGAACAATGATTTCAAGCACCACCCTCCTTTTAAAGCTTCCAGTCTGTTATTCTAACTCAATCAGCATGACAGAGGGATCTCCAGCCTTGTCCTCGTCAACACTATCACCTGTGTTAACGAGAGAATCACTGACATGATGTCAGATGGTTTTTTTTGTGGCAGGGCTGAAATGCAATGGACATTTTTTCGGTGGATTAAGTTCATTTTCATGGCAAAGAGGGACTTTTACAATTAATTGCAATTCATCTGATCACTCTTCATGACATTCTGGAGTATATGCAAATTTCCATCATAAAAACTGAGGCAGCAGACTTTGTGAAAATTAATATTTGTGTCATTCTCAAAACTTTTGACCACGACTGTACTGCCAAGAGATGAGCTATAGGTGTACCTACCATAGGAGTCCCCTCGAAGCCAATTGACAGCATGTCTAGAATGGATTGAATTTGTTGTTGGCTAATTGTTTTTTGGTAGGTTTCCACACTACTTTCCTTCCATCTATAGAATTTCTTAATATTATTCAGTTCCTTTGGCTTTGATGCCTCATGATTGAGTATTGCTCTGTTCAAGTAGACTGTAATTTTGCTCTGATCTGATAGTGGTGTCAGTAGGCTGACTGTGAACGCTCTGAGAGACTCTGGGTTTAGGTCAGTGATAAAGTAGTCTACAGTACTACTGCCAAGAGATGAGCTATAGGTGTACCTACCATAGGAGTCCCCTCGAAGCCTACCATTGACTATGTACATACCCAGCGTGCGACAGAGCTGCAGGAGTTGTGACCCGTTTTTGTTGGTTATGTTGTCGTAGTTGTGCCTAGGGGGGCATATGGGGGAGGGAATGCTGTCACCTCCAGGTAGGTGTTTGTCCCCCTGTGTGCTGAGGGTGTCAGGTTATTGTCCAGTTCTGGCATTTAGGTCACCACAGACTAGTACATGTCCCTGGGTTTGGAAATGATTGATTTCCCCCACCAGGATGGAGAAGCGGTCTTCATTAAAGTATGGGGATTCAAGTGGGGGGGATATACAGTGAGGGGGAAAAAGTATTTGATCCCCTGCTAATTTTGTACGTTTGCCCACTTACAAAGAAATTATCAGTCTATAATTTTTTATGGTAGGTTTATTTGAACAGTGAGAGACAGAATAACAACAAAGAAATCCAGAAAAACGCATGTCAAAAATGTTATAAATTGATTTGCATTTTAATGAGGGAAATAAATATTTGACCCCCTCTCAATCAGAAAGATTTCTGGCTCCCAGGTGTCTTTTATACAGGTAACGAGCTGAGATTAGGAGCACACTTTTAAAGGGAGTGCTCCTAATCTCAGTTTGTTACCTGTATAAAAGACACCTGTCCACAGAAGCAATCAATCAATCAGATTCCAAACTCTCCACCATGGCCAAGACCAAAGAGCTCTCCAAGGATGTCAGGGACAAGATTGTAGACCTACACAAGGCTGGAATGGTCTACAAGACCATCGCCAAGCAGCTTGGTGAGAAGGTGACAACAGTTGGTGCGATTATTCGCAAATAGAAGAAACACAAAATAACTGTCAATCTCCCTCGGCCTGGGGCTCATGCAAGATCTCACCTCGTGGAGTTGCAATGATCATGAGAACGGTGAGGAATCAGCCCAGAACTACACGGGAGGATCTTGTCAATGATCTCAAGGCAGCTGGGACCGTAGTCACCAAGAAAACAATTGGTAACACACTACGCCGTGAAGGACTGAAATCCTGCAGCGCCCGCAAGGTCCCCCTGCTCAAGAAAGCACATATACAGGCCCGTCTGAAGTTTGCCAATGAACATCTGAATGATTCAGAGGAGAACTGGGTGAAAGTGTTGTGGTCAGATGAGACCAAAATCGAGCTCTTTGGCATCAACTCAACTCGCCGTGTTTGGAGGAGGAGGAATGCTGCCTATGACCCCAAGAACACCATCCCCACCGTCAAACATGGAGGTGGAAACATTATGCTTTGGGGGTGTTTTTCTGCTAAGGGGACAGGACAACTTCACCGCATCAAAGGGACGATGGACGGGGCCATGTACCGTCAAATCTTGGGTGAGAACCTCCTTCCCTCAGCCAGGGCATTGAAAATGGGTTGTGGATGGGTATTCCAGCATGACAATGACCCAAAACACACGCCAAGGCAACAAAGGAGTGGCTCAAGAAGAAGCACATTAAGGTCCTGGAGTGGCCTAGCCAGTCTCCAGACCTTAATCCCATAGAAAATATGTGGAGGGAGCTGAAGGTTCGAGTTACCAAACGTCAGGCTCGAAACCTTAATGACTTGGAGAAGATCTGCAAAGAGGAGTGGGACAAAATCCCTCCTGAGATGTGTGCAAACCTGGTGGCCAACCACAAGAAACGTCTGACCTCTGTGATTGCCAACAAGGGTTTTGCCACCAAGTACTAAGTCATGTTTTGCAGAGGGGTCAAATACTTATTTCCCTCATCAAAATGCAATTCAATTTATAACATTTTTGACATGCGTTTTTCTGGATTTTGTTGTTGTTATTCTGTCTCTCACTGTTCAAATAAACCTACCATTAAAATTATAGACTGATAATGTCTTTGCCAGTGGGCAAACATACAAAATCAGCAAGGGATCAAATACTTTTTTCCCTCACTGTAGGTAGCACACAGGAAGACATTTTTCACTGTTGAGATAATTTCCTTTTAAATTTCTAGCCAAATGTAAAATGTTCCTGTTTTGATTAATTTAATAGAGTGAGTTAGGTCTGCTCTATACCAAATTAGCATACCCCCTGAGTCTCTACCCTGTTTCACACCTGGTAGTTTGGTGGATGGGAATACCAGCTCTCTGTAACGTAGAGGGCAACCAGTGGGTCCATCTCCTCTATACCATGTTTCTTGTAGGTTGACAATGTCTGTATTTCCGATTTTGTTGGGGAAGTCCAGGTTCCTGCTCTTTAGGCCAAAGGCAGATGACCTCAGGCCTTGGATATTCCAGGATGAAATAGTGAAAGCTTTGTGTTCCATAAAGTGTCTAATGTTGTTAGTTGTGTGGTTTGGCCTCAGGCCAGTAAGTGTGAGCAGAGCCTGCTGAGCATCTGGTACATGCCATTGTCTTGGGCTAGTGTAAGAGTGGGGGTTGGGCCTGTTTGCCTGCTCACGGCCTGGGCGTATGTGTGACTTCCATGTTGAGGCCCTCTTTGTGGGAGTGGGGGGCATAGGGTGGGTAGGAGGGGCATAGGTCTGATCTGAGGGGGCCTAAAATGGGGTGTGGGCATGGTTGACTTGGGGGGGAGTTAATTTGTTGGGGTGGGGGTGGGGGTGTGGATGTGGTGCTGTGGTCTGGATGTAGGTCCTCTCGGCGGGGGATCCTCTATGTGTAGGTACGGGGGTGGGGGGGGGGGGTGTCTCGCTGGTCTGGGCGGGGTGTCTGTTGATCTGTTGCTCCTGTGTGAGGTGTTGGGTCTGCGGTTGAGGACGATATCCATTAGGGTCAGGGCGAAGGTAGGCACTGCTGCCTTGAATAGGTGGACCTGGTCGTAAAGGCTGTTCAAATCCAGGGTGGAGTGGTGGGCCAGGTAGACATTTGGTTATGAGGCACAGTCACTTAAAATACTTGCGTTTACCTGCTGTATGGTAGCAGGGTGGAAGTATTTTCGTGGTAGCAGGGTTGAGATAACCACTTGTGCGTTGGGGAAAGTAGAAGAAGCTTTTTCTATCACTCCCTTTCCTGCTGTGTTCTCAGGTCGTTTGTGCCTGTGTGTATTATTATGTGGCTGGGTGATCCTAGTTGGTCCTCAGACAGAAGGGCCCGCTGGGAGTTTGTGTCATTGAGACTGAGAGGAATGTAATTTTCTGAGGTGCTTGCCACCAGCCAAATCAATATATCTCTACCTCTCTACTCCCACCTGCCTGCCTACTCCTTCCTAACACACACACACACACACAGGCGCACGGACATGCGCACACAGACACACACACTGCAATAGCTCCTCTTTAACACATCTCTTCTCTTCCAGAGGTCACTAGTTTAATGGCTGGGAGGTAGAGGTCAGAGGGACAATCAAAATGAACTCCATTCCGTCGATGGACAGGCACATACAGCAGACTAATGACCGGCTGTTATGTATCAAACAGGTGAGTTAACACTCTTTTTGATTGATTGATTAGTTGATTTATTGGGAAAAAGATGCACTGAGTACAACCCAGGGGAAAACACGTTAAAGCGATCCCACTTGTTTCCAACATGGTCTACGATGGAATAAGCACAGTAAACTACATTTACATTTTAGTCATTTAGCAGACACTCTTATCCAGAGCGATTTACAGTGAGTGCATACATTATTATTATTTTATTTAATTTTTTTCATACACCCGTGGGAATCGAACCCACAACCCTGGCGTTGCAAACGCCATGCTCTACCAACACTGGGCCAATTGTGCGCCGCCCCATGGGTCTCCCGGTCGCGGCCGGCTACGACAGAGCCTGGATTCGAACCAGGATCTCTAGTGGCACAGCTAGCACTGCCTCAGACCACTTCTCTTCTCTTCCAGAGGTCACTAACTAAAGAGAACAACAGTAATATATCCGCATCACGTTATTTATATTATTCCGTTTGTGTTCTTGAATTTTTCTTTGACCGACCTGGTGTTTGACAGTACCATGATAACATAGAAATACGTACAGCAGCGTTTCCCAAGCTGGGTCCTGGGGACCCCTGGGTGCACATTAAGGTTTTTGCCCTAGCACTACACAGCGGATTCTAATAATGAGTTGATTATTTGAATCAGCTGTATGTTGCTAGGACAAAAAAGTGTACCCCTTATGGTCCCAAGGACCGAGTTTGGGAAACACTAACTTACACTATTGTAGCACACTCCTACAGTGTTGTTACAGTCTTGCAGTACACTCCTACAGTGTTGTAATACTCCCACAGTATTGTAGTAGTCCTATAGTATTGTAGTACAGTCTTGCAGTACACTCCTATAGTATTGTAGTACAGTATTGTAGTACACTCCTACAGTATTGTAGTACACTCCTACAGTATTGTAATACACTCCTACAGTCTTGCAGTACACTCCTACAGTATTGCAGTACACTCCTACATTATTGTAGTACACTCCTACAGTATTGCAGTACACTCCTACAGTATTGTAGTACACTCCTAAAGTATTGTAGTACACGCCCAAAGTTTTGTAGTACATTCCTACAGTATTGTAGTACAGTCTTGTAGTACACTCCTACAGTAGTACAGTACACTCCTACATTATTGTAGTACTTCTACAGTATTGTAGTACACTCCTACAATACTTTTGTACTCCTACAGTATTGTAGTACACTCCTACAGTATTGTAGTGCACTCTTATGGTATTGTAGTACTCCTGAAGAATTGTATTACACTCCTACAGTATTGCAGTACTTCTTTAGTATTGTAGTACTCCTACGGTATCCCAGTACACTCCTACAGTATTCCACTACACTCCTACAGTATTCCAGTACACTCCTAAAGTATTGTAGTACTCCTACAGTTTTGTAGTACACTCCTACAGGTTTTTTGAAATTGAAATTGTAGCAAATTTATAAACGATAAAAAACAGAAATACCTTATTTACATAAGTATTCAGACCCTTTGATATGAGACTCGAAATTGAGCTCAGGTGCATCCTGTTTCCATTGATCATCCTTGAGATGTTTCTACAACTTGATTGGAGTCCACATGTGGGAAATTCAGTTGATTGGACATGATTTGGAAAGGCACACACCTGTCTATATAAGGTCCCACAGCAATACATATAGCTTAGAGGCTATATAAACACAATGTAACATTACTGTTGAATACATATAGCTTAGAGGCTATATAAACACAATGAAACATTACTGTTGAATACATATAGCTTAGAGGCTATATAAACACAATGAAACATTACTGTTGAATACATATAGCTTAGAGGCTATATAAACACAATGAAACATTACTGTTGAATACATATAGCTTAGAGGCTATATAAACACAACGAAACATTACTGTTGAATACATATAGCTTAGAGGCTATATAAACACAATGTAACATTACTGTTGAATACATATAGCTTAGAGGCTATATAAACACAATGTAACATTACTGTTGAATACATATAGCTTAGAGGCTATATAAACACAATGTAACATTACTGTTGAATACATATAGCTTAGAGGCTATATAAACACAATGTAACATTACTGTTGAATACATATAGCTTAGAGGCTATATAAACACAATGAAACATTACTGTTGAATACATTACAGTAATCTATATTCATGAAACCCTTGATACAGGCAATAGCTCTGTCTGTAAGGCGGCTGTATCCCTACACTCTTAGAAAAAAAGGTGTTAATCTTGAACCTTAAAGGGTTCTTCGGGCGTCCCCATAGGAGAAGCCTTTGAATAAACCTTTTTAGTTCCAGGTAGAAACCTTTTGGGTTCCATAAAGAACCCTTTCCACAGAGGGTTCTACTTGGAACCAAAAAGGGTTCTCCTATGGGGAACAGCCGAAGAACCCTTTTGGAAGGGTGGTACTGTAGTACAGTCTACTAAGCTACCTGGGGCGGCAGGTAACCAGTAAAAAGGTTGCTGGTTCTAATCCCCAAGCTGACTAGGTGAAAAATCTGTCGATGTGCCCTTAAGCAAGGCACTTAACCCTAATTGCTCCTGTAAGTCGCTCTGGATAAGAGCGTCTGCTAAATGACTAAAATGTAAAAAAAAATGTAAAAAAATGGAAGTGTAGACATACACGACAGTAGCAGTCAGTGTCTGTGTCTCTCTAGCTGGTCTGGAGTGGATGTACAAGTTGGAGTACACTCCCACCCAGGGGGCAGTGGGAATGTCTCTTGGCCACTAGTTATGTTTGATTGGTTGGTTTTTGGCTGGCGAAGGGGCAACATCTGTGGTGTGGCAGTGCCAAGCAGCCACTACCACACTGGTGGGACCAATTGATCTGCGTGAAAAGAACAGTAATCACTCCAAGCCACATCGCTCTCTCTCTCTCTCTCTCTCTCTCTCTCTCTCTCTCTCTCTCTCTCTCTCTCTCTCTCTCTCTCTCTCTCTCTCTCTCTCTCTCTCTCTCTCTCTCTCTCTCTCTCTCTCTCTCTCTCTCTCTCTCTCTCTCTCTCTCTCTCTCTCTCTCTCTCTCTCTCTCTCTCTCTCTCTCTCTCTCTCTCTCTCTCTCTCTCTCTCTCTCTCTCTCTCTCTCTCTCTCTCTCTCTCTCTCTCTCTCTCTCTCTCTCTCTCTCTCTCTCTCTCTCCTATGTCTCTCTCTCTCTCTCTCTCTCTCTCTCTCTCTCTCTCTCTCTCTCTCTCTCTCTCTCTCTCTCTCTCATGTCGGTTAGGACATCTACTTTGTGCATGACACAAGTTATTGTTTTACAGACAGATTATTTTTCACTTATAATTCACTGTATCACAATTCCAGTCGGTCAAAAGTTTACATAAACTAAATTGTCTGTGCCTTTCAACAGCTTGGAAAATTTCCGAAAATGTCATGGCTTTAGAAGCTTCTGATAAGCTAATTGACATCATTTGAGTCAATTGGAGGTGTACCTGTGGATGTATTCCAAGGCCTACCTTCAAACTCAGTGACTCAGATTTTTTTTTGTAGACCTCCAAAAGTCTGGTTCATCCTTGAGAGCAATTTCCAAACGCCTGAAGGTACCACAATCATCTGTACAAACAATGGTACGCAAGTATAAACACCATGGGACCACACAGCCGTCATACCGCTCAGGAAGGAGACGCGTTCTGTCTCCTAGAGATGAACGTACTTTGGTGCGAAGAGTGCAAATCAATCCCAGAACAACAGCAAAGGACGTTGTGAAGATGCTAGAGAAAACAGGTACAAAAGTATCTATATCCACAGTAAAACGAGTCCTATATCGACATAGCCTGAAAGGTCGCTCAGCAAGGATGAAGCCACTGCTCCAAAACCGCCATAAAAAAGCCAGACTACGGTTTGCAACTGCACATGGGGACAAAGATCGTACTTTTTGGAGAAATGTCCTCTGGTCTGATGAAACAAAAATAGAACTGTTTGGCCATAATGACCATCGTTATGTTTGGAGGAAAAAGGGGGTTGCTTGCAAGCCGAAGAACAGCATCCCAACCGTGAAGCACGGGGGTGGCAGCATCATGCTGTGTGGGTGCTTTGCTGCAGTAGGGACTGGTGCACTTCACAAAATAGATGGCATCATGAGGAAGGAAACTGATGTGGATATATTGAAGCAACATCTCAAGACATCAGTCAGGAAGTTAAAGCTTGGTCGCAAATGGGTCTTCCAAATGGACAATGACTCCAAGCATAATTCCAAAGTTGTGGCAAAATGGCTTAAGGACAACAAAGTCAAGGTATTGGAGTGGCCATCACAAAGCCCTGACCTTAATTCTATAGAAAATTTGTGGGCAGAACTGAAAAAGCGTGTGCGAGCAAGGAGGCCTACAAACCTGACTCAGTTACACCAGCTCTGTCAGGAGGAATGGGCCAAAATTCACCCAACTTATTGTGGGAAGCTTGTGGAAGGCTACCCGAAACGTTTTACCCAAGTTAAACAATTTAAAGGCAATGCTACCAAATACTAATTGAGTGTATGTAAACTTCTGACCCACTGGGAATGTGATGAAAGAAATAAAAGCTGAAATATATCATTCTCTCTACTATTATTCTGACATTTCACATTCTTAAAATAAAGTGGTGATCCTAACTGACCTAAGACAGGGAATCTTTATTAGGATTAAATGTTTAGGAATTGTGAAAAACTGAGTTTAAATGTATTTGGCTAAGGTCTATGTAAACATCCGACTTCAACTGTTTATTTAGCATATCTGAATGTGAGTTTCTCCAGTGTTGTCCACCAGCATGATTCACATGCTCTTTACCCCTCTCCCCCTGCCACACACCACTCCTCCCCCTACCCTGAACAAAGATGTTCTCTGCAGGGACGTGGTCTAGGACTCCACATGAAATAAACAGGACTGGTTTCATCCGGCCCAAACAAACACAAACGCTGGCTTTTGTAAGTTAATATGAAAGCTGCCTTAATCAAATGTTGACCTCTAATGCTACCTAAAGAGAAGCAGGAGGAAACCCTCAGGAGAGCGAGAGACTGACTGTAACTATACTGCGTTATTCCCTTCCTGTCTCTGAAAGAGGAGCAGGCTCTGCGTTCAAACAGTCCCTCTGGCACTCCAGGCTTTGTACCCAGGTGTGTGGAGGAGGAGGAGGTGGAATCAAAGGCAGCAGCAGTATGTTAAGAAGCCAGCCTCTCAGTTAATCATGACAAGATGCTCCATGATGTTGTGGAGCTGTGGACTGGGAGTCAATTTGTTTATTGTTTGTAACCTAGCAAGCAAAGGAAAGGCTGCGCTAACTTGATGGCTCATGTAATCATCTGGTGGAAGTAGAGTATTTTTGTTTAGACATGTAGCTAGCTAGCTAAACAATGAACATAATGGTGCTTTCAAGACAACTGGAAAAATATGAGGTCAAATCATGTGCTATTCAGATCGGAACGTCGAGGCTCTAGAAAGAGGCCCGAGTTGGAATTCCGAGTTGGGTGACGGTTCCAAAATATTTTTATCAGTCAGAGCTCGTTTTTTTCTGATTTCCCAGTTGTCTTGAACATACTGAAGTAGGAAGTCTGAGAGTTCTGAGTTATTTTGAACGCGGCATAGCAATACAAACTGATTGTCATAGCATGAATCTGCAGGTAGTTAAAGCTAAACCACTATGTTCAATGTTAGCTAGCTAGCTAACATTAGGCAATAAATAGCAATGCAAATGGATTCTGAGATACAAATAATATTTACTACACAGATCATACACGTAACGTTAGCTAGCTAGCTAAGAGTACGCTTTAACTTGCAATGAAAACGACTTTGACAAAATTAGAAACATAAAATATCTGAAAATGTAGCTAGCTAGACTCTTACCCATATACATGGAAGAATCCTTCTCCATCTCTGTCATGGATGCCATGGTTGCCTTTTGTTTGAAGATGTAATCCAGAGAAAGGTGTTTCATATAACAGCCGGTGTGTTCTCCTTTCGACTCCCTCCGCATATTTGCAATTAAACGGCAGAATGTCAAATCAAATCAAATCAAATCAAATTGTATTGGTCACATGCGCCGAATACAACAGGTGCAGGCATTACAGTGAAATGCTTACTTACAGCCCTTAACCAACAGTGCATTTATTTTTAACAAAAAAAGTAAAAATAAAACAACAACAAAAAAAGTGTTGAGAAAAAAAAGAGCAGAAGTAAAATAAAGTAACAGTAGGGAGGCTATATATACAGGGGGGTACCGTTGCAGAGTCAATGTGCGGGGGCACCGGCTAGTTGAGGTAGTTGAGGTAATATGTACATGTGGGTAGAGTTAAAGTGACTATGCATAAATAATTAACAGAGTAGCAGCAGCGTAAAAAGGATGGGGGTGGGGGGGCAGTGCAAATAGTCCGGGTAGCCATGATTAGCTGTTCAGGAGTCTTATGGCTTGGGGGTAGAAGCTGTTGAGAAGTCTTTTGGACCTAGACTTGGCACTCCGGTACCGCTTGCCGTGCGGTAGCAGGGAGAACAGTCTATGACTAGGGTGGCTGGAGTCTTTGACAATTTTGAGGGCCTTCCTCTGACACCGCCTGGTATAGAGGTCCTGGATGGCAGGAAGCTTGGCCCCAGTGATGTACTGGGCCGTACGCACTACCCTCTGTAGTGCCTTGCGGTCGGAGGCCAAGCAGTTGCCATACCAGGCGGTGATGCAACCAGTCAGGATGCTCTCGATGGTGCAGCTGTAGAATTTTTTGAGGATCTGAGGACCCATGCCAAATCTTTTCAGTCTCCTGAGGGGGAATAGGCTTTGTCGTGCCCTCTTCACGACTGTCTTGGTGTGTTTGGACCATGATAGTTCGTTGGTGATGTGGACACATCCTTAGCTATCATACTCTGCTTCCACCAGGCATTCCACTGATTTCAAAACTCGGTCAACTTCTTCCGTGACAACAACACTGTTGATCGCCGTTTCTTCCCACATCACTGTCATCAGTAGACTCTACAATGTCTGGTTCAATGAAAATGTTTTTACCTAAATCAGGGATTTCCTCATCGTCTGATTCATCGTCTGATTCATATTCAGAGTTAGAGAGAGCATGGCACAATCATCATCATCCAGTAATTAGTTCATCACATCTTTTTCCCACTGCTCTTTGTCGATATGATAGTGCCTGTTAAATTCAGGGCAGGACTTTTGCAGTTCTTCAAAATATCTATCAAAAAAAGTATTAGAAAGGATTATCTACACGTACTGAGCATCTCATGTAATAGACAGAAGCATGCTACATGGCAGACCAATCCGAATTCATCTCTCTGCATCTCCAGCCCATCCGTTATCTCAGCCAATCATGGCTAGCGGGAAGGGTCCTGTCTTTTTCCGTGGCTAAACCAACTAGGCTTGTAATTTAACCATTTTATTCATATTTACAAATGAGATACAAGTTTATTATTAAGGCATACAGTGGCTTGCGAAAGTGTTCACCCCCCTTGGCATTTTTCCTGTTTTATTGCCTTACAACCTGGAATTCAAATTGATTTTTTGGGGGGGTTTGTATCATTTGATTTACACAACATGCCTACCACTTTGAAGATGCAAAATATGTTTTATTGTGAAACAAACAAGAAATAAGACAAAAAAACAGAACTTGAGCGTGCATAACTATTCACCCCCCAAAGTCAATACTTTGTAGAGCCACCTTTTGCAGCAATTACAGCTGCAAGTCTCCTGGGGTATGTCTCTATAAGCTTGGCACATCTAGCCACTGGGATTTTTACCCATTCTTCAAGGCAAAACTGTTGGATGGGTTCCGCTGGTGTACAGCAATCTTTAAGTCATACTACACATTCTCAATTGGATTGAGGTCTGGGCTTTGACTAGGCCATTCCAAGACATTTAAATGTTTCCCCTTTAACCACTCAAGTGTTGCTTTAGCAGTATGCTTAGGGTCATTATCCTGCTGGAAGGTGAACCTCTGTCCCAGTCTCAAATCTCTGGAAGACTGAAACAGGTTTCCCTCAAGTATTTCCCTGTATTTAACGCCATCCATCCTTCCTTCAATTCTGACCAGTTTCCCAGTCCCTGCCGATGAAAAACATCCCCACAGCATGATGCTGCCACCACCATGCTTCACTTTGGGGATGGTGTTCTCGGGGTGATGAGAGGTGTTGGGTTTGCGCCAGACATAGCATTTTCCTTGATGGCCAAAAAGCTAAATTTTAGTGTCATCTGACCAGAGTACCTTCTTCCATATGTTTGGTGAGTCTCCCACATGCCTTTTGGCGAACACCAAATAGAAAGAATATGGCATCACAACAAACCTGCCAAGAGAGGGCCACCCACCAAAACTCACGGACAAAGCAAGGAGGGAATTTATCAGAGAGGCAACAAAGAGACCAAAGAGAACCCTGAAGGAGCTACAAAGCTCCACAGCGGAGATTGGAGTATCTGTCCATAGGACCACTTTAAGCAGTACACTCCACAGAGCTGGGCTTTACGGAAGAGTGGACATGATGTACAGTTGTGGTAGTTTTGAGAATGACACAAATACTAATTTTCACAAAGTCTGCTGCCTCAGTTTTGATGATGTAATTTG
>CM072243.1:2511411-2547411 GCA_036851935.1 Coregonus suidteri
CCTGAGGACAGGGTGAGGCTGAGGACAGGGTGAACCTGAGGACAGGGTGAACCTGAGGACAGGGTGAACCTGAGGACAGGGTGAACCTGAGGACAGGGTGAACCTGAGGACAGGGTGAACCTGAGGACAGGGTGAGGCTGAGGACAGGGTGAACCTGAGGACAGGGCGAACCTGAGGACAGGGTGAGGCTGAGGACAGGGTGAACCTGAGGACAGGGTGAACCTGAGGACAGGGTGAACCTGAGGACAGGGTGAACCTGAGGACAGGGTGAGGCTGAGGACAGGGTGAACCTGAGGACAGGGTGAACCTGAGGACAGGGTGAACCTGAGGACAGGGTGAACCTGAGGACAGGGTGAACCTGAGGACAGGGCGAACCTGAGGACAGGGTGAGGCTGAGGACAGGGTGAACCTGAGGACAGGGTGAACCTGAGGACAGGGCGAACCTGAGGACAGGGCGAACCTGAGGACAGGGTGAGGCTGAGGACAGGGTGAACCTGAGGACAGGGTGAACCTGAGGACAGGGTGAACCTGAGGACAGGGTGAACCTGAGGACAGGGTGAACCTGAGGACAGGGTGAACCTGAGGACAGGGTGAGGCTGAGGACAGGGTGAACCTGAGGACAGGGCGAACCTGAGGACAGGGTGAGGCTGAGGACAGGGTGAACCTGAGGACAGGGTGAACCTGAGGACAGGGTGAGGCTGAGGACAGGGTGAACCTGAGGACAGGGTGAACCTGAGGACAGGGTGAGGCTGAGGACAGGGTGAACCTGAGGACAGGGTGAACCTGAGGACAGGGTGAACCTGAGGACAGGGTGAACCTGAGGACAGGGTGAACCTGAGGACAGGGTGAGGCTGAGGACAGGGTGAACCTGAGGACAGGGTGAACCTGAGGACAGGGTGACCTGAGGACAGGGTGAACCTGAGGACAGGGTGAACCTGAGGACAGGGTGAGGCTGAGGACAGGGTGAAACTGAGGACAGGGCGAACCTGAGGACAGGGTGAACCTGAGGACAGGGGAACCTGAGGACAGGGTGAGGCTGAGGACAGGGTGAACCTGAGGACAGGGTGAACCTGAGGACAGGGTGAACCTGAGGACAGGGTGAACCTGAGGACAGGGTGAACCTGAGGACAGGGTGAGGCTGAGGACAGGGTGAACCTGAGGACAGGGTGAACCTGAGGACAGGGTGAGGCTGAGGACAGGGTGAACCTGAGGACAGGGTGAACCTGAGGACAGGGTGAGGCTGAGGACAGGGTGAACCTGAGGACAGGGTGAACCTGAGGACAGGGTGAACCTGAGGACAGGGTGAACCTGAGGACAGGGTGAGGCTGAGGACAGGGTGAACCTGAGGACAGGGTGAACCTGAGGACAGGGTGAACCTGAGGACAGGGTGAACCTGAGGACAGGGTGAACCTGAGGACAGGGTGAACCTGAGGACAGGGTGAACCTGAGGACAGGGTGAACCTGAGGACAGGGTGAACCTGAGGACAGGGTGAACCTGAGGACAGGGTGAACCTGAGGACAGGGTGAACCTGAGGACAGGGTGAACCTGAGGACAGGGTGAACCTGAGGACAGGGTGAACCTGAGGACAGGGTGAACCTGAGGACAGGGGTGAACCTGAGGACAGGGTGAACCTGAGGACAGGGTGAACCTGAGGACAGGGTGAACCTGAGGACAGGGTGAACCTGAGGACAGGGTGAACCTGAGGACAGGGTGAACCTGAGGACAGGGTGAACCTGAGGACAGGGTGAACCTGAGGACAGGGTGAACCTGAGGACGGGGTGAACCTGAGGACAGGGTGAACCTGAGGACAGGGTGAACCTGAGGACAGGGTGAACCTGAGGACAGGTGAACCTGAGGACAGGGTGAACCTGAGGACAGGGTGAACCTGAGGACAGGGTGAACCTGAGGACAGGGTGAACCTGAGGACAGGGTGAACCTGAGGACAGGGTGAACCTGAGGACAGGGTGAACCTGAGGACAGGGTGAACCTGAGGACAGGGTGAACCTGAGGACAGGGTGAACCTGAGGACAGGGTGAACCTGAGGACAGGGTGAACCTGAGGACAGGGTGAACCTGAGGACAGGGCGAACCTGAGGACAGGGCGAACCTGAGGACAGGGCGAGAACCTGAGGACAGGGTGAACCTGAGGACAGGGTGAACCTGAGGACAGGGTGAACCTGAGGACAGGGTGAACCTGAGGACAGGGTGAACCTGAGGACAGGGTGAACCTGAGGACAGGGTGAACCTGAGGACAGGGTGAACCTGAGGACAGGGTGAACCTGAGGACAGGGGAACCTGAAGGACAGGAGGAACCTGAGGACAGGGCGAACCTGAGGACAGGGCGAACCTGAGGACAGGGCGAACCTGAGGACAGGGTGAACCTGAGGACAGGGTGAACCTGAGGACAGGGTGAACCTGAGGACAGGGTGAACCTGAGGACAGGGCGAACCTGAGGACAGGGCGAACCTGAGGACAGGGCGAACCTGAGGACAGGGTGAACCTGAGGACAGGGTGAGGCTGAGGACAGGGTGAACCTGAGGACAGGGTGAACCTGAGGACAGGGTGAGGTGAGGACAGGGTGAACCTGAGGACAGGGTGAACCTGAGGACAGGGTGAACCTGAGGACAGGGTGAACCTGAGGACAGGGTGAACCTGAGGACAGGGTGAACCTGAGGACAGGGCGAACCTGAGGACAGGGCGAACCTGAGGACAGGGTGAACCTGAGGACAGGGTGAACCTGAGGACAGGGCGAGTGAGGCTGAGGACAGGGTGAACCTGAGGACAGGGTGAACCTGAGGACAGGGTGAACCTGAGGACAGGGTGAACCTGAGGACAGGGTGAACCTGAGGACAGGGTGAACCTGAGGACAGGGTGAACCTGAGGACAGGGTGAACCTGAGAACAGGGTGAGCGTTGTTGAATCAACTGCAGCATTAGCGCTCACTGTAACTCCATAGGAAAAAGACAGAGTGAGAAGGAAGGAAGGAAGGAAACCACTAGGATGCAAATGGCACCCTATTCCCTTTATAGTGCACTACGTTTGACCAGGACACATAGAGCTCTGATCAAAAGTAGTATAGGTAGTAATAGGGTGCCATTTGGGACGCATCCCTGATCTGCTCTTGCCCAAGGTCATAGAGAATCAGTGGAAAATAACAGGCACATTTCAGGCTCAGAACTCATTCAAATTCAGTGACCTTTGGTCAGTGTGCATTATGCAACACATGCATTCAATGTTTTTGAAAACATGTATTTTATACCCCAATGTTTAGTGTATATAAATAGTGTCCCACTTTGAGAATTCTGTGAGAGGGGTTCTGTGAGAGGGTTCTGTGAGAGGGGTTCTGTGAGAGGGTTCTGTGAGAGGGGTTCTGTGAGAGGGTTCTGTGAGAGGGTTCTGTGAGTGGGTATCTGTGAGTGGGTTCTGTGAGAGGGTTCTGTGAGAGGGTTCTGTGAGAGGGTATCTGTGAGTGGGTTCTGTGAGAGGGTTCTGTGAGAGGGTTCTGTGAGAGGGTTCTGTGAGAGGGTTCTGTGAGAGGGTTCTGTGAGAGGGTTCTGTGAGAGGGTTCTGTGAGAGGGTTCTGTGAGAGGGTATCTGTGAGTGGGTTCTGTGAGAGGGTTCTGTGAGAGGGTTCTGTGAGAGGGTAGAGTGGGTTCTGTGAGAGGGTTCTGTGAGAGGGTATCTGTGAGAGGGTTCTGTGAGAGGGTTCTGTGAGAGAGTTTCGTCACAGGATTCTGTGAGAGGGTATCTGTGAGAGGGTTCTGTGAGAGGGTTCTGTGAGAGAGTTTATTCGTCACAGATTACAGAAAGTATAAACGGTGCAGTGAACTGGAAGCTCTTTCAACAGTGCAATACAGATATCAATATCAATAATCCAAGAAAATGGCCGTAAAATAAAGTAGTATACTACCCACAGGGGGGGCTGTGCCCTGGTCTTGGCCGACAAACAACCAGATCCTCTTACCCACAGGGGGGGCTGTGCGGTCTTGGCCGACAACAACCAGATCCTCCTACCCACAGGGGGGGCTGTGCCGGTCTTGGCCGACAACAACCAGATCCTCCTACCCACAGGGGGGGCTGTGCCGGTCTTGGCCGACAACAACCAGATCCTCCTACCCACAGGGGGGGCTGTGCCGGTCTTGGCCGACAACAACCAGATCCTCCTACCCACAGGGGGGGCTGTGCCGGTCTTGACACCTTAATACTGCCATAGATTATTTTTTTATTTCACCTTTATTTAACCAGGTAAGCCAGTTGAGAACAAGTTCTCATTTACAACTGCGACCTGGCCAAGATAAAGCAAAGCAATGCGATTAAAACAACAACACAGAGTTACATATGGGGTAAAACAAAACATAAAGTCAAAGATACAACAGAAAATATATATATACAGTGTGTGCAAATGTAGCAAGTTATGGAGGTAAGGCAATAAATAGGCTATAGTGCAAAATAATTACAATTAGTATTAACACTGGAATGATATATGTGCAAGAGATGATGTGCAAATAGAGATACTGGGGTGCAAATGAGCAAAATAAATAACAATATGGGTGATGAGGTAGTTGGGCGGGCTAATTTCAGATTAGAGAGGAGGTGAATCTATCTCTGGCATTATAGTACGGTGAAAGGAATGTCCTTTGTTTCAGATACTTTTTGCCGCCCAAAAACTTCAACATCCAACAATGAACATTGGGACAATATATTTCAACATCCAAACGTTGGGAATGATGAGAAATGGAATACGGAAAATGAATGTATATTTTGTGATGTCATAAAAAATTGTATAAAGGTGTTATAATGAAAACATTGTGACTTGAAGAGCTTTTCCACTGTGGATATCAGGTCTACATCCTCTATGATGAAAAGAACATATCAAGGAGGAAGACAATGTTTTCATGAAGATAGGAATGTGATTTTAGCTTTCTAACAACATCATAGTGATGATAATACTTTTGCCTCGTAACTAGTCACGCCCGAGAGAGCTCAGAAAGTGTGTCAGTATGACGGAAACGCCCCTCTTTACCAGAGTACATAAAAGAATGAGATAAGAATTATCAGATCAGACTAGACGGACCTCAAGCTGCAGCTTTTGTCCATATTGGTCCCCGACCCTGAAAATCAACACGAGGTGAAGACGACAAAGTTGCCTCCACTAACAATCAACGTTCCGGCTGAGGAGCTGTTCTAAGTACTGTATCTAAGAAGGTGAATTTAAGTGGGACCATCCTGTCACTCTCTTCAAACCATCGTCTACTACACTGCTCTCATCACCCCACAGGGGATCATCGACACGGCTGATTAGCCGTCCTCAGAAGACCACTTCCAGAACGAGTGAAAGTAAACAGACGACTAAGAAGAAGGACAATCTGAGCCTTACATCTGAGCCTTACATCTAAAAGGCCATCCAAAAAGAGAAGGCCCAATCGACCCTTCCCACGAAGGCCTGGGTCCAACAGAGACGACAAAGACAAACACGTAAATACATGAATGCATTACTTCTTACCAAACGGGCGGCAGTTCTGGCAAAGTATTAGGATTACTATGAGCTTAGGTCCGTGTTTATCCAAGTGTTTCTCTCTCTCTCTCTTTTTCTCTCTCTCTTTAACTCACCATCTTTTGAAACAAGTGTCATATTGTCTTAGTCCGCTAGGGACCCGTTTTTATTGTATTAAGTTTCTAATCCCTACCTATACCGTGTATGTGTTTGTATCTTGTGTTATCATTTTTAATTAGTTAGTAAATAAATAATTAAATCAATTTGTGTGGTACGGAATGATCAGTAAGACCCGGGTTCGTGCAGACTTAAAGAGTCAAACGACTTTCAGAATGAGACTGATATGAGGTAAATTATTAATAAATGACTTTTAAATTATAGGAGATATCTAGATATCTTTAGAGTTAATTCGGGAAACGGTAACTCGTTAAACAACTTTTCCCGTGGTGCTCCAAATTCCTAATGAGTTAATTGTTACATGATTAATTTAATCTAGTAACAATTCAACACAGTAGGTAATTATTCGATAAATAATAGTCATCACAATAATGAAAGTCACGTCACGACAATACATAGGAATAAAACAGATATTTACACAATAGGAAATGCAATATAAATTATAAATGTGCTATTCAAGTATGACTGTGTTTTACAAATATGAAGTGGATAGTGTATTGGTCGCTCAGTTGAATACATAGTCTAGAAATGTAAACAGCAGCATATTGAGTTGAGAATAGAATGGGTACAGAGAATGAGACCAACCAATGCTCTTAAAGTAATACACCTCTAAAGCTTTTCATTCCCCTGTAGAATACTACATTGTACTACATTATACTACATTATACTACATTTGCCCATTTGATTGATTGAATTGTATCCTCTTATATCTGTACCAACAAATAGGAAGAATGGCTAAAAACGTAGTCAAAATAAAAATTGAAACCTAGTGTATCTAGTGTCCCTAGTGTATCTAGTCTTCCTAGTGTATCTAGTGTCCCTAGTCTTCCTAGTTTATCTAGTCTTCCTAGTGTATCTAGTGTCCCTAGTCTTCCTAGTGTATCTAGTGTCCCTAGTCTTCCTAGTGTATCTAGTCTTCCTAGTGTATCTAGTCTTGCTAGTGTATATAGTGTCCCTAGTCTTCCTAGTGTATCTAGTCTTCCTAGTGTATCTAGTGTCCCTAGTCTTCCTAGTGTATCTAGTGTCCCTAGTCTTCCTAGTGTATCTAGTCTTCCTAGTGTATCTAGTGTCCCTAGTCTTCCTAGTGTATCTAGTGTCCCTAGTCTTCCTAGTGTATCTAGTGTCCCTAGTCTTCCTAGTGTATCTAGTGTCCCTAGTCTTCCTAGTGTATCTAGGGACACTAGATACACTAGATACACTAGGGACACTAGATACACTAGGTACTGTACACTAGATACACTAGGGACACTAGATACACTAGGGACACTAGGTATACTAGGTACACTAGATACACTAGGGACACTAGATACACTAGGGACACTAGATACACTAGGGACACTAGATACACTAGGTATTGTACACTAGATACACTAGGGACATTAGATACACTAGGGACACTAGATACACTAGGGACATTAGATACACTAGGTACACTAGGGACGCTAGATACGCTAGGGACACTAGGGACACTAGATACACTAGATACACTAGGGACACTAGATACACTAGGGACACTAGATACACTAGGGACACTAGATACACTAGGACACTAGATACACTAGGGACACTAGATACACTAGGGACACTAGATACAGTAGGGACACTAGATACAGTAGGGACACTAGATACACTAGGACACTAGATACACTAGGGACACTAGGTATACTAGGTACACTAGATACACTAGATACACTAGGGACACTAGATACACAAGATACACTAGGGACACTAGATACACTAGGGACACTAGATACACTAGGTACACTAGGGATGCTAGATACACTAGGAACACTAGGGACACTAGATACACTAGGGACACTAGATACACTAGGGACACTAGGTATACTAGGTACACTAGATACACTAGGGACACTAGATACACTAGGGACACTAGATACACTAGGGACACTAGATACACTAGGTATTGTACACTAGATACACTAGGGACATTAGATACACTAGGGACACTAGATACACTAGGGACATTAGATACACTAGGTACACTAGGGACGCTAGATACACTAGGAACACTAGGGACACTAGATACACTAGGGACACTAGATACACTAGGGACACTAGGGACACTAGATACACTAGGGACACTAGATACACTAGGGACACTAGATACACTAGGGACACTAGGGACACTAGATACACTAGGGACACTAGATACACTAGGTACACTAGGGACACTAGATACACTAGGGACACTAGATACACTAGGGACACTAGGGACACTAGATACACTAGGGACACTAGATACACTAGGGACACTAGATACACTAGGTACACTAGATACACTAGGGACACTAGATACACTAGATACACTAGGGACACTAGGGACACTAGATACACTAGGGACACTAGATACACTAGGACACTAGATACACTAGGTACACTAGGGACACTAGATACACTAGGGACACTAGATACACTAGAGACACTAGCTACACTAGGGACACTAGATACACTAGATACACTAGGGACACTAGATACACTAGGTACACTAGGGACACTAGATACACTAGGGACACTAGATACACTAGATACACTAGGTACACTAGGGACACTAGATACACTAGGGCACTAGATACACTAGATAAACTAGATACACTAGGACACTAGATAAACTAGATATACTAGGACACTAGATACACTAGGGACACTAGATACACTAGGACACTAGATACACTAGGGACACTAGATACACTAGATACACTAGGGACACTAGATACACTAGGACACTAGATACACTATATACACTAGGACACTAGATACACTAGGACACTAGATACACTAGGGACACTAGATACAGTAGGGACACTAGATACACGAGGGACACTAGATACACTAGATACACTAGGGACACTAGATACAGTAGGGACACTAGATACACTAGGACACTAGATACACTATATACACTAGGACACTAGATACACTAGGACACTAGATACACTAGGGACACTAGATACAGTAGGGACACTAGATACAGTAGGGACACTAGATACACTAGGACACTAGATACACTAGGACACTAGATACAGTAGGGACACTAGATACACTAGGACACTAGATACACTAGGACACTAGATACACTAGGGACACTAGATACAGTAGGGACACTAGATACAGTAGGGACACTAGATACACTAGGACACTAGATACACTAGGACACTAGATACACTAGGGACACTAGATACACTAGGACACTAGGGACAGTAGATACACTAGATACACTAGGACACTAGATACACTAGGACACTAGATACACTAGGGACAGTAGATACACTAGGGACACTGGATACACTAGATACACTAGGACACTAGATACACTAGGGACACTAGGACACTAGATACACTAGGGACACTAGATACACTACATACACTAGGACACTAGGACACTAGGGACACTAGATACACTAGGAACACTAGGGACAGTAGATACACTAGATACACTAGGACACTAGATACACTAGGACACTAGATACACTAGGACACTAGATACACTAGGGACACTAGATACACTAGGGACAGTAGATACACTAAGGACACTAGATACACTAGGGACAGTAGATACACTAGGGACACTGGATACACTAGATACACTAGGACACTAGATACACTAGGGACACTAGGACACTAGATACACTAGGGACACTAGATACACTAGGTACACTAGATACACTAGGGACAGTAGATACACTAGATACACTAGATACACTAGGGACACTAGATACACTAGGGACAGTAGATACACTAAGGACACTAGATACACTAGGGACACTAGATACACTAGATACACTAAGAACACTAGATACACTAGGGACACTAGATAATCTAGGGACACTAGATACACTAGATACACTAGGGACACTAGATACATTAGGCACACTAGATACACTAGGGACACTAGCTACACTAGGGACACTAGATACACTAGATACACTAAGGGCACTAGATACATTAGGGACACTAGATACACTAGGGACACTAGGTACACTAGATACACTAGATACACTAGGGACACTAGATACACTAGATACACTAGATACACTAGGGACAGTAGATACACTAGGGACACTAGATACACTAAGAACACTAGATACACTAGGGACACTAGATACACTAGATACACTAAGGACACTAGATACACTAGGGACACTAGATACACTAGATATGCTAGATACACTAGGGACACTAGATACACTAAGGACACTAGATACACAAGGGACGCTAGATACACTAGGGACAGTAGATACACTAGGGACACTAGATACATTAGGCACACTAGATACACTAGGGACACTAGACACACTAGGGACACTAGATACACTAGATACACTAGATACACTAGGGACACAATATACACTAGGGACACTACATACACTAGATACACTAGGGACACTAGATACACTAGGGACACTACATACACTAGATACACTAGGGACACTAGATACACTAGGGACAGTAGATACACTAGGGACACTGGATACACTAGATACACTAGGACACTAGATACACTAGGGACACTAGATACACTAGGTACACTAGATACACTAGGGACAGTAGATACACTAGATACACTAGATACACTAGGGACACTAGATACACTAGGGACAGTAGATACACTAGGTACACTAGGGACACTAGATACATTAGGCACACTAGATACATTAGGGACAGTAGATACACTAGGGACACTAGATACACTAGGGACACTAGATACACTAGATACACTAAGAACACTAGATACACTAGGGACACTAGATACACTAGATACACTAAGGACACTAGATAATCTAGGGACACTAGATACACTAGATACACTAGGGACACTAGATACATTAGGCACACTAGATACACTAGGGACACTAGCTACACTAGGGACACTAGATACACTAGATACACTAAGGGCACTAGATACATTAGGGACACTAGATACACTAGATACACTAGGGACACTAGATACACTAGATACACTAAGGACACTAGATACACTAGGGACACTAGATACACTAGATATACTAGATACACTAGGGACACTAGATACACTAAGGACACTAGATACACAAGGGACGCTAGATACACTAGGGACAGTAGATACACTAGGGACACTAGATACATTAGGCACACTAGATACACTAGGGACACTAGATACACTAGGGACACTAGATACACTAGATACACTAGATACACTAGGGACACAATATACACTAGGGACACTACATACACTAGATACACTAGGGACACTAGATACACTAGGGACACTACATACACTAGATACACTAGGGACACTAGATACACTAGGGACACTAGAGACACTAGATACACTAGAGACACTAGATACACTAGGGACACTAGATACACTAGAGACACTAGATACACTAGGTACACTAGATACACCAGGGACACTAGATACACTAGGGACACTACATACACTAGATATACTAGGGACACTAGATACACTAGGGCACTAGATACACTAGGTACACTAGATACACTAGGTACACTAGGGACGCTAGATACACTAGGGACACTAGATACACTAGATACACTAGGGACACTAGATACACTAGATACACTAGGGACACTAGAGACACTAGATACACTAGGTACACTAGATACACTATGGACATTAGATGCACTAGGGACACTAGATACACTAGGTACACTAGATACACTAGGGACACTAGATACACTAGGGACACTACATACACTAGATACACTAGGGACACTAGATACACTAGGGACACTAGATACACTAGGGACACTAGAGACACTAGATACACTAGAGACACTAGATACACTAGGGACACTAGATACACTAGAGACATTAGATACACTAGGGACACTATATACACTAGAGACACTAGATACACTAGAGACACTAGATACACTAGAGACACTAGATACACTAGGGACACTACATACACTAGATACACTAGGGACACTAGATACACTAGGTACACTAGATACACTAGATACACTAGGTACACTAGGGACACTAGATACACTAGGGACACTAGATACACTAGGGACACTAGATACACTAGAGACACTAGATACACTAGAGACACTAGATACACTAGGGACACTAGATACACTAGGGACACTACATACACTAGGGACACTAGGGACACTAGATACACTAGGTACACTAGATACACTAGATACACTAGGGACACTAGATACACTAGATACACTAGGGACACTAGATACACTAGGGACACTAGATACACTAGATACATTAGATACACTAGATACACTAGGGACACTAGGGACACTAGATACACTAGATACACTAGAGACACTAGATACACTAGAGACACTAGATACACTAGGGACACAAGATACACTAGGGACACAAGATACACTAGATACACTAGGGACACTAGATAATCTAGGGACACTAGATACACTAGGGACACTAGATACACTAGATACACTAGGTACACTAGATACACTAGGGACACTAGATACACTAGGGACACTAGATACACTAGAGACACTAGATACACTAGAGACACTAGATACACTAGGGACACTAGATACACTAGGGACACTACATACACTAGATACACTAGGGACACTAGATACACTAGATACACTAGGGACACTAGATACACTACATATACTAGATACACTAGGGACACTAGATACACTAGATACACTAGGGACACTGGATACACTAGGGACACTAGATACACTAGATACACTAGGGACACTAGCTACACTAGATACACTAGATACACTAGATACACTAGGACACTAGATACGCTAGATACACTAGATACACTAGGGACATTAGATACACTAGGACACTAGATACACTAGATACACTAGATACACTAGGACACTAGATACACTAGATACACTAGATACTGTTAATGTCCTGCTCTAGGCTGTAGGCAGGGAGGATTCATTCGGTTCTTGGTATTATCAGTTTAATGAGCAGCAGGTGTCTTTTCTTCCATTCCACCAATTCAATCTGTGTCCTGCAGTGAAACTCTCAATGATTTTCCAGACCCAGCAGGAGGGGATGGCGCCGGAGTGAATGGCTGCCGTTTTTACGGGCTCCTAACCAATTGTGCTATTTTGTGTGTTTTTTCGCATTGTTTGTAACTTATTTTGTACATAATGTTGATCCTACCATCTCTTATGACCGATAAGAGCTTCTGGATATCAGAACAGCGATTAATCACCTCGAACTGGACGAATAATTGTTATTTAATGAGTCTGAAGCGAAGGATATAATGTTGCTCCCGGACAAAGCCCAAATCCCCGTCATTTGTATGAAGAAAAGAAGGAGATACAGGGGGCGGAGATCAGGGTGCCTTGTTAGAATTCGGAGGCGAGTGGGTAACCCACCTCTACCATTCGTTCTATTGGCCAACATGCAATCACTGGAGAATAAACTGGATGAGCGCTGTTCGAGACAATCCTACCAACGGGACATTAAAAACTGTAATATCTTATGTTTCACAGAGTCATGGCTGAACGACGACACCGATACTATACAGTTGGCTGGGTTTTCCGTGCATCGGCAGGACAGAACAGCTACGTCCGGTAAGACGAGGGGTGGGGTTGTGTGTCTATTTGTCAATAACAGCTGGTGCGCGATGTCTAATATTAAGGTAGTCTCGAGGTATTGCTCGGCTGAGGTAGAGTACCTCATGATAAGCTGTAGACCACACTATCTACCAAGAGAGTTCTCGTCTATTTACCACCACAAACCAACGCTGGCACTAAGACCGCACTCAACGAGCTGTATAAGGCCATAAGCAAACAAGAAAATGCTCATCCAGAAGCGGCGCTCCTAGTGGCCGGGGACTTAAACTTAAATCCGCTTTACCTCATTTCTACCAGCATGTCACATATGCAACCAGAGAGAAAAGAACTCTAGACCACCTCTATTCCACACACAGTGACGCGTACAAATCTCTCCCTCGCCCTCCATTTGGAAAATCTGACCATAATTCTATCCTCCTGATTCCTGCTTACAAGCAAAAATCATCAATAAGTGCATCGACGACGTTGTCCCCACAGTGACCGTACGTACAATACCAGCCAAAAATGTGGACACACCTACTCATTCAAGGGTTTTTCTTTATTTTTACTATTTCTTACATTGTAGAATAATAGTGAAGACATCAAAACTATGAAATAACACATATGGAATCATGTAGTAACCAAAAAAGTGTATTTTTTATAGCCACCCTCTGCCTTGATGACAGCTTTGCACACTCTTGGCATTCTCTCAACCAGCGTCACCTGGAATGCTTTTCCAACAGTCTTGAAGGAGTTCCCACATATGCTGAGGACTTGTTGGCTGCTTTTCATTCACTCTGCCGTCCGACTCATCCCAAACTATCTCAATTGGGTTGAGGTCGGGGGATTGTGGAGGCCAGGTCATCTGATGCAACACTCCATCACTCTCCTTCTTGATAAAATAGCCCTTACACAGCCTGGCGGTGTGTTGGGTCATTATCATTTTGAAAAACAAATGATAGTGCTCATGTTTCTTGGCCCAAGCAAGTCTCTTCTTATTATTGGTGTCCTTTAGTAGTGTTTTCTTTGCAGAAATTCGACCATGAACGCCTGATTCACACAGTCTCCTCTGAACAGTTGATTTTGAGATGTGTCTGTTACTTGAACTCTGTGACGCATTTATTTGGGCTGCAATTTCTGAAGCAGGTAACTCTAATGAAATTATCCTCTGCAGCAGAGGTAACTCTGGGTCTTCCTTTCCTGTGGCAGTCCTCATGAGAGCCAGTTTCATCATAATGCTTGATGTTTGTTTTTTTGCGACTGTACTTGAAGAAACTTTCAAAGTTCTTGAAATTTTCCGGATTGACTGACCTTCATGTCTTAAAGTAATGATGTACTGTCATTTCTCGTTGCTTATTTGAGCTGTTCTTGCCATAATATGGACTTGGTCTTTTACCAAATTGGGCTATCTTCTGTATACCCCCATACCTTGTCACAACACAACTGATTGGCTGAAAAGCATTAAGAAGGAAAGAAATTCCACAAACTAACTTTTATGAAGGCACACCTTTTAATTGAAATGCATTCCAGGTGACTACCTCATGAAGCTGGTTGAGAGAATGCCTAGAGTGTGCAAAGCTGTTGTGATTTGTGATTTGAAGGAGTCAGGCGCAGGACAGTAAATCACAGTATACAGAGTTTATTCTGTAATCCAGCGTAACCAGTCCAGTGCGCAAAACAGGCGCACTGGAACAAACACACGGGGAAAATACCCCAGCAATACAAAATACTGAGCTCAACCGAGCTGCTAATCCTCACAATGAACAATCACCCACAAGGACAAGGGGGCAGAGGGAACACTTATACATGTACTAATGAGGGGAATATGAACCAGGTGTGTGTAATTGACAAGACAAGACAAATGGAATGATGAGATATGGAGCGGCAGTGGCTAGAAGGCCGGTGACGAAGAACGCCGAAGCCTGCCCAAACAAGGAGAGCTTCGGAGGAAGTCGTGACAGCTGTCATCAAGGCCAAAGGGTGGCTATTTGACGAATCTCAAATATAACATATATTTTGATTTGTTTAACACTTTTTGGGTTACTTCATGATTCCATATGTGTTATCTCATAGTTTTGATGTCTTCACTATTATTCCATAAAGTAAACAATTTAAAAAAGAAAGAAAAACCCTTGAATGAGTAGGTGTGTCCAAACATTTGACTGGTAGTGTACATATCCCAACCAGAAGCCATGGATTACAACATCCGCTAAAGAATAGAGCTGCCGCTTTCAAGGAGCGGGACACTAATCCGGACGCTTATAAGAAATCCTGCTGTGCCCTCAGACGAACCATCAAACAGGCAAAGCGTCAATACAGGACTAAGATTGAATCCTACAACACCGGCTCTGAAGCTCTTCGGATGTGGAAGGGCTTGCAAACTATTACGGACTACAAAGTGAAACCCAGCCATGAGCTACCCAGTGACGAGCCTACCAGACGGGCTAAATGTATTTTATGCTCGCTTTGAGGCAAGCAACACTGAAGCACGCATGAGAACACCAGCTGTTCCAGACGACCATGTGTCTTCACTGACATTTTCAACCTCTCCCTGACCGAGTCGTAATACCTACATGTTTCAAGCAGACCACCATAGTCCCTGAGGCCAAGAAAGCGAAGGTAAATGACTGCCTAAATGACTACCGCCCCGTAGCACTCACGCCAATAGCCATGAATTGCTTTGAAAGGCTGATCATGGCTCACATCAACACCATCATCCCAGAAACCCTAGACCCACTCCAAATCGCATACCGCCCCAACAGATCCACAGATAACACAATCTTAATCGCACTCCACACTGCCCCTTTCCCACCTTGACAAAAGGAACAACTGTTTGAGAATGCTGTTCATTGACTACATCTCACCGTTCAACACCATAGTGCCCACAAAGCTCATCACTAAGCTAAAGACCCTGGGACTAAACACCTCCCTCTGCAACTGGATCCTGGGCTTCCTGACGGGCCGCCCCAAGGTGGTAAGGGTAGGTAACAACACATCTGCCACGCTGATCCTCAACATGGCGGCCGCTCAGGGTTGCATGCTTAGTCCCCTCCTGTACTCCCTGTTCACCCAGGACTGCGTTGCCAAGCACGACTCCAACACCATCATTAAGTTTGCTGACGACAGCGGTGGTAGGCCTGATCACCGACAACGATGAGACAGCCTATAGGGAGGAGGTCAGAGACCTGGCAGTGTGGTACCAGGACAAACAACCTCTCCCTCAACATGAGCAAGACTACAGGAAAAAGGAGGGCCGAACACGCCCCCATTCACATCGACGGGGCTGTAGTGGAGCGGGTCGAGAGTTTCAAGTTCCTTCGTGTCCACGTCACCAACAAACTATCGTGGTCCAAACACACCAAGAAAGTCGTGAAGAGGGCAGGACAAAGCCTATTCCCACTCAGGAGACTGAAAAGATTTGGCATGGGTATGGCAACAGCTCGGCATCCGACCGTAAGGCGCTACAGAGGGTAGTGCGTACGGCCCAGTACATCACTGGGGCCAAGCTTCCTGCCATCCAGGACCTATATACTAGGCGGTGTCAGAGGAAGGCCCCAAAAATTGTCAAAGACTCCAGTCACCCAAGTCACATACTGTTCTCTCTGCTACCGCACGGCAAGCGGTACCGGAACGCCAAGTCTAGGTCCAAAAGGCTCCTTAACAGCTTCTACCCCCAAGCCATACGACTGCTGAACAATTAATCAAATGGCCACCTGGATATAGCCTCAAACAGCTCATGTGGTTGAGAAATAACTACCTACTGTAGTCTAATGAACCCTACTGTTGTCTACTGTACCCTACTCTACCCTACTCTAGTCTATTGTACCCTACTGAACCCTACCCTACCCTACTGTAGTCTACTGAACCCTACTGAACCCTACTCTTGTCTACTGTACCCTACTCTACCCTACTAGTCTACTGTAGTCTACTGTAGTCTACTGTACCCTATTGTCGTCTACTGTACCCACCCAGTTTACAGTACAAGCAAGAGGCCGATGGTGGTGGCACTAGTCAGTTGTCAGTTGTTGTCAGTTATGTACAGTAAGTTCTATCTGTGTGAGGTTCAGCTGCACTAGTAGACTAGATGTTGTCATCTGTGACTCGTTTCAGGAAACTAGGCGTCAATACTTCACAGGGGAGCCATTTGAACATTAACTTTGTTATTTTTTCCATCAAAATTCGTTTTTTGGCAGAAATGCCTTCTGGAACATGTGAACTTTCATGTGCCTTAATAACAAACTTGTATGCCATCTGAATAACGAGCCTAGTTTGTTTAGCCACAGAAAAAGACAGCAACCTTCCCGCTAGCTATGATTGGCTGAGATAATGAGTGGGCTGGACATGCCGAGGGAAATCAGTGAAATCAGTGGAATTAGAGTATGATAGCTAAGGAGATGGAGAAAACCCCTGTCTCCGGATTACATCTTCAAACTAAGGGCAACCATGGCATCCGTAACAGAGAGGGAGAAGCGTCCTCCCATGTACACTACCATTCAAAAGTTTGGGGTCACTTAGAAATTTCCTTGTTTTCGAAAGAAAAGCAATTTTTTTGTCCTTTAAAATAACATCAAATTGATCAGAAATACAGTGCAGACATTGTTAATGTTGTAAATGGCTATTGTAGCTGGAAACGGCTGATTTTTTATGGAATATCTACATAGGCGTACAGAGGCCCATTATCAGCAACCATCAGTCCTGTGTTCCAATAGCACGTTGTGTTTGCTAATCCAAGTTTATCATTTTAAAAGGCTAATTGATCATTAGAAAACCCTTTTACAATTATGTTAGCACAGCTGGAAACTGTTGTGCTGATTAAATAAGCAATACAACTGGCCTTCTTGAGACTAGTTGAGTATCTGGAACATCAGCAATTGTGGGTTTGAACACAGAATCAAAATGGCCCGAAACAAAGCACTTTCTTCTGAAACTCGTCAGTCCATGCCAGAAATTGCAAACGTACCTATTTGACACATTGTGTGTGTTTATTTATACAGTAATGATTATTCACATCCTTTTGGTTCATGGCATCCGGATCTTCCTGCTATGCCATCATCTCTGTGGCGATGACTGATTTCACACGTTTGGTTATATAATGTATTCCTACACGTTTGGATACAAATACACTCAAGAAAACGATTATATGTATCATAGGGAGTAACATTAAAACAGAATAATATGCCACCAACATTAGACTATACAGAAAATTGCTGAAAATATGTAAATTAAATAAATTAAGAAAAAATAATCAGATGAACTCATAACTGAAATAGCCATGCAGATGTTTTGCTAAGTGCAGATGTATAATATAGGTATATATATTTATATATATATATAGGTAATATAGGTATATATATATATAGGTAATATAGGTATATATATATATAGGTAATATAGGTATATATATATATATATATGCTTATTTGAGCTGTTCTTGCCATAATATGGACTTGGTCTTTTACCAAATTGGGCTATCTTCTGTATACCCCCATACCTTGTCACAACACAACTGATTGGCTGAAAAGCATTAAGAAGGAAAGAAATTCCACAAATTAACTTTTATGAAGGCACACCTTTTAATTGAAATGCATTCCAGGTGACTACCTCATGAAGCTGGTTGAGAGAATGCCTAGAGTGTGCAAAGCTGTTGTGATTTGTAATTTGAAGGAGTCAGGCGCAGGACAGTAAATCACAGTATACAGAGTTTATTCTGTAATCCAGCGTAACCAGTCCAGTGCGCAAAACAGGCGCACTGGAACAAACACACAGGGAAAATACCCCAGCAATACAAAATACTGAGCTCAACCGAGCTGCTAATCCTCACAATGAACAATCACCCACAAGGACAAGGGGGCAGAGGGAACACTTATACATGTACTAATGAGTACTAATGAGGGGAATATGAACCAGGTGTGTGTAATTGACAAGACAAGACAAATGGAATAATGAGATATGGAGCGGCAGTGGCTAGAAGGCCGGTGACGAAGAACGCCGAAGCCTGCCCAAACAAGGAGGGGAGGCAGCTTCGGAGGAAGTCGTGACAGCTGTCATCAAGGCCAAAGGGTGGCTATTTGACGAATCTCAAATATAACATATATTTTGATTTGTTTAACACTTTTTGGGTTACTTCATGATTCCATATGTGTTATCTCATAGTTTTGATGTCTTCACTATTATTCCATAAAGTAAACAATTTAAAAAAGAAAGAAAAACCCTTGAATGAGTAGGTGTGTCCAAACATTTGACTGGTAGTGTACATATCCCAACCAGAAGCCATGGATTACAACATCCGCTAAAGAATAGAGCTGCCACTTTCAAGGAGAGGGACTCTAACCCGGACGCTTATAAGAAATCCCGCTATGCCCTCAGATGAACCATCAAACAGGCAAAGCGTCAATACAGGACTAAGATTGAATCCTACAACACCGGCTCTGAAGCTCTTCGGATGTGGAAGGGCTTGCAAACTATTACGGACTACAAAGTGAAACCCAGCCATGAGCTGCCCAGTGACGAGCCTACCAGACGGGCTAAATGTATTTTATGCTCGCTTTGAGGCAAGCAACACTGAAGCACGCATGAGAACACCAGCTGTTCCAGACGACCATGTGTCTTCACTGACATTTTCAACCTCTCCCTGACCGAGTCTGTAATACCTACATGTTTCAAGCAGACCACCATAGTCCCTGTGGCCAAGAAAGCGCCCCGTAGCACTCACGCCAATAGCCATGGATTGCTTTGAAAGGCTGATCATGGCTCACATCAACACCATCATCCCAGAAACCCTAGACCCACTCCAAATCGCATACCGCCCCAACAGATCCACAGATAACACAATCTTAATCGCACTCCACACTGCCCCTTTCCCACCTGGACAAAAGGAACAACTATTTGAGAATGCTGTTCATTGACTACATCTCGCCGTTCAACACCATAGTGCCCACAAAGCTCATCACTAAGCTAAAGACCCTGGGACTAAACACCTCCCTCTGCAACTGGATCCTGGGCTTCCTGACGGGCCGCCCCCAGGTGGTAAGGGTAGGTAACAACACATCTGCCACGCTGATCCTCAACATGGCGGCCGCTCAGGGTTGCATGCTTAGTCCCCTCCTGTACTCCCTGTTCACCCAGGACTGCGTTGCCAAGCACGACTCCAACACCATCATTAAGTTTGCTGACGACAGCGGTGGTAGGCCTGATCACCGACAACGATGAGACAGCCTATAGGGAGGAGGTCAGAGACCTGGCAGTGTGGTACCAGGACAACAACCTCTCCCTCAACATGAGCAAGACTACAGGAAAAGGAGGGCCGAACACGCCCCCATTCACATCGACGGGGCTGTAGTGGAGCGGGTCGAGAGTTTCAAGTTCCTTCGTGTCTACGTCACCAACAAACTATCGTGGTCCAAACACACCAAGAAAGTCGTGAAGAGGGCAGGACAAAGCCTATTCCCACTCAGGAGACTGAAAAGATTTGGCATGGGTATGGCAACAGCTCGGCATCCGACCGTAAGGCGCTACAGAGGGTAGTGTATCTGGAACATCAGCAATTGTGGGTTTGAACACAGAATCAAAATGGCCCGAAACAAAGAACTTTCTTCTGAAACTCGTCAGTCTATTCTTGTTCTGAGAAATGAAGGCTATTCCATGCCAGAAATTGCAAACGTACCTATTTGACACATTGTGTGTGTTTATTTATACAGTAATTATTATTCACATCCTTTTGGTTCATGGCATCCGGATCTTCCTGCTATGCCATCATCTCTGTGGCGATGACTGATTTCACACGTTTGGTTATATAACGTATTCCTACACGTTTGGATACAAATACACTCAAGAAAACGATTATATGTATCATAGGGAGTAACATTAAAACAGAATAATATGCCACCAACATTAGACTATTGTCAGAGTGGTGTGTGTAGATGAGTGGAAGGAATCAAGCGCAGGAACCAGGATGACTTCAACCGTCTTTTTAGTAACGTTCAAAACACGTGAACAAAATAGTCGCCAACCCAACCGGGTGGCGCAAAACAATTACGCACAAACACAGTGCGAAATACACAAGAAAAGCGCACGCAGTGCGAACTCTCGGGACAAGCAACAACGAGAGAAATGTAACCATACAGAGGCAGTCTGACAATAAACAATCACGCATAACACCTGACCCAAACAAACGAAACTAAATAGGGAACATCATCAAACACAAACAAGGGACAGGTGTTACAAAGAGACAAAACCAAACGAACAAGAAACATAGAACGGTGGCAGCTAGTACTCCGGAGACGACGACCGCCGAAGCCTGCCCGAACAAGGAAGAGGAGCAGCCTCGGCCGAAACCGTGACAGTACCCCGCCCTTGACGCGCGGCTCCAGCCGTGCGCCGACCCGGGGCTCGGGGACGACCCGGACGACGCGGAGCAGGGCGCGCAGGATGACCCCGATGGAACTCGGTCAGCAGGGACTGGTCCAATATGTCCCTCCTTGGCACCCAGCACCGCTCCTCCGGACCGTACCCCCTCCCACTCCACGAGATATTGAAGACCCCCCATCCGGCGTCTCGAATCAAGGATGGACCTCACGGTGTACGCTGGAGCCCCCTCGATGTCCAACGGGGGTGGAGGAGTCTCCTCAATCTCAAAGTCCTGGAGTGGACCAGCTACCACCGGCCTGAGGAGAGACACATGGAACGAGGGGTTAATATTCTTGTAATCAATAGGTAGTTCTAACCTGTAACTCACCTCGTTCAATCTCCTCAGGACTTTAAAGGGCCCCACAAACCGCCGACCCAGCTTCCGGCAGGGCAGGCGGAGGGGCAGGTTTCTGGTTGAGAGCCAGACTCGATCTCCAGGTGCGTACACTGGCCCCTCACTGCGGTGTAGGTCGGCGCTCGTCTTCTGTCGACGTATGGCCCGCTGCAGATGGACGTGTGCAGCGTCCCACGTCTCCTCCGAGCGCCGCACCCACTCATCCACAGCGGGGGCCTCGATCTGGCTCTCATGCCATGGTGCCAGAACCGGCTGGTACCCTAATACACACTGAAAAGGGGTTAGTTGGGTGGAGGAGTGGCGAAGAGAGTTTCTGTGCCATCTCGGCCCAGGGCACATATCTCGCCCACTCCTCCGGGCCGGCCCTGACAGTATGACCTCAGAAACCTACCCACATCCTGGTTCACACGTTCAACCTGCCCATTACTCTCCGGGTGGTAACCCGAGGTAAGGCTTACCGAAACCCCAACCGTTCCATAAATGCTCTCCACACTCTGGAGGTGAACTGGGGGCCTCGGTCAGACACTATATCCTCGGGTACCCCGTAATGCCGGAAGACATGGGTGAACAGAGCCTCTGCGGTCTGTAGGGCAGTGGTAGACCCGGCATGGGAAGGAGACGACAGGCCTTCGAGAACCGATCCAACAACGACCAGGATGGTAGTATTCCCCTGTGAGGGGGGAAGGTCGGTAACAAAATCCACCGAGAGGTGGGACCAGGGTCGTTGGTGGAATAGGCAGGGTTGTAACTTACCCCTGGGCAAATGTCTGGGCGCCTTACACTGGGTGGGCACACACCGAACAGGAGGAGACATACAATCCTCACATCCCTAGCTAACGTTGGCCACCAGTACTTCGTGCTAAGGCAGTGCACTGTCCGGCCGATACCCGGATGGCCAGAGGAGGGGACGTATGAGCCCAACAAATGAGGCGATCGCGTACCTCGAGCGGAAACGTACGTCCGACCCACTGGACACTGTGGAGGACTCGGGTCGGTGCGTAACAACGCCCGCTCGATCTCGCCATCAACCTCCCACACCACCGGTGCAACCAGACAAGACCGCGTCATAACCGCCGAGACAGAGCATCTGCCTTCCCGTTCTGGGACCCAGGGATGTATGTGATCTTAAACACAAACCGGGCTAGAAACATAGTCCAGCGGGCCTGGCGAGGATTCAGTCTCCTAGCTGCCCGATGTACTCCAGGTTACGATGGTCAGTTAGAATGAGGAAAGGGTGTTGAGCCCCCTCGAGCCAATGCCGACACACACCTTTAGGGCCTGTACCACGGCTAACAGCTCCCTGTCTCCTACGTCATAATTCCGCTCCGCCGGACTGAGCTTCTTTGAATAAAACGCACAGGGACGGAGTTTAGGTGGAGTGCCAGAACGCTGGGAAAGAACGGCCCCTATCCCGGCCTCTGACGCGTCCACCTCTACCTGGAACGGTTAAAAGAGGGATCCGGATGCGCCAAACAACCGGCGCCGAGGTAAACAGGTCCTTCAGTCTCCCAAATGCCCTGTCCGCCTCAGCTGACCACCGCAAGCGCACCGGACCCCCCTTTAACAGAGACGTTATGGGAGCTGCCACCTGTCCCAAAACCCCGGATAAACCTCCGGTAATAATTCGCAAAACCCAAGAACCGTTGCACCATCCTTCACAGTGGTTGGGGTCTGCCAATTACGCACAGCTGACACCCCGGTCTAAAACCTCCATCTTCACCCCTGACGCAGACAACTGGTAACCCAGAAAGGAGACCGACTTCTGAAAAAACAGACATTTCTCTGCCTTGACATATAGGTCATGCTCCAACAGCCTCCTCATACTCGGCGCACCAGGGCTACATGCTCTGCACGGGTAGGACTGTACACCAGAATGTCGTCGATGTACACAACTACTCCCTGTCCCTGCATGTCCCGGAAAATCTCATCGACGAAGGATTGGAAGACTGAGGGAGCATTCATTAACCCATATGGCATGACTAGATACTCGTAGTGTCCGGAAGTCGTGCTAAACGCTGTCTTCCATTCATCGCCCTCTCTAATGCGCGCACCAAGTTATATGCGCTCCTGAGATCCATTTTGTAAAGAACTGCGCACCGTGCAGTGACTCCGTCATAGTCGCAATCAGAGGAAGTGGATAGCTGTACTTCACTGTGATCTGATTGAGACAGCGGTAATCAATGCACGGGCGCAGACCTCCATCCTTTTTCTTCACAAAAAAGAAACTCGAGGAAGAAGGGGTGAAGTGGAGGCCCGTATGTATCCCTGTCTAAGAGACTCAGCGATGTACGTCTCCATTGCCTTTCTCTCCTCTTGAGACAAGGGATACACATGGCTCCGCGGGAGAGCTGCTCCTGCCTGGACATCTATCGCACAATCCCCCCGTCTATGAGGCGGCAGCTGCGCCGCCCTAGTCTTACTAAACGCCAGTTTCAAATCCTCATACTCGGGGGGAATATGCAGTGCTGTCATTAGATTCGGACTTTCCACCGAGGTCGCCCCTATGGAAACACCCAGACACCGCCCCCTCACACTGGGCAGACCACCCTTTAAGAGCTTTCTCTCGCCACATAATAGTAGGGTCATGGGTCATCAACCAGGGAAGACCCAGCACTACCGGATACGCAGGAGAGTCAATCAGATAGAGCTGAATTATCTCCTCATGACCCTCCTGCGCCATCATCTGAAGGGGTGCTGTGACCTCCCTAATCAACCCAGACCCTAACGGACGGCTATCTAGGGCATGAACGGGAAAGGGCTTATCAACTGGAAGGAGGGAATCCCTAACTCTATACAGAACTGGCGATCTACAAAATTCCCAGCTGCGCCTGAATCTACCAGCGCCTTATGCTGGGAACGAGGTGCAACCTGTGGGAAAACAAACAGGCAAGGTTAGGTGCACGACAGAAAGCTCTGGGTAAGTAGGGCGCCTACTCACCTGGGGGGGACCCCCCCAATGCGTGACCTGCCTTCTCCCTCACCGGGGGACCCTCCCCAACACCTAGCCGCGGTGTGCCCTCCACGGCCACAGTTAGTGCAGGGACCGGGCCCCCTCGGGTTCCTACTCCTCCGTTCCCTAGCGCCAGCACCCCCGAGCTCCATAGGGCTCGGCTCGGAGGTGCTGGAGAGTGGAATGGGCGAACCCCCCCCCGGGACGTCCACGGGGTGGCGAGCAGGGTATCCAGCCGAATGGCCATGTCGACAAGCTGGTCAAAAGTCAACGAGGTGTCCCTGCACGCCAACTCTCGCTGGACGTCCTCCCCGGAGGCTGCAGCGGAAGTGGTCGATATGGGCCCGCTCATTCCACCCTGCATCGGCCGCTAGGGTCCGGAACTCCAATGCAAAGTCCTGGGCGCTCCTCATCCCTGTCGGAGGTAGAACAGACGCTCCCCCGCCGCCTTCCCCTCTGGGGGATGGTCAAACACAGCACGGAAGCGGCGGGAGAACTCCGCATAGTTAGTGGTAGCGGCGTCCATTCTCCTCCATTCAGCGTTGGCCCACTCCAACGCCTTGCCGGTGAGACAGGAGATGAGGGCTGAGACGCTCTCCGTGTCCCGAGGGCGCGGGGTGTACGGGTGGCGAGGTAGAGCATCCACTTGCAGCAGGAACCCTTGACACCCCGGCAGTGGAGCCGTCGTACGCCCTCGGGAGCGAGAGCCGAATCCCACTGGGTTTCCGGAGATGAGGCAGGAGGACTGACCGATGGGGATGGTTCGGTTCGTGGGGGCGTGGGTACCCCGCTGGTTTCCCATCGGTGAAGAGTGTTCATCACCCCCTCCAGGGCATGACAGACCTGGTTAATACGATCCTCCTGTCCATGAAGACGGTCCTCCATCCCGGCTGTTGGCGCGGTCGCTCCTGCTGATTCCATGGATGATGCGTGATTCTGTCAGAGTGGTGTGTGTAGATGAGTGGAAGGAATCAAGCGCAGGAACCAGGATGACTTCAACCGTCTTTTTAGTAACGTTCAAACACGTGAACAAAATAGTCGCCAACCCAACCGGGTGGCGCAAAAACAATTACGCACAAACACAGTGCGAAATACACAAGAAAAGCGCACGCAGTGCGAACTCTCGGGACAAGCAACAACGAGAGAAATGTAACCATACAGAGGCAGTCTGACAATAAAACAATCACGCATAACACCTGACCCAAACACAACGAAACTAAATAGGGAACATCATCAAACACAAACAAGGGACAGGTGTTTACAAAGAGACAAAAACCAAACGAACAAGAAACATAGAACGGTGGCAGCTAGTACTCCGGAGACGACGACGACCGCCGAAGCCTGCCCGAACAAGGAAGAGGAGCAGCCTCGGCCGAAACCGTGACAACTATACAGAAAATTGCTGAAAATATGTAAATTAAATAAATTAAGAAAAAATAATCAGATGAACTCATAACTGAAATAGCCATGCAGATGTTTTGCTAAGTGCAGATGTATAATATAGGTATATATATTTATATATATATATAGGTAATATAGGTATATATATATATATATATAGGTAATATAGGTATATATATATATATATATAGGTAATATAGGTATATATATATTATATATATATATATATATATATATATATATATATATATATATATATATATAGGTAATGATAGGGTATATATATTATATATATATATATATATATATATATATATATATATTATATATAATAGGTAATATAGTGTATATATATAGGTGATATAGGTATATATATATATATATATATATATTATATATATATATATATAATATAGGTAATATATGTGTATATATATAGGTAATATAGGTATATATATAGGTAATATAGGTATATATAATATATATATATAATATATAGGTATATATAAATATAGGTAAAATAGGTATATATATATATATATATATATAGGTAATATAGGTATATTGTCACGGTTTCGGCCGAGGCGGCCCCTCCTCCTTGTTCGGGCAGGTTTCGGCGGTCGTCGTCTCCGGAGTACTAGCTGCCACCGTTCTATGTTTCTTGTTTGATTGGTTTGTCTGTTTGTCACACCTGTTTTGTGTTATGTCTCATTAAGCACCCTATTTAGTTCCTTGTTGTTAGTTTAGGTGTTGTGTGTAATTTGTCCTTGTGTTTAGTGCGCCCGTTTGTTTACGCCTTGTGCGCGCTTTTCTCGCCTCCGGGCTGTTTTTTGGATTATATTTTTGTGTGATCTACTAAAAGTCTTTGTTGGACTTACTTCTGCGTCCTGCGCCTGATTCCACACCACACCTACCTACAGCAACTCTTGACATATATATATATATATATATATATAGGTAATATAGGTATATATTATATATATATATATGTAGGTAATATAGGTATATATATATAGGCGTAATGAATCTGGACTTCTAAGAATGCAGAAATATCAGCGTAACCAAATCAAATCAAATGTTATTGGACACTGTCACGTTCGTCGAGGAGTGAAGGAGACCAAGGCGCAGCGAGTGAAAAGACATGTTGACTTTAATTACTTAAAGCAACCAAAAAACAACAAACCAAATCGACGAATGTGAAGTCCAATAGTGACAAAGACTAAACAGGAACAAAAACCCACAACCCTCATGAGAACACAAACAGTTTAAATATGGCTCCCAAATCAGAGATAACGAGCCGACAGCTGACACTCGTTACCTCCGATTGGGAGTCACACGACACCACCAAATAACTCACCCCAAAACACAACCAAACGAATACACCCTTATATCAACAAAACCCCACAACAAAACCCCACAAAACAAATACACCCTGGCTCAAAATACAAAAAAGTCCGGAGCCAGGAGTGTCACAGTACCCCCCCCCTAAAGGTGCGCACTCCGGGCTGCACCAGCATACAGTCTAGGGGAGGGGTTCTGGGTGGGCGTCTGTCCACCGGGTGGCGAGGTTCTGGCCCTGGTCGTGGGTCCCCACCCCACCTTAGTCACCACCCGCTTCCCTAGCCTCCTCCACATGACCACCCTCCACTTAACCCCACCTGGATTTAGGGGCAGCACTGGGCTAAGGGACCGCACCTGGCTAAGGGGCAGCACCGGACTAAGGACAGCATCGGGCTAAGGGACAGCCCCGGACTCAATGGTGGATCCTGGCTGGCTGGCTATGGCGTATCCTGGCTGGACGGTCTCTGGCGGATCCTGGCTGGACGGCTCATGGCTTGCTGAAAGATCTTGGGGCTGCTCATGGCTGGCTGACGGATCTGGCTGCTCATGGCTGGCTGACGGATCTGGCTGCTCATGGCTGACGGATCTGGCTGCTCATGGGCTGGCTGACGGGATCTGGCTGCTCATGGCTGGCTGACGGATCTGGCTGCTCATGGCTGGCTGACGGATCTGGCTGCTCATGGCGGCTGACGGATCTGGCTGCTCATGGCTGGCGGAAGGCTCTGGCTGATCCTGTCTGGCGGAAGGCTCTGGCTGATCCTGTCTGGGCGGAAGGCTCTAGCGGCTCCGGTCTGGCGGACGGCATTTGAAGGCTCATGGCAGACGGGCGGCTTTGCAGGCTCAGTACAGATGGCCAGTTCAAGCGCTTAGGGCAGACGGGCAGTTTCAGGCCCCGTTGGGCAGACGGCAGACTCTGGGCCTTTTCTGAGGCGCACCGTAGGCCTGGTTGCGTGGTGCCGGAAACTGGAGGACCGGTACCGGGCTGAGGACACGCATCTCAGGGCTAGTGCGGGGAGAAGCAAGCCAACAGGGGCATGCTGGACCCTGGGGACGCACATAAGGCTAGTGCGGAGAGCAGGAACAGGGCATGCTGGGACCCTGGGGACGCACATAAGGCCTAGTGCGGAGAGCAGCAACAGGACGCACAGGACTCGGGGGACACACAGGAGGCTTGGTGCGTGGTGTAGGCACTGGTGGGAAAAGGCTGGAGACACGCACCATACAGCTAGTGCGTGGAGGAGACACAGGGCTCTGCAGACGTAACAGGAAGCCTAGTGCGTGGTGTAGGGGCCCTGGTGGTACTGGGCTGGAGCGGGGAGGTGGCGCCAGGAAAATACCGGACCGTGCAGGCTTACTGGCTCCCTTGAAGCACTGAGCCTGACCAACCTTACCTGGGGTTGATGCTCCCCCCGTCGCCCGACCAGACGTACGGGAGGTGGACTAACCCGCACCGGCCTATGTGGCGCGAACCGTGGAACACCATCCGTAAGGCTGGTGCATGTACGCCGGCCCGAGGAGACGCACTGGTAGCCGGATGCGTTGGGCCGACTTCATGACATCTGGCTCAACGCTCACTCTAACCCCGGCCGATAAGTGGAGCTGGAATGTACCGAACCGGGCTATGCCTGCGTACAGGAGACACCATGCGCTCTACTGCGTAACACGGTGTCTGCCCGTACTCTCGCTCTCCACCGGTAAGTCCAGGGAGTAGGCGCAGGTCTGCCCTACCTGACTTCGCCACACTCCCTTTAAGCCCCCCCCCCAAGACATTTTTGGGTAGTACTCTCGGGCCTCCAGCCTTGCCTCCGTGCTGCTTCCTCATATCGCCTCCTCTCGGCTCTAGCTGCCTCCAGCTCTTCACGAGGGCGGCGATATTCTCCCGTTGTGCCCAAGGACCCTTTCCATCCAGTATCTCCTCCCATGTCCATGAATCCTTGATAGGCGTCCATAAATCCTGTGTAGGGTAGTCCTGTTGCCGCTTGACACGCTGCTGGTCCTTTTAAGGTGGTTTTTTCTGTCACGTTTCGTCGAGGAGTGAAGGAGACCAAGGCGCAGCGAGGTGAAAAGAACATGTTGACTTTAATTACTTAAAGCAACCAAAAAACAACAAACCCAAAGCGACGAATGTGAAGTCCAATAGTGACAAAGACTAAACAGGAAACAAAAACCCACAACCCTCATGAGAACACAAACAGTTTAAATATGGCTCCCAATCAGAGATAACGAGGCCGACAGCTGGACACTCGTTCCTCCGATTGGGAGTCACACGACACCACAAATAACTCACCAAAACACAAACCAAACGAATACACCCTATACAACAAAACCCCACAACAAAACCCCACAAAACAAATACACCCTGGCTCAAATACAAAAGTCCCGGAGCCAGAGTGTCACAGACACATACACATATTTAGCAGATGTTATTGCGGGTGTAGCTAAATGCTTGTGTTCCTAGCTCCAACAGTGCAGTAGTATCTAACAATTCACAACAACATACACACAAATCTAAAAGTAAAAGAATGGAATTAAGAAATATATAAAATATTAGGACGAGCAATGTCGGAGTGGCAATAAAACTAAATACAGTAGAATAGAATACAGTATATACATATTAAATTAGTAAAACAGTATGTAAACATTATTAAAGTGAATAGTGTTCCATTATTAAAGTGGCCAGTGATTCCATGTCTATGTACATAGGGCAGCAGCCTCTAAGGTGCAGGGTTGAGTAACCGGGTGGTAGCCAGCTAGTGATGGCTATCACATCCAGAGGTTGAGAGTTCATATTGAAAAGTCAGTACTAAGTGATCATGTCTAATGTAATCATATTGTCATTGATTAAAGGTTTTTTACCAGAGGTGGGACCTAGTCACTATTATTCAAGTCACAAGCAAGTTTCAAGTCACAAGATCTGAGTCACATGGTCTGAGTCTCAAGGTCTGAGTCTCAAGGTCTGAGTCTCAAGGTCTGAGTCTCAAGGTCTGAGTCTCAAGGTCTGAGTCTCAAGTCGAGTCACATTTTGTTGTGTTACAGCCTGGATTCAAAAAGGATTAAATATATGTTTTTGTCCACCCATCTACACACAATACCCCATAATGACAAAGTGTTTATTTTATTTTTTATATTATTTTAGCAAATGTATTGAAAATGGAATACAGAAATATCTAATTTAGGGCCTCCTGAGTGGCGTAGCGGTCTAAGGCAAGCTGTATTACTACAGATCCTGGTTCGATACCGGGCTGTGTCGCAGGGAGACCCATGAGGCGACGCACAATTGTCCCAGCGTCGTCCGGGTTTGGCAGGCCTGTGGCGGGTCGGGCGCATGCACGCTGACATGGTCGCCAGGTGTACGGTGTTTCCTCCGACACATTGGTGCAGTTGGCTTCCGGGTTAAGTGTACATTGTATCAAGAAGCTTGGCGGGGTTATGTTTTTGGAGGACGCACGGCTCTCGACCTTCCGAGTCCGTACGGGAGTTGCAGCAATGGGACAAGGATATGACGAAATTGGGGAGTAAAGGTGGTAAAATAAAATTTAAAAAATTAAAATCTACCAGTCAAAAGTTTTAGAAGAACTTGATCGATTGGTCATTGTCCTGTTGAAAAACAAATGATAGTCCCACCAAGCCCAAAGCAGATGGGATGGCGTATTGCTGCAGAATGCTGTGGTAGCCATGCTGGTTAAGTGTGCCTTGAATTCTAAATAAAATCACTGACAGTGTCACCAGCAAAGCACCCCCACTCCATAACACCTCCTCCTCCATGCTTCAGGGTGGTAAATACATGTGCGGAGATCATCCGTTCACCCACACCGCGTCTCACAAAGACACAGCGGTTTAAACCCAAAATCTCCAATTTAGACTCCAGACCAAAGGACACATTTCCACCGGTCTAATGTCCATTGCTCGTGTTTCTTGGCCCAAGCAAGTCTCTTCTTCTTATTGGTGTCCGTTAGTAGTGGTTTCTTTGCAGCAATTCGACCATGAAGGCCTGATTCACGCAGTCTCCTGAACCGTTGATGTTGAGATGTGTCTGTTACTTGAACTCTGTGAAGCATTTATTTGGGCTGCAATATCTGAGGATGGTAACTCTAATGAACTTATCCTCTGCAGCAGAGGTAACTCTGGGTCTTCCTTTCCTGTGGCGGTCCTCATGAGAGCCAGTTTCATCATAGCGCTTGATGGTTTTTGCGACTGCACTTGAAGAGACTTTCAAAATTCTTGAAATTTTCCGGATTGACTGACCTTCATGTCTTAAAGTAATGATGTACTGTCGTTTCTCTTTGATTATTTGAGCTGTTCTTGCCATAATATGGACTTGGTCTTTTACCAAATAGGGCTATCTTATGTATACCACCCATACCTTGTCACAACACAACTGATTGGCTGAAATGCATTAAGAAGGAAAGAAATTCCACAAATTATATTTTTAACAAGGCACACATGTTAATTGAAATGCATTCCAGGTGACTACCTCATGAAGCTGGTTGAGAGAGAATGCCAAGAGTGTGCAAAGCTGTCATCAAGGCAAAGGGTGGCTAATATATTTTGATTTGTTTAACACTTTTTTGGTTACTACATGATTCCATATGTGTTATGTAGAAAATTTAAATAAAACAATTAAGAAAAACCCTTGAATGAGTAACTGTTCTAAAACTTTTGACCGGTAGTGTAAGTATTCACACCCCTGAGTCAATACTTGTTAGAATCACCTTTGGCAGCGATTACAGATTACAGGTAACTCGCTAAGAGCTTTGCACACCTAGATTGTACAATAATTGCACATTATTCTTTATTCTGTCAAATTGGTCGTTGATCATTGCTAGACAGCCATTTTCAAGTCTTGCCATAGATTTTCAATTAGATTTAAGTCAAAACTGTAACTCGGCCACTCAGGAACATTCACTGTCTTCTTGGTAAGCAACTCCAGTGTATATTTGGCCTTGTGTTTTAGGTTATTGTCCTGCTGAAAGGTGAATTAATCTCCCAGTGTCTGGTGGAAAGCAGACTGAACCAGGGTTTCCACTAGGATTTTGTCTGTGCTTAGCTCCATTCTGTTTCTTTTTTTTTATCCTGATAAACTCCCCAGTCCTGAACGATTACAAGCATACCCATACAATGATTAAATCTCAGTTTAATCCATTTTAAATTCAGGCTGTAACGCAACAAAATATGGAAAAAGTCAAGGGATGTGAATACCTTCTGAAACCACTGTAATTAATAATATATGGACTGTTGTGTCTGTCTAATATCAATGCCAGTTGTGTCTGTCTCTCTCTGTCCAGGTGGTGAGTCGGGTGGCATCGCAGCAGAGTTATGACCTGGACCTGGGCTACAGGGTCCTAGCGGTGTGTGCTGCCAACAGAGACAAGTTCACCCCGAAATCAGCAGGTATTCCTTTCTGTTGTTGTAAATCTACAAATCAAATCAAATCAAATTGTATTCGCCACATGCGCCGAATACAAGTGTAGACCTTACATTGAAATGCTTACTTACAGTGAGGGAAAAAAAGTATTTGATCCCCTGCTGATTTTGTACGTTTGCCCACTGACAAAGACATGATCAGTCTATAATTTTAATTGTAGGTTTATTTGAACAGTGAGAGACAGAATAAACAACAACAAAATCCTGAAAAACGCATGTCCAACATTTTAATGAGGGAAATAAGTATTTGACCCCCTCTCAATCAGAAAGATTATACAGGTAACGAGTGGTCTGTGTTGGTCTGTTGTGGTCTGGTCTGGCCTGTGCTGGTCTGGTCTGGTTTTGTCTGGTCTGTGGTGGTCTTTTCTGGTCTGTGCTGGTCTGGTCTGTGCTGGTCTGATCTGGTCTGTGCTGGTCTGGTCTGGTTAAGCCAATTTGTTAAGCAGATTTTTACTCCTGAACTTATTTAGGCTTGCCATAACAAAGGGGTTGAATACTTATTGACTCAAGACATTTCAGATTTTCATTTTTTATTAATTTGTAAAAATTAATAAAAATATAATTCCACTTTGACATTATGTCATATTGTGTGTAGGACAGTGACACAAACATCTCTGGATGATGAGGTGGTTTAAACCTGTCTGGATGATGAGGTGGTTTTAACCTTTCTGGATGAGGAGGTGGTTTAAACCTGTCTGGATGATGAGGTGGTTTAAACCTGTCTGGATGATGAGTTTAAACCTGTCTGGATGGAGGTTTACCCTGTCTGGATGATGAGGTGGTTTTAACCTGTCTGGATGATGAGGTGTTTTAAACCTGTCTGGATGAGGTGGACCTGTCTGGGTGGTTTAAACCTGTCTGGATGATGAGGTGGTTTAAACCTGTCTGGATGATGAGGTGGTTTAAACCTGTCTGGATGATGAGGTGGGTTTTAAACCTGTCTGGATGATGAGGTGTTTTAACCTGTCTGGATGATGAGGTGGTTTAAACCTGTCTGGATGATGAGGTGGTTTAAACCTGTCTGGATGATGAGGTGGTTTAAACCTGTCTGGATGATGAGGTGGTTTTAACCTGTCTGGATGATGAGGTGGTTTAAACCTGTCTGGATGATGAGGTGGTTTAAACCTGTCTGGATGATGAGGTGGTTTTAACCTGTCTGGATGATGAGGTGGTTTAAACCTGTCTGGATGATGAGGTGGTTTAAACCTGTCTGGATGATGAGGTGGTTTTAAACCTGTCTGGATGATGAGGTGGTTTAAACCTGTCTGGATGATGAGGTGGTTTAAACCTGTCTGGATGATGAGGTGGTTAAAACCTGTCTGGATGATGAGGTGGTTTTAAACCTGTCTGGATGATGAGGTGGTTTAAACCTGTCTGGATGATGAGGTGGTTTTAACCTGTCTGGATGATGAGGTGGTTTTAACCTGTCTGGATGATTGGGTGGTTTAAACCTGTCTGGATGGAGGTGGTTTTAAACCTGTCTGGATGATGAGGGTGGTTTAAACCTGTCTGGATGATGAGGTGGTTTTAACCTGTCTGGATGATGAGGTGGTTTAAACCTGTCTGGATGATGAGGTGGTTTTAACCTGTCTGGATGATGAGGTGGTTTAAACCTGTCTGGATGATGGGGTGGTTTTAACCTGTCTGGATGATGAGGTGGTTTAAACCTGTCTGGATGATGAGGTGGTTTAAACCTGTCTGGATGATGAGGTGGTTTTAAACCTGTCTGGATGATGAGGTGGTTTAAACCTGTCTGGATGATGAGGTGGTTTAAACCTGTCTGGATGATGAGGTGGTTTTAACCTGTCTGGATGATGAGGTGGTTTTAACCTGTCTGGATGATGAGGAGGTGGTTTTAACCTGTCTGGATGATGAGGTGGTTTTAACCTGTCTGGATGATGAGGTGGTTTTAACCTGTCTGGATGATGAGGTGGTTTTAACCTGTCTGGATGATGAGGTGGTTTTAACCTGTCTGGATGATGAGGTGGTTTTAACCTGTCTGGATGATGAGGTGTTTTTAAACCTGTCTGGATGATGAGGTGGTTTAAACCTGTCTGTATGATTAGGTGGTTTTAACCTGTCTGGATGATGAGGTGGTTTTAACCTGTCTGGATGATGAGGTGGTTTAACCTGTCTGGATGATGAGGTGGTTTTAACCTGTCTGGATGATGGGGTGGTTTAAACCTGTCTGGATGAGGAGGTGGTTTAAACCTGTCTGGATGATGAGGTGGTTTAAACCTGTCTGGATGAGGAGGTGGTTTAAACCGGTCTGGATGATGAGGTGGTTTTAACCTGTCTGGATGATGAGGTGGTTTAAACCTGTCTGGATGATGAGGTGGTTTTAACCTGTCTGGATGAGGAGGTGGTTTAAACCTGTCTGGATGAGGAGGTGGTTTAAACCTGTCTGGATGATGAGGTGGCCTTTCCTTCCCTTCCTTACTGCAGAGGACTGTGTTTGGTGCTGTTGGGGACCATATCCATCAATTCAGTCAATTCAGGAAGTAAACTGAAATTCCAAATCTCCTCAGAACAATTTAGAACTGACATGTCACTTTACACCCTGAATTGAATGAATTGAAATGGAAATGACCCCAACCCTGGTGTACAGTGGTCAGTGAATGGTTAATGAACCACTCCATCCATGAGCTATTCCACACTGTACTGTTTCTCTATGGATAATACTAGTTATTTAGATAGATAGATGTATTAATTACATGGGACTACATCGAAATATGATGTCTGTTCATTACACGTGATTAGTGTATAGTCTGTCTCTGGTATTGAAATGTCCATTGTTGTCTTTTAGTTATTCGATTAGTGGCACTAATTTGACAGCTTATAAATGAATTGCTGCTGGATATCAAACAGCAAGAAAATATGATTTATTATGATGCTGAAATGAAA
>CM072243.1:2547911-2557911 GCA_036851935.1 Coregonus suidteri
CCATCAATTCTCAATTCAGGAAGTAACTAAAATTTCCCAAATCTCTCGAACCAATTTGAATAAATGTCACTTTACCCCCTGTTTTTAAATTTTTTAAAATGGAAATGCCCCCAAACCCTGTGTCAGGGGTCATTAAAGGGTAAAGCCCTCCTTTCCATAAACTATTCCCCACGCACGTTTCCTAGGGTAAACTGTTAGCTATTTAATAGATAATTTTTAAATTACAGGGGATACATCGAAATATAGTTTTTCATTACACTGTAGTGTATAGTCAGTCTCGGGAGAAATGCCCTTGAGTCTTTTAGTTTGTTTTTTTATGGCAAAATTACAGCTTATAAATAAATTGCTGCGGTTATCAAACGCAAAAAATATTTTTTATTAGACTGAATGAAAGGGGAGTTTGGCGAAATAAATTTGACGCCTAGTTAGTGCCCCTTTTTACAGTTTATACAGTGGCTTGCAAATTATTCCCCCCCTTTGGCATTTTTCCTATTTTTTTTGCCTTACAAGGGAATTTAAAAATAGTTTTTTGGGGGGGTTGTATCATTTGATTTACAAAACACCTACCATTTTGAAATAAAAATTTTTTTTATTTTGAAACAAACAAGAAAAAGACAAAAAAACTGAAAACTTGAGCGTCCCCTCCTCCCTGGTTTTGATGGGGGGGCCCCTTTGGCATTTTGTTGTGGTGCCAATTTTTTCCTTTTTTAAAAGGTTTTTAATATGCTGTTTTCAACGGGGAGTAAAAGTTTTAAATTTTTTTTTATAACCAACCCTGATCGTCTTTCCCCAAAAACTTTGTCCCTGACCTTTTTGGAGAGCCCCTTTGGCCCATATGCCTTTTTTGTGGTCCCCCCTTCTTATGGTTGCAGACCGGGGGCCTTTCAGAAAGGGTATATATACTGAGACATTGACATTTAGATTGCCCCCAGGGGACTTTTTTTGTAATTATGGGACTTCTAAGGGAAATTTGGGTTTCACCAGATCTTTTTTAGGGTTCATAGAAAGGGGGGGAAAACATTTTCACCCCACTTTTCCGTAAATTTTTTCACTTCACCAAAATTTTAAGATTTTGTGTAGTCATTAATGAAATCCAAATAAAAAACCTTTTTAATTCTTGTAACAAAAAAATAGGGAAAACGCCAAGGGGGATGAAACTTTTGCAAGGGCCGTATTTTTTTAATTATTTATCCAAGGCTTGGTGCTCACACTGATGGTTTGAAGACACAAATGTGGGCTTTAGGCCCCCCCCCTTCCAGACAACCCCGCCCCGCCCCGGGGGGGATACTCCTCATCTGCCACCCCCGTTCCCCTCCCAGATCCTTCCGGTTGCCAAATTAGTTTTAGGGATTAATCGACGTATGTAGGGCAGAGCGAGTAAACTGAGGGGGTTTTAATCACCCGTTTAGAACCAAACCCTGCTGCTCGCTCTCTCCTAACAAAAAGCTGCTTTTAAATGAATTTATTTCGGCTTTTTTTTAACCCGTTCCTCGGGGTCGGTCCAAGATACGGTGCTACCATTAGGCACCCCCCCCCTTGCAAGTCTGAAAAATTTACTGCCACCTGTTCTCCCTTCTGGGTGTGTGGCTGGTTTTTATGTCTGTGTGAGTGTTTATTGGAGGGGGATCACAGAGAGAGAAGAACATCAATTTCCAGGGGAGGAGAAAAAAAAATTTGTTTCTCTCGTCCCCTCTTCCTCTCCCCTCTTCTCTCTCTTCCTCTCTCTGCTCTCCTCTCTGTCTCTCTCTCTCTCCTCTCTTCTCTCTCCCCCTCTCTCCTCTCTCCTCTCCCTTCTTCTCTCTCTCGTCTCCTCTCTCTCTTCTGCTCTCCTCTCCTTCTCTCTCTCTGTCTCCTCTCCTCTCTCGTTCCCTCTCTCTCCGTCTCTCTCCCCTCTCCTCTCTCTGTTCTCCTCTCGTCTCCTCTCTCTCTCTGTCTCTCTCTCTCTCTCTCTCTCTGTACTCTCTGTCCTCTTTTTCTCTCCTGTCTCTCTCTCTCTCTCTCTCTCTCTCTCCTCTCTCTCTCTCCCTCTTCTCTCTCCTCTCCCTCTCCCCCTTTTTCTCTTTTCCCCTTTTTTCCCTCTCTCTCTTTTCTCCCCTCTCTCCTTTCTCTTTCCCGTCTCTGTCCTCTCCTCTGTCTCTCGTCCTCTGTCTCTCTGTCTCTTCTTCTCTTCTCTCCCTCCTTGTCTCCTCTCTCTGTCTCTCTCTCTCCTTGTCTCTCTCTCTCCCTCTCTGTATCTCTCTGTTTTTCCCTTTTTCCCCTCTCGTCTTCCTCTCTCTGTCTCTCTCTCTCCCTCTCTCTTCCCCCTCTTCCCTCTCCTTCCCTCTCTCTCTCTCCTTTTCCCCTCTTTCACGGTCTTCTCTTCTCTCTCTCTCTCTCCTGTCTCGTCTCTGTCCCTCTCTCTGTCTCTTTTTCCCCTCTTCTCTTTTTCCCTTCTCTTTCTCTCTCCCCTTTTCTCTCTTCTCTCCTCTCTCTCTCTCTCTTTTCTGCCCCCTTCTCTCTCTCTTTTTCTCCTCTCTCCCTTCTGCCCTCCCCTCTCTTTTCCCCCCTTTTCTCTTCGGTTTTTTTTCTTCTCTCTCCCCCTTCTCTCTCTCTCCCCCTCCCCTTTTCTCCTCCTTTCTCTCTCTCCTTTTCTCTCTTTTTTTCACGGGGCCCCCTTCCCTCTTTCCCTCCTGTCTCCTGTTCTCACTGCCCCCCACGTCCCCCCCCCCCCCCCCCCCTTCTATCTCCCCCTTTCCTCACTGCCCCCCAAATCTCCCCTTTTCAATTTAAGGGGGCTTTTTTGGGCATGGAAAACGTATTTTTAACGTTGCCAAAATCAAGTGGTAATAGTAAACAAAAGGGAAATAAACAATAAATATTAACAGAAAACATTACACTCAAATTTAAAAAGGGAAAAAAAGACTTTTAAAAAGCCCATATTGTGTCTAAAACAGGTTTTTTAACAATGTGCAATGGGAAAAAAAATAAACAAAAATTATGGGTTGTTTTTAAAAGGGGGGTTTTGTTTTTCATTTTGGCCTTTTTTTGTGGCAACGGGGCCCACAAATATTGCAGCTGTGGGCCCCACTGGGGTAACCCAGTAAAAAGGGGAGTCTAAAAAATTTGGGTTTTTTTTCCAAAAATTTGTAGTTTCTCGGTAATCTGGGGGAAAATAGGTGTTTTAAATAGGGTCATACTTTTGGCGGGGAGGTTGGGAATTTGCAGCCCCCTTTTTCCAAACCTCATTTTTTTGGGCAGTGGGGAACCATGGGCCTGTTTTCTCTTGAGACCAGGTTTTCCTACGGCGGGCCCTTTTCAATAAAAGGGCCCAGCCCCATTAGTCTGTACAAGTAAAAAGCTTTCCTTAATTTTGGGGGTCACCCCACAGGGGTTTCAGGTATTCTGCCACTTTTGTCCTCTCTTTTTTTAGGGCCAAATAGCTTTCTATTTTGCTCAGTTTTTTTTTTAAATTTTTTCCAAGTGTCAAGTAATTCTTTTTTTTTTCTCTTTGTTTTTTTTGGGTTTGGGTTTCTAATTGGGGTTTTTTGGGTTGGGTGTCCTGGGGCTCTTTTGGGGTTTTGTTTGTTTTGGGGAAACAACCCCCAGGACAAGTTTACTTGGGGACCTTCCCAATTTCATCTCTCTTTAGGTGATGGTTTTGTTAGGGAAAGGGTTTTGGGGAATCGTTCCTTTTTTAAGGGGTTAAAAGTTTTTAAAGGGGTTTTTTTTCTGGATTTTTTCATTGCGGGTATGGGGCCTAATTCTCCCTCTCCCATGCATTATTTTGTAATTTTTTTTGTACCAGAGGATATTTTTGCAGAATTCTGCTGCGGGGTTAAATTTTGATGTTTCCAAATTTTGTAATTTCTTGGTTGGGATTTGGAAACCCCAGCCCCAAACAACCAAAAAGGGGCAAGGGGTTTCTATAATGTTAAAGTATTTTAGCCGGGATCCTAATTTTTTTACGCAAATTTTAAAGGGCCCTTTTTGGGATGGGCTGGGAAAAGGCCCCTTTTGCCTTCAGATCTTTTCAAACTTGGGGAAAATTTACCTGGGGTTTGGGCCCAGGAAAGAAATTTTTTTTTTGTGCTCTAGGGCAACGGTTCTAGAGGGAAATTTTGTATTTTTTGGGCCGGGAAACGGGCCCTTTTTTTGGAAAACCAAATTTTTGTCTTACAAAAGTTTGTCCCTTCGGGGTGCCCGGTCTGACAGAATCTGTGCAGAAGATTAGGTTTTGGCTGAAAGGCCCCCTTTGGGTTGGGGACAGAACACCAATCATCAGCAAACAGTAAACATTTGACTTTAGTTTTGTAGGGTGGGGCCCGGGGTGCTGCAGACGTTTCGTGCTCTCCCAAATTTCTTTGGTATATTTTTGAGGGGGTTTGTGGCTTAAACGCTCCCTGCCCCAACCCCACGGCCCAGGGGGAAAGGAAAGTGGGGTTTTTTTTGGCCAATTTTAACCGACACTTTTTTGTTGGTACATGGATTTTATAATTCGTCCCCATTTTCCCATAAATTTGTAAAAGCAAAAACTCATTAAAAAGGGAAAAGTCAAAAGTTTTTAAAAATAAAACAAAGCATGGGGAAGATTTTCCCTTTTGTTTTGGTTTGTTATTTGTAAATTTTGGGGTGTGCAGGGTGAATAGGGGTTGTCGTACAAATTTTGGGTTTAAAAAACCCCTTTTTTGGGACATTTGATCAGTACATTTTTTTCCATGAAAATGAACTATTTTGTGTTAATGAAAATGCAGGGGGTTTTCCCCCAAGGGTTTGCTTTTGAGAATCCCCGGAAATTTTTTGGGGGTTTAAAATTTGTCTCCACTTTTGGGAAATTTTGGGTTGATCAGCCCTTTGGGTTTCCAAATTTGGGGAAAAGATCCCAAGAGTAAGGAGTTTTAAAAGAGTTTAAGTATACCCCTTTGGAATTTTTGGTCTGTATATTTTAAAATTTTAATTAGGATACCAAACCCAAAGGGCCCTTTTTTGGGAGGGTTTTTGTTTTTTGTCCTGACCTTTAAATTAAATTTGGGAAAATCCAGTGGGTTTTTGGATCTTTAATATTATTCTAAGGTTTGTATTTGTCATGAAATTTTTTTTTACTGTTTTTTTCATTGTTTTGGGGCCCAAAAAATTTGGGAAAAGTTTTTTTCCCCATACATCCCCGTTTTGCATAGACATTTCTTCGTTTTGTTGTTTTTTTTTATTTTTTTTCCAATTTTTCCAGAAGGGGTTAGAGTCTATGGATTCTTCAATACTTGATGCTGATTTCTACATGCTGTTTCCTTCTTTTTTCCGTAGTTGTATTTCTGTATTGTTTTTGTGATTCACCTGTGAAGGCGTAGGCTCAGGTTTTCTTCTTGTGTCTCTATGTTTTTGGTTGGATAGGTTTTCTCATTTCTTTTTTTAGGTTTTTTGCATTCTTCATCAAACAATTTGTGTTGTTGTTACTTTTCTCGGTTTTTCTGTTAGAGATTTTTAGATTTGATAGGGAAGCTGAGAGGTCAAATATACTGTTTAGGTTTTCTACTGCCAAGTTTACACCTTCACTATTACAGTTGGAACGTTTTGTCCAGGAAGTTGTCTAAAAAGGGATTGAAATTTGTTGTTGCCTAATAGTTTTTTTGGTAGGTTTTGACACTACTTTCCTTCCATCTACAGTCGTGGTCAAAGTTTTGAGAATGACACAAATACTATTTTGTCACAAAGTCCTGCTGCCCTAAATTGTTTTCCATTTGCCTGTCACATTTGCATATACTCTATAATGGCCATGAAGTCAGTGATTCAGATGAATTGCCATTAGATTGCAAAGTCCCTCTTTGCCAAAAAAACATTTCCACTGCATTTCAGCCGCCCTGCCACAAAAGGACCATCTGTCTCATGTCAGTGATTCTCTCGTGTAACACAGGTGGAGTTTTTACAAGGACAAGGCTGGAGATCACTCTGTCCTGCTGATTGACGTTAGAATAACAGACTGTAAGCTGCTTTAAAGGCAGGATATTGGTGCTTGAAATCATTGGTCTTCCTCTGTTAACCATGGTCCTGGCGAGGACACAGTTGCCGTCATTCATTGCTTTGCACAAAAAGGCCTCCACAGGCAAGGATATTGCTTGCTAGTAGATTGCACCTAAATCAACCATTTATCGGATCCTCAAGCACTTCAGAGCTTGTCTCGAGGAAGCGAGGAAGCCACTTCTGTCCAGGAAAAACATCAGGACAGACTGATATTCTGCAAAAGGTACAGGATTGGACTGCTGAGGACTGGGTAAAAAAGTCATTTTCTCTGATGAATCCCCTTTCCGATTGTTTGTGGGCGCCAGAAAAAAGCTTGTCCGTAGAAGACAAGGTGAGCGCTACATCAGTCCTGTGTCATGCCAACAGTAAAGCATCCTGATACCATTCATGTGTGGGTTGCTTCTCAGCCAAGGGAGTGGGCTCATCATAATGTTGCCTAAGACACACAGCCATGATAAAAGATGGTACCAACTACATCCTCCGAGAGCAACTTTCTCCCAACCATCCAAGAACAGTTTTGGTGACCGACCAATGCCTTTTCCGCGCATGAAATGGAGACACCGTGCAATAAAGGCAAAAGTGATACCTAGTGGGCTCGGGGAACAAAACATAGACATTTTGGGTCCATGGCCAGAAACTCCCCAGACCTTAGCCCATTGAGACTTGTGGATGATCCTCAAGAGACGGGTGGACAAACCAAAACCCATAAATTCTGACAACTCCAAGCATTGATTAATGCAAGAATGGGCTGCGCATCAGTCAGGATGTGGCCAGAAGTTAATTGGACAGCATGCCCGAGGGCGGATTGGCAGAGGTCTTGAAAACGAAGGGTCAACACTGCAAATATTGACTCTATGCATAAACTGAATGTAATTGTCAATAAAAGCCTTGGAGAAGACTTATGGAATGCTTGTAATTAGACTTCAGTATACCATAGAAACATCTGACAAATTATCTCATAACTCTGAATCAGCGAACTTTGTGAAGACCAATACTTTGTCATGTAAATTTCTCACCATCCTTTTGAACAATGACTGTATTATTCAGCATTGGCTTTGATGCCTCATGATTGAGTATTGGCTCTGTTCACGTAGACTGTGATTTTGCTGTGATCTGATAGGGGTGTCAGTGGGCTGACTGTGAATGCTCTGAGAGACTCTGGGTTGAGGTCAGTGATAAAGTGGTCTACAGGACTACTGCCAAGAGATGAGCAATAGGTGTACCTACCATAGGAGTCCCCTCGAAACCTACCATTGACTATGTACATACCCAGCGTGCGACAGAGCTGCATGAGTTGTGACCCGTTTTTGTTGGTTATGTTGTCATAGTTGTGCCTAGGGGGGCATATGGGGGAAGGAATGCTGTCACCTCCAAGTAGGTGGGTGTCCCCCTGTGTGCTGAGGGTGTCAGGTTCTTGTCCAGTTCTGGCATTTAGGTCACCACAGACTAGTACATGTCCCTGGGTTTGGAAATGATTGATTTCCCCCTCCAGGATGGAGAAGCTATCTTCATTATAGGATGAGGATTCTAGTGGGGGGATATAGGTAGCACACATGAGGACATTTTTCTCTGTTGAGATCATTTCCTTTTGAATTTCTAGCCAAATGTAAAAGGTTCCTGTTTTGATTAATTTAATAGAGTGAGTTAGGTCTGCTCTCCCGCAGGTCTGGGAGAGTTAGGTCTGCTCTCCCGCAAGTCTGGGAGAGTGTCTCGCTGGTCTGGGCGGGGTGTCTGTTGATCTGTTGCTCCTGTGTGAGGAGTTGGGTCTGCGATTGAGGGCGATATCATTTAGTGTCCAGGCGAAGGTGGGCACTGCTGCCTTGTATAGGTGGACCTGGTCCTAAAGGCTGTTCAAGTCCAGGGTGGAGTGGTGGGCCAGGTAGACAATTGGTTTTGAGGCATAGTCACTTCAAAAACTTGCGCTTACCTGCTGTATTGCACCAGGGTGGAAGTATTTTCGTGGTAGCAGGGTGGAGATAACCACTTGTGCGTTGGGGAAAGTAGAAGCTTTTTCTATCACTCCCTTGAGTGCTGTGGCCACCCTTTCCTGCTGTGTTCTCAGGTCGTTTGTGCCTGTGTGTATTATTATGTGGCTGGGTGATCCTAGTTGGTCCTCAGACAGAAGGTCTAGGGCGCGCTGGGTGTTTGGACACCAGAGTTTAGACACTGTGTATTTGGGGAAAAGTTTATTTTCTTGTATGTATTGTCCGTTTGAGTCCATATGGAGTACAATCTGTGGCTTGTGTATGTCCTCAGTGGGTGTGGGGGGGGGTCGTCAGGAGGGCTATCAGGGTGGCTGACAGGGGGGGTGCTCAGAGGGGTTGGGATCCCCTGGGCTTGGGGTTCTTCATTTGTTTGTCTGGCTGTGATGTCGAGGCTATGGTCAGGGTCTGGGGTGGACTGTTCTGCTGCGGTGTCGAGACTTTGGTCAGGATCTGAGGTGGGCTGTTCTGCTGGCTTCTCTGGGGGCGGGGGGGGGGGGGGTGGCCAGCTCTCTAATGGGTTGTTCTCTGTCACCCGTCATCGTTCTCACCTTCTCCTCCAGCACTCTGATCCTCTCCTCTAGTGCTCTGTTCTTCTCCTGCTCCTGCTCTTTCTCCTGTTGATGTTGTCTCACCACAGTCCAGAGTGCAGACATGTCTCTCTCCACCTGCAGCTCTCCAGGTCTAGTTAAGGGGGTGTTGTTGTGCTGGACTGTTGTCTGGGTCTGTGCTGACTGGAGTGTGTTCACCTGCTGTTCCAGCTCCACCTGCCTTACCTCCAGCTGGGTGAATTTATCCTTCATTTCAATGAGGGAGTAGTACTCTGTGCTGGGAAGTTGAGTTTCTGCTTGGGTTGCTCTGTGGGGTTATTTAATGAAGAGGTCTGGTCTGACCCGCTCGGGGTAGGGGTATCTTTCTCAAGGCAGAGCTTCTCCTGCTGAGCTATTTCTTTGATTAGGTGAAAGTCCAGCTGGAACTGTTTGGTGTTGCCCTGTACCAAAACTGTTCCAGATTTATAGAGATTTATATTAGACTATGCGACTCTCCTGTCATTGTTGGGCTCAAGGGCTTTGACACCTCTCACTTCACACCTCAGTGCTAATTGAAGTTGTATCTCTTTGTCCTAGCAAGCTTGGTAGCCTTAGCATTCAGTCCTTATAAAGTAAAATATATCATTGTAATGTATTTTTCTTCTTGGTTTTTGAAAGTAAAAAATAGCTTCAGACTAAACATTACTCACTCAGTTCCAGGTTGGATGGTGTTTTCAGGTTTCTGTTTGTTTGCCAGAGCATTTGCTGTATAGTTTGGGAATAGTCATCCTTGGTAGTAGAAAGCCTTCCAGGTAATTCCGTCCAAAATCAGGTTGTAGGTTTGGAGTTTTGGTTTGGAATGAAGGTTATGCTGTGGAGGGTAGCATCCTGTATATGTCCCTGCCAAAAAATCCAAGTTTATCTACTGTAATATTTTTTGTAAAAACATGCTTAAAAATGCAGGAGCTCTCTCTCTCTCTCTCTCTCTCTCTCTCTCTCTCTCTCTCTCTCTCTCTCTCTTCTCTCTCTCTCTCTCTCTCTCTCTGTCTCACCCTCTATTTATTTCTCTCTCTCTGATCCTGATCTCTGATCGTCGTCCTGTCCTCCTCTCTGCTATGTTAGTAGTGGTTGACAGGGGGGATGGAGGTAGGTTAGTAGTGGTTGACAGTGTCTGTGTCCCAAATTGCACCCTATGTCCCTCTGGTCAAAGGTAATGCACTATATAGGGAATAGGGTGCCATTTGGGATTTAGACTTTGACAGTATGATTGGTATTTTGCCACTTCACATGACAGAGTTGCAACAGCTGACTGGCTGGCTGACTGTGTTTGACCCAGATATGACCTGCTGGCTGTGTTTGACCCAGATATGACCTGCTGGCTGTGTTTGACCCAGATACGACTGGCTGGCTGGCTGTATTTGACCCAGATACGACTGGCTGGCTGTGTTTGACCCAGATACGACTGGCTGACTGTGTTTGACCCAGATATGACCTGCT
>CM072243.1:2562911-2595411 GCA_036851935.1 Coregonus suidteri
TTAGTGGATTCGGCTATTTCAGCCACACCCGTTGCTGACAGGTGTATAAAATCGAGCACACAGCCATGCAATCTCCATAGACAAACATTGGCAGTAGAATGGCCCGTACTGAAGAGCTCAGTGACTTTCAACGTGGCACCGTCATAGGATGCCACCTTTCCAACAAGTCAGTTCGTCCAATTTCTGCCCTGCTAGAGCTGCCCCGGTCAACTGTAAGTGCTGTTATTGTGAAGTGTAAACGTCTAGGAGCAACAACGGCTCAGCCGCAAAGTGGTAGGCCACACAAGCTCACAGAACGGGATCTACGAGTACTGAAGCACGTAGCATGTAACAATCGTCTGTCCTCGGTTGCAACACTCACTACCGAGTTCCAAACTGCCTCTGGAAGCAACATCAGCACAAGAACTGTTTGTCGGGAGCTTAATGAAATGGGTTTCCATGGCCAAGAAGCCACAAACAAGCCTAAGATCACCATGCGCAATGCCAAGCTTCGGCTGGAGTGGTGTAAAGCTCGCCGCCATTGGAGCAGTGGAAACGCGTTCTCTGGAATTATGAATCACGTTTCACCATCTGGCAGTCCGACAGACAAATCTGTGTTTGACGGATGCCAGGAGAACGCTACCTGCCCCAATGCATAGTGCCAACTGTAAAGTTTGGTGGAGGAGGAATAATGGTCTGGGCTGTTTTTCATGGTTCGGGCTAGGGCCCTTAGTTCCAGTGAAGGGAAATCTTAACGCAACAGCATACAATGACGTTCTAGATGATTCTGTGCTTCCAACTTTGTGGCAACAGTTGGGGAAGACCCTTTCCTGGTTCAGCATGACGATGCCCCAGTACACAAAGCGAGGTCCATATAGAAATGGTTTGTCGAGATCGGTGTGGAAGAACTTGACTGGCCCTTCACAGAGCCCTGACCTCAACTCCATCGAACACCTTTGGAATGAATTGGAACGCCGACTGCGAGCCAGGCCTAATCACCCAACATCAGTGCCCGACCTCACTAATGCTCTTGTGGCTGAATGGAAGAAAATCCCCGTAGCAATGTTCCATCATCTAGTGGAAAGCCTTCCCAGAAGAGTGGAGGCTGTTATAGCAGCAAAGGGGGGGACCAACTCCATATTAATGCCCATGATTTTGAAATGAGATGTTCGACGAGCAGGTGTCCACATACTTTTGGTCATGTAGTGTATGTATTGGATAACAACACAATCTGGGCTTTTTTTTGGGGCTTGGGCTCATTAAATGTTGTTAATGTAGGGCTCATAAAATATATTTAATATATGGCTCAACAGGCTCAGGTAGCATCAGGTTTTAATTTTCATACTGATCAAAGCTCTAATCAAATCCAGACATATGTAATTTATATGGTTTATAACCGGGAGAGAAAAGTGATCTATTCTCGGGATGGAACATTTGTAGAATACCGGGAAAATATTCAGCCCTAGTAGAGACACACTCACAGGGCAATAAATATACAAGGTCAACTCAGATAGTCCATGTAGCTATTCTGTTAGCTATTCATCAGTCTTATTGCTTGGGGATAGAAGCTGTTCAGGAGCCTGTTGGTGCCAGACTTGGTTCTCTAGCATTGGGAAGGACGCGCCACACCAGCACATACAGCCGACATCAGCTGGTGAGCTGCAGGGGGATTATGGGTGGGCAGGCAGGCGCCGCTCTGGCTCCGCCTCCGATCATAGGCTACACAAGGCGCAAGAGACTCTCTTGCTTCCCCATAACCACCAGTCTCCAGCCTACTATTTAGCTTTGCCTGGTTAAGAAACACAAACTGCTTTACGAAATTGAAAACAATACTAGCATTGAGTTTAATACAACAACAGTCGAGCTGTTTGTCTCTCTCTCCCCTTGAATGTGTCCTCTCGCTCTACCCTCCTCCCACTTTCCCCCCTGCATCCCGTAGCCAGGTTCTGACAAGTCTCCCTTTAGTTTTCACTCTGCAATAAAAGCCTACACAAATATCAATGGACAATTACAATAAAAAGTATCTGAGAGCCAGACTTACCATCCATTTACAAAGTAAATAAGAAACACAGGAGGAGAATGTGAGGTAGTGATGAGTAGTAAATTAGTTTTTTTTTTTCCATGAGGTTGTGGCGATATACTGCCATCTGGTGGTGACTAGAAACAATTGCATAATAAGGCCTATTATAAATTGATGGACTCGTGACGTGACTCGTGACTCGACTTGGACTTCAGCCATAGGGACTGAATTAAGATATAAAGATGTAGTTGCCAGATTGGCCTGAATTAAGACATGAAGATGTAGTTGCCAGATTGGCATGAATTAAGATATGAAGATGTAGTTGCCAGATTGGCCTGAATTAAGATATGAAGATGTAGTTGCCAGATTGGCCTGAATTAAGATATGAAGATGTAACTGCCAGATTGGCCTGAATTAAGATATAAAGATGTAGTTGCCAGATTGGCCTGAATTAAGATATAAAGATGTAGTTCCCAGATTGGCCTGAATTAAGATATGAAGATGTAGTTGCCAGATTGGCCTGAATTAAGATATGAAGATGTAGGTTTGGAAGAGTTTTACTGTAAATCAAGTTTCAAGTTTTATTTGTCACATGCACAAGTACAGTGAAATGCTTAACTTGTGAGCCCTAAAATCAGCTTGCTGTGGATTTCTGCATAAGGAATTAATGCTCAACAGCGGGTGAAAATGCTATAGAGTTCCACCCGCATGTTCCCTCAGGCACACTCACTGGGCTGCTACCCAGAAGAGTCATGCCCATAGGGGGCAAAAGGGCAAAGAGCATCCCATGTTAATCCAGAGCATCCCAAACATGCTCAATGGGTGAAATGTCTGGTGAGTATGCAGGCCATGGAAGAACTGGGACATTTTCAGCTTCCAGGAATTGTTTACAGATCCTTGCGACATGGGGCCGTGCATTATCATGCTGAAACATGAGGTGATAGCGGTGGATGAATGGCACAACAATGGGTCTCAGGATCTCATCACGGTTTCTCTGTGCATTCAAATTGCCATCGATAAAATGCAATTGTGTTTGTTATCCGTAGCTTATGCCTGCCCATACCATAACCCCACCGCCACCATGGGGCACTCTGTTCACAACGTTGACATCAGCAAACCGCTCGCCCATACTGTCTGCCATCTGCCCGGTACAGTTGAAACCGGGATTCATCCGTGAAGAGCACACTTCTCCAGCGTGCCAGTGGCCATCAAAGGTGAGCATTTGCCCACTGAAGTCGGTTACGACGCCGAACTGCAGTCAGGGTGAAGACCCTGGTGAGGATGACGAGCACGCAGATGAGCTTCCCTGAGACTATTTCTGACAGTTTGTGCAGAAATTATTTGGTTGTGCAAACCCACAGTTTCATCATCTGTCCAGGTGGCTGGTTTTCAGACGATCCCGCAGGTGATTAATCCAGATGTGGAGGTCCTGGGCTGGCGTGGTTACACGTGGTCTGCGTTTGTGAGGCCGGTTGGACGTACTGCCAAGTTCTCTAAAAGGACGTTGGAGGCGGCTTATGGTAGAGAAATTAACATTCAATTCTCTGGCAACGGCTCTGGTGGACATTCCTGCAGTCAGCATGCCAATTGCACTCTGTGACATTGTGTTGTGTGACAAAACTGTACATTTTAGAGTGGCCTTTTATTTTCCCCAGCACAAGGTGCACTGGGTTAATGATCACGCTATCTAATCAGCTTCTTGATAGACCACACCTGTCAGGTGGATGGATTATCTTTGCAAAGGACAAATGCTCACTAACAGGGATGTAAACACACAAGCTTTTTGTGTGTATGGAAAATTTAGGGGATCTTTTATTTCAGCCCATGTAACATGGGACCAACACTTTACATGTAGCGTTTATATTTTTGTTCAGTATATACAGTGCCTTGCAAAAGTATTCATCCCCCTTGGCATTTTTCCGATTTTGTTGCATGACAACCTGTAATTTAAATGGATTTCATGTAATGGACATACACAAAATAGTCGAAATTGGTGAAGTGAAATGAAAAAAATAACTTGTTTAAAAAAAATAAAAAAATAAAAATTACGGAAAAGTGGTGCGTGCATATGTATTCACCCCCTTTGCTATGAAGCCCCTAAATAAGAGCTGGTGCAACCAATTACCTTCAGAAGTCACATAATTAGTTAAATAAAGTCCACCTGTATGCAATATAAGTGTCACATGATCTCAGTGTATATATACACCTGTTCTGAAAGGCCCAGAGTCTGCAACACCACTAAGCAAGGGGCAACCACCAGCAAGCGGCACCATGAAGACAAGGAGCTCCTCAAAACAGTGTCATGGGACAGAGTTGTGGAGAAGTACAGATCAGGTTGGGTTATAAAAAAGATCAACATTTTGAACATCCCACGGAGCACAATTAAATCCATTATAAAAAAAAAAATTGAAATAATATGGCACCACAACAACCTGCCAAGAGAGGGGCCGCCATCAAAACTCACGGGACCAGGCAAGGAGGGCATTAATCAGAGAGGCAACAAAGAGGAACCATAGATAACCCTGAAGGAGCTGCAAAGCTCCACATCGGAGATTGGAGTATCTGTCCAGAGGACCACTTTAAGCCGTACACTACTCCACAGAGCTGGGCTTTACGAATGGATGAGTGGCCAGAAAAAAAAGCCGTTGCTTAAGAAAAAAATAAGCAAACACGTTTGGTGTTCGCCAAAAGCCATGTGGGAGACTCCCCAACATATGGAAGAAGGTAATCTGGTCAGATGAAACTAAAATTTAGCTTTTTGTCCAACAAGGAAAACGCTATGTCTGGCGGCGCAAACCCAACACCTCTCATCAACCCAAGAACACCATTCCCCCACAGTGAGCCATGGTGGTGGCGCATCATGCTGTGGGGGATGTTTGTCATCGGCAGGGACTGGGAAAAAAAATGGTCAGAATTGAAGAATGTGATGGATGGCGCTAAATACAGGACATTCTTGAGGAAACCTGTTTCAGTCTTCCAGAGATTTGAGACTGGGACGGAGGGTTCACCTTCCAGCAGGAAAATGACCCTAAGAATACTGCTAAAGCAACACTTGAGTGGTTTAAGGGGAAACATTTAAATGTCTTGGATGGGCCTAGTCAAAGCCCAGACCTTAATCCAATTGAGAAATCTGTGGTATGATTTAAAGATTGCTGTACACCAGCGGAACCCATCCAACTTGAAGGAGCTGGAACAGTTTGCCTTGAAGAATGGGCATAAATCCCAGTGGCTAGATGTGCCAAGCTTATAGAGACATACCCAAGATACTTGCAGCTGTAATTGCTGCAAAGGTGGCTCTACAAAGTATTGACTTTGGGGGGGGGGGTGTGAATAGTTATGCACGCAAGTTTTCAGTTATTTTGTCTTATTTCTTTGTTTGTTTCACAATAAGAAATATTTTGCATCTTCAAAGGGTAGGCATGTTTGTAATCAAATGATACAAACCCCCAAAAAATCCATTTTTAATTCCAGGTTGTAAGGCAACAAAATAGGAAAAAAAGCAGGAGGGGGGTGAATACTTTCGCAAGCCACTGGATACCAGTGTGGGATGTGTTGTACTAAACTCCTAAGGCATAAAAGTTCTTAAAGAATCAATGTGCATCATTCATTTAAATACAATTGAACCGATAAAGAGGGATGCTTAGATAACTTGTGCTGAATTTTTTTATGTGTTTTTTTCTTTTTACATCGAATTAGGCATGATTATGGCTCTAGATTGCAAGAAAAAGCTGTTTCAGGTGTTTGAAAAATTCTAAATTCTCCGACCACCCCCCTTCCATCCTCACATACTTAATTTCCCCTCTAGAATAATTAATGATGCCCCTGCTGCTTCCCTGTATGTTCCCTCAGGCATACTGACTGGACTGCTACTGGTTTTAAGAAGGAGATTTAAGAGTGACTGTACATATGTGCCAAAGGAGATTATTTCAGTGGCCTAGTTCTACATTGAGTGGTTGGTGGTTGCCATAAGGCTAAGCAGACCTACAAGTGACTGTCTTCAATAGTGTTGAACATGTGCATCTAATGGGAGAAATGGGTTAGATCAGTGTGAAGTGTGATATGAGTATCCACTATTGAAGGATGTACAGGTAACTGCCAAAATAAAGGAAACAAAGCAGGGTGGGGTCAATTCAGAAACTGAACCAAATTCCAATTCCACATTAGGAATTCCGGTGTGCTTCCTGAATGGGATGGAATTTTAATTGAATTGACCAAATGGAATTGTGTGTGTGTGTGTGTGTGTGTGTGTGTGTGGTGTGTGTGTGTGTGTGTGTGTGTCTGTGTGTGTGTTAATATGAATGTATTTGTATATGAATATATTAGATTAGAACATCTTGTCTGTGACTTATTTTGATTAACTTTTGTGTAGTCTGATATTGAATTAATGGTTTGTGAACAGCCGGAGAGAGAGAGAGAGATACATTTTTAGAGCTGTCTAAGCAGTTGACGTAGCAACACAAAGAAAACAGGATGTCAAAAACGGCTTCTTCATCCCCTGTGTGCCTCCTGCCTCCTGCCACCACATGGCCACATATGCTCCTTGATAAATAATACCTTCTTGGTGACAAGCCAAAGCTGAGGTCAGCCGTCTAGCGGGACACACACACACCATGTTCGGACAGGAGGGCAGGAGGCTGTGTTTAATCCGGAGCCCAGCCCGGGCAGCAGTGAAAGGAATGGGCCATAAAACCTAGGAGGCTGTGTTTAATCCGGAGCCCAGCCCGGGCAGCAGTGAAAGGAATGGGCCAGAAAAACCTAAGCAAGTCTGGCTCTCCATGTGGCAAGGGGACCTAAGTACTCACTGACATGGCTCCAACATCACTGGCTTCCAGGGAATAGATAGGAGGGGAGGAGTGGAGGGAGGGAGGGAGGGAGGGAGGGAGGGAGGGGGGAGGGAGAGAGAGAGGTGAGAGAGGGAGGGAGGGAGAGAGGGAGAGAGGGAGAGAAAAGGAGGTGGTAGACAAGAAAGAGGTGAAGAAACTCACCTCTGACACCGCCTGGTATAGAGGTCTGGATGGCAGGAAGCTGTTATACAATGGCGCCGGAGGGGATGGCTGCCGTTTTAAGGTCTCCTCCGAAACCAACTGTGCTATTTGGTGTGTTTTTTAGCATGTGTTTGTAACTTATTTTGTACATCATTTACATTTTACATTTTAGTCATTTAGCAGACGCTCTGTACATAATGTTGCTGCTACCGTCCCTTATGACCGAAAGAGCTTCTGGATATCATAACAGTGATTACTCACCTCGAACTGGACAAAGATTTTTACTTTAATGAGTCCGACACGAAGGACGTACTGCTTCTCAGAGACCAGGCCCAAACCCTCGTCATTCTCGTGAAGAAAATATGGAAATACAGGGGGCGGAGATCAGGGTGCCTTGTTAGAATTCGTAGGCGAGTGGGTAACCCGCCTCTACCATCCGTTCTATTGGCCAACGTGCAATCACTGGAGAATAAACTGGATGAGCGCCGTTCGAGACAATCCTACCAACGGGACATTAAAAACTGTAATATCTTATGTTTCACAGAGTCGTGGCTGAACGACGACACAGATAATATACATTTGGCTGGGTTTTCCGTGCATAGGCAGGACAGAACAGCTACGTCTGGTAAGACAAGGGGTGGGGTTGTGTGTCTACTTGTCAATAACAGCTGGTGCGCGATGTCTAATATTATGGAAGTCTCGAGGTATTGCTCGGCTGAGGTAGAGTACCTCATGATAAGCTGTAGACCCACTATCTACCAAGAGAGTTTTCATCTGTACTTTTCGTAGCCATCTATTTACCACCACAAACCGATGCTGGCACTAAGACCGCACTCAATGAGCCGTTTAAGGCCATAAGCAAACAAGAAAATGCTCATCCAGAAGCGGCGCTCCTAGTGGCCAGGTACTTTAAAGCAGGTAAACTTTAATCAGTTTTACCTAATTTCTACAAGCATGTCACATGCGCAACCAGAGGGAAAAAACTGTAGACCACCTTTACTCCACACACAGAGACGCATACAAAGTTCTTCCTCGCCCTCCATTTGGCAAATCTGACCATAATTCTATCCTCCTGATTCCTGCCTACAAGCTAAAACTAAAGCAGGAAGCACCAGTGACTCGCTCAATACGGAAGTGGACAGATGATGCGGATGCTACGCTACAGGACTGTTTTGCTAGCACAGACTGGAATATGTTCCGGGATTCATCCAATGGCATTGAGGAGTATACCACCTCAGTCACCGGCTTCATCAATAAGTGCATTGTAGACGTCGTCCCCACAGCGACCGTACGTACATATCCCAACCAGAAGCCATGGATTACAGGCAACATCCGCACCGAGCTAAAGGCTAGAGCTGCCACTTTCAAGGAGCGGGACACTAACCCGGACGTTTATAAGAAATCCCGCTATGCCCTCAGACGAAACATCAAACAGGCAAAGCGTCAATACAGGACTAAGATTGAATCCTACTACACAGTCTCTGACACTCGTCGGATGTGGCAGGGATGGCAAACTATTACAGACTATAAAGGGAAACCCAGCCGCGAGCTTCCCAGTGACTCGAGCTTACCAGACGAGCTAAATGCCTTTTATGCTCGCTTCGAGGCAAGCAACACTGAAGCATGCATGAGAGCACCAGCTGTTCCGGGGATGACTGTGTGATCACGCTCTCCGTAGCCGATGTGAGCAAGACTTTTAACAGGTCCAACATTCACAAGGCCGGATTACCAGGATGTGTACTCAGAGCATGCGCGGACCAACTGGCAAGTGTCTTCATTGACATTTTCAACCTCTCCCTGACCCAGTCTGTAATACCTACATGACCACCATAGTCCCCTGTTCCCAAGAAAGCGACAGTAACCTGCCTAAATGACTACCACCCCCGTAGCACTCACTTCGGCAGCCATGAAGTGCTTTGAAAGGCTGGTCATGGCTCACATCAACACCATCACCCCGGAAACCCTAGACCCACTCCAATTCGCATACCTCCCTAACAGATCTCACAGATGACGCAATCTCAATCGCACTCCACACTGCCCTTTCCCACCGGACAAAACAAACACCTATGAGGGGAAAAAAGTATTGCCCCTGTTCACGTTTGACTACAAAGAAATCAGCGTTCAATAATTTTATAGGTTTATTGCCCTCAGGAGCTCAATAACTAAGCAAAATCCAGAAAAATGGACTAAACAATATCCCTCTGCTACTGAATCCTGGAAATTCCCTGACGGGCAAAACGCCCCCCCAGGTGGTAAGGGTAGGCAACAACCACAGTCTGCCACGCTGATTTGGTTGTAGTGGGCCTCACATCTCAGGGGGCCCCACTCAGGGGTGCGTGGCTTAAGGAAATCGAGGCAGGAAACTCGAACCTCATGTCCACAGATGTTTTATTAAGTTCCGGAGAATGCTTGACATTCACACCATATGTTTCAGCCCTCCTTCCCTCCCCTGTGTTTCCATTGTTCATAGGACACTTCCCGACTGGGTTACTTTGAGGGATTTCCCCCACCCAAGGTTTGACGGTACATGGCCCCGTCCATGGGGAAGGGTGAAGCTGATCCCCTAGATATGTATCCCCAGGGGGAAACTTTCCCACCCCAAGTTTGACGTGGTCTGGCCTGAGTCTAGGCAAGCAGCCTCAACCTAACTATACTAGTATCATGTCTATCATTTTGCCTCTGACACCTTTCACTATACTATATCAGTCAGATCAGGCAAACTCAACCTAACTATACTATATCAGCCTATCAGCCTCAACCTAACTATACTATATCAGTCTATCATCCCAGCACCTAACTATACTAATATCAGTCTATCAGCCTCAACCTAACTATACTATATCAGCCTATCAGCCCAACCTAAACTATACTATATCAGTCTATCAGCCTCAACCTGTTTGTCTATACTATATCAGTCTATCAGCCTTCAACCTAACTATACTATATCAAGTCTGTCCTTCAGCCTCAACCTAACTATACTATATCATCTATCAGGTCTCCTCAACCTAACTATACTATACCAGTCTATCAGCCTCAACACTAACTATACTATAGCAGTCTAATCAGCCTCAACCTAACTATACTATATCAGTTCTACAGCCTCAAACCTAACTATACTATATCAGTCTATCAGGCTCAACCTAACTATACTATATCAGTCTATGTCAGCCTCAAAATAGCTATACTATATCAGTCTATCATCAGAATGCTGTTCCTAACTATACTATACCAGTCCTAAAGCTCATCCTCAACCTGGACTATACTATATCAGTCTATCAGCCTCAACCTAACTATACTATATCAGTCTATCAGCCTCAACCTAACTATACTATATCAGTCTATCAGCCTCAACCTAACTATACTATACCAGTCTATCAGCCTCAACCTAACTATACTATACCAGTCTATCATCCTCAACCTAACTATTAGGATTAAATCATCTATCTGCCTATCAACCTAACTATACTATATCAGAGTCTACCAGCCTCAACCTAACTATACTATATCAGTCTACCAGCCTCAACCTAACTATACTATATCAGTCTACCAGCCTCAACCTAACTATACTATACAGTCTATCAGCCTCAACCTAACTATACTATATCAGTCTATGGTAGAGCAGCCTCAACCTAACTAGTACTATATCAGTCTATCAGCCTCAACCTAACTATACTATAGCAGTCTATCAGGCTCAACCTAACTATACTATATCAGTCTATCAGCCTCAACCTAACTATACTATATCAGTCTATCAGCCTCAACCTAACTATACTATATCAGTCTATCAGCCCCAACCTAACTATACTATATCAGTCTATCATCCTCAACCTAACTATACTATATCAGTCTATCAGCCTCAACCTAACTATACTATATCAGTCTATCAGCCTCAACCTAACTATACTATATCAGTCTATCAGCCTCAACCTAACTATACTATATCAGTCTATCATCCTCAACCTAACTATACTATATCAGTCTATCAGCCTCAACCTAACTATACTATATCAGTCCATCAGCCTCAACCTAACTATACTATATCAGTCTATCAGGCTCAACCTAACTATACTATATCAGTCTACCAGCCTCAACCTAACTATACTATACCACCAGCATGCATGAACACCATGTCCAGTCTGGTTTTGTCAGGTCACACACACATACACACAGACACACAGACACACAGACACACATACACACAGACACACTACACACAGACACACAGACAACTATACACACAGACAGCACATCACACAGACACACTACACACAGACACACAGGACACACATACACACATACACACATACACACAGACACACATACACACAGACACACAGACACACATACACACAGACACACACATACACACAGACACACACACACACACAGACACACAGACACACATACACACAGACACACATACACACAGACACACAGACACACAGTCACACATACACACAGACACACATACACACAGACACACAGACACACATACACAGACACACAGACACACACACACACACACAGACACACACACACACACACACACAGACACACATACACACATACACACATACACACATACACACATACACACATACACACAGACACACAGACACACAGACACACAGACACACAGACACACACACACATACACACAGACACACATACACTGTGTCGGCCCATTAATTTCCCTCCACATGATCAAAATGGCATCAATTCATAATTTGTGGCATGTGGGCATAGACAAAGAGGCGTCTATGGCAACATGACAGTGTCTATGGCAACGTGACAGTGTCTATGGCAACGTGACACAGTATCTATGGCAACGTCACCGTGACAGTGTCAGGCACATCCTATAGGGCCCCAGGTCAAAGTCGTTTTGGCAGAACAGCGCTTTGGAGAAAATCTTTGTTAGCAGGGAGACTGGTCCAGCTGCCACAGTCCTCTCTCTCTCTCTCTCTCTCTCTTCTCTCTCTCTCTCTATCCTCTATCTCTCTCCATCTCTCTCTCTCTCTCTCTCTCTCTCTCTCTCTCTCTCTCTCTCTCTCTCTCGAACTCTCCTCTCTCCTCTCTCTCTTCTCCCTTCTCCCTATGTCCTCTCTCTATCTCTCTCCATCTCTCTCTCTCTCAGCTCTCCTTCTCCTCTCTCTCTCTCTCTCTCTCTCTCTCTCTCTATCTCGCTCCATCTCTAGTCTGTCTCCTCTCTCATCTCTCCTCTCTCTCTCTCTCTCTCGTATCTCTCTCCATCTTCTCTCTCTCTCTCTCCTCTCTCTCTCTCTTCTGCTCTCTCTCTCTCTCCTCTAATCCTCCTCTCTTTCAATCTGTGGGCTCTCTCTCTCTCTCTCTCTCCTTTCTCTCTCTCATCTCTCTCTCTTCTCTCCGCTCGGCCTCTCTCTCTCTCTCCCTCTCTCCTTCTCTCTCTCTCTTCTCTCTCTCTTTCAAGATCTCTCCTATGGCTCTCTCTCCCTGTCTCTCTCTCTCCGTCTCTCTCCTCTTCTCTCTCTCTCTCTCTCTCTCTCTCATTCTCTTCTCTCTCGCTCTTCTGTCTCTCTCCTCTGTCTCTCTGTCTCTCTCCTCTCTGTCTCTCTTTGTCTCATCTTGGCATCTCTCTCCTCCAGTCTCTCTCTCATCAACTCTCTCTGAGCTCTCTCTCTCCTGCTGTCTTCTCTTGAGAGCTCGTCTCCTCTCTCTCTGGCCTTTCTCTCTCTCGTCTCTCTGCTCTCCTCTCTCTCTCTGTCTCTCTCTCGTCTGTCTCTCTTTGTCTCAAGTCAAACAGTGGTCCTCTAATTCTCTCTCTCTCTCTCTCTCTCTGTTCTCTCTCCAAATCTCTGTCTCTCTTTGTCTCTCTCTCTCTCCTCTCTCTTAAATTAGATTGTCCAATGTCTCTAGTCTCGTCATCCTCTCTCTCTCTCGTCTCAGATTTGTCTTCTCTCTCTCTCTCTCTCTCTCTGGGGCTCTCTAGGGTCTGTCTCTTTGTAACTCCTCTCTCTCTCTCCTCTCGCCTCTGCTCTCTCTCTGTCTCTCTCCAGTCTCTCTCTCTGTAGGTCTCTTTGTTCTCTCTCTCTCTCTCTCTCTCTCTCTCTCTTCTCTCTCTCTCTCTCTGGTCTCTCTCTCCTCTCTCCATCTCTCTCTCTGTCCTCTCTCTCTCTTCTCTCTCTCTCTCTCTCTCTCTCTCTCTCTCTTCTCGTCACTCTCCTCTCTCCTCTCTCTCTCTCTCTCTCTCTCTCGTCTCTCTGTCTCTCTCTCCTCTCTCTCTCTCTCTCTCTCTCTCTCTCTCTCTGTCTCTCTCTCTCTCTCTCTCTCTCTCTCTTCTCTCTCTCTCTCTCTCTCTCGAATTGACTCTCTGTCCTGCTGTCTGGGCCCAGAGTCTCTCTCTCTCAGAGAACAACCTCACAGGCATCTGGAGCACTCAATTCATTTCATTCAATTAGATCTCAAGGGCTTTCCTGGGCATTGGAAAACTCTATGTGTGACATTGCCAAGCAAGTGAGAGATAGTGAGACAGAGAGTGAAAGAAACAGTAAATATTAGACAGTAGAATTATGCTCAGTTGGGAAGAGAGGGAGACATTTCAAAATGTCATACTATGTCTATATACAGTTTTGTTGGGACGAGATATATTCATGTTTGTTTTCAAGTTTCGTTTGAAGGATCGCAGTAATCTGAGGGAAATATGAGTCTCTAATTTGGGTCAGTGAGGGAGAGAGTGATTGTTGGGACAGTCAGGGAGCTCAGTGTGTGTTGGGACAGAAAGAGCAGTGGTGTGTACAGAGAAGGAGACTTAGAGATTGTCTTGGGACAGTGAGTGCCTACCAGTGTGGCCTTTTCTCAATAGCAAGACTATGTGTCACTGGAGTCTGTACATAGTCAAACCGTGTTCGTTTCAGAGAGGGGGACAGTGTGTGTGGTCCAGTATTCTGCCCACTGTTACTCTCTGTTTCAGAGCCAAAAATAGCTTCTAGTTTGGCTCAGTTTTTCTTGTTAATTATTTCCAATGTGGTCACAGTAATTCTCTTTTAGTTTTCTCTATGAGGGGACGTGGGTTTTGTTGATCTTAATTTGTGTTGTTGTCCTGGGGCTGTGTTGTAGGGTCGGTTTGTGAGTGTTGTGAAGAGAGCCCCAGGACCAGCTTGCTTAGGGAATCTTCTCCAAGTTCATCTCTCTGTAGGTGATGGCTTTGTTATGAGAAGGTTTGTTGGAATAGCTTCCTTTAAGTGTGTTTACAGAATTTAGACAGTCTCTTTTTTCTGGATTTAGAGAGGAGCTCTCATCTCTATTGGGACAGAGAGGGAGACCAGTCTCTCCTCTCTCAGAGAAGGAGACTCTCTCGTCTCTCACAGTCAGGGAGACAGTGTGTGTCTGGACTCTCTCTCTCTCTCTTCTCTGTCTCTCTCTCTCTCTCCCAGTGTGTGTTCTCTCCCCCCTCTCGCTCTCTCTCTGTCTGGGACTCTCTCTCTCTCTGTCTCTCTCTCTCTCTCTCGCAATGTGTTGTTGGGACTTAGTTGAATTGACTTTGTGTGTTGGGACAGAGCCCAGACAGGGTTGTGGCTGGGAGGACTAGAGAGGGGCGCCAAGGGGTTGGGACAGGGGATGGGAAGGGACTTTCTGGAGGGAACTTTCTCAGTGTGTGTTGGGAGAGAGAGAGAGAGAGGTGTGAGAGAGACAGAGAGGGAGACGAGTGAGAGAGGACAGAGAGAGAGAGAGTTCTCTCAGTTCAGCTAGAACAATGTGTTGTTGGGACAGAGAGGAGAGAGTGTGTCTTGGTTCAAGAGAAGAGACAATGTGTGTGTTGGGACAGAGGAGACAGTGTGTGTTGGGACAGAGAGGAGACAGTGTGTGTTGGGACAGTGAGGGAGACAGTGTGTGTTGGGACAGAGAGGGAGACAGTGTGTGTTGGGACATAGAAGGAGACAGTGTGTTTTGGGACAGAGGGAGACAGTGTGTGTGCCATGTGAGATGGTGCCAGATGGAGCAGTCCTGTCTGTCTGTCTGTCTGTCTGTCTAGGGAGCTCTGAAGATAGAGGGATCAGGTGTCTACTAGATAGATAGATGGAGTGAGAGAGAGAGAGAGACAGATATATATAGAGAGAGATAGATGGGGAGAGGGATGGAAGGAGGGGGAGAGAGGGGGAAAGTGGACTCACAAGATCCCTGTGCATCTGCCATACCTGCTGTCTCTCTCCAAAATCCCCAGCCAGAGAAAGGGGGGGGGGGGGGGGGACAGCGTTGGGGATAGAGAGCAAGAGGGGGGGAGAGAGAGGGGGGGTGGGGAGAGAGAGAAAGAGAGGGGGAGAGAGAGAGGGGGTGGGAGGGAGAGAGAAGAGAGGGGGAGAGAGAGAGTGGGGTGGGAGAGAGGGTGTGGAGAAAGAGCGGGTGGGGGAGAGAGAGAGGGGGTGGGAGAGAGAGAAAGAGCCAGGGGGAGAGAGAGGGGGTGGGGAGAGAGGGTGTTAGAGCAGGGGAGAGAGAGGAGGGGGTGGGAGAGAGAGAAAGAGATACGAGAGAGAGAGAGAGTATAGAGGGGGGTGGGAGAGAGAGAAAGATAGGGCGTATGAGTTCCATAGGAGAGGATAAGAGAGTGAAGACCCCTTTATGATGGTAAAGACAGCCATGTTTCTAATAATAATTGTAAAAAATAAAGTCACTTGTAAGTACCATGATTTATGGGATTTGTGCCACAAAGGATAAAACGATAGCATGTGGAAACAGTGCCTGGGAAACTAAACCAAAGCATGGATGGCTGTCACACATTGGCCATAGACTGCTGACAGGCTGAGAAAACCAATATGACATTTTGTAATTCTGGGTGAACTACCCCTTTAACTCTCTTCTCACTTCCTTTTAGAAGGGAAAACGTATTATGGCAGGGGAGACGAGGGAGAGAGCATTCAACTGTCAGGCAGGCCTCTCATTTATTTATCATGTCCTCCCTGGGGCTTTTTGGAGAGAGAGAGAGCGAGAGAGAGAGAGAGAGAGAGAGAGAGAGAGAGAGAGAGAGAAGAGAGAGAGAGAGAGAGAGTATGACCATATTAGAGACACATATTTCCCTCCAGATTACAGCGATCCACAAAGAATTTGAAAACAACCCAATTTTGGATAAACTCCCTTATCTACTGGTGAAAAACCACAGTGTGCCATCACAGACTGCAAGATTTGTGACGCTGTTGCCACAAGAGAAGGGCAACCAGTGAAGAACAAACACCATTGTAAATACAACCCATATTTATGTTGATTTATTTTCCCATTTGTACTTTAACTATTTGCACATTGTTACAACACTGTATATATACATAATATGACATTTGAAATGTCTTTATTCTTTTGGAACTTCTGAGTGTAATGTTTACTGTTAATATTTATTGTTTATTCACTTTTGTTTATATCTACTTTCACTTTGCTTTGGCCAACGTTTAACACACGTTTCCCATGCCATAAAGCCCTTAAATTGAATTGAGAGAGAGAAAGAGCTGGAAGCGGAATGAGAGCATTGACTGAACCACTCAGCTAGTCCCAGTAGATAAATTACTGCCCTTCACTGTAGCTGACCATCAGGCAACACAGCTGAGGACCCACAATATCAATAACACACACGTGTACAGCCAGGCAGACCCTGGGACTGATCTACTAGGAAAAGATGATAAGATAGCCTAGCCTCATCTCTCTCTCTCTCCTCTATCTCTCTATCTCTCTCTATCTCTCTATCTCTCTTCTCTCTCTCTCTCTCTCCCTCTCTCTATCTCTCTCTCTCTCTCTCTCTCTCTCTCTTTCTCTCTTCTCTCTCTCTCTCTCTCTCTCTCTCTCTCTCTCTCTCTCTCTCTCTCTGTCTCTCTCTCACTCTCTTCTCTCTCTCTCTCTCTCTCTCTCTCTCTCTCTCTCTCTCTCTCTCTCTCTCTCTCTCTCTCTCTCTCTCTCGTCTGTCTGTCTCACTCTCTCTCTCTCTCATCTCTCTCTCTCTCCTTCTCCACTCTCTCTCTCTCTCTCTCTCTATCTCTCTATCTCTCTCTCTCTCTCTCTCTCTCTCTCTCTCTCTCTCTCTCTCTCTCTCTCTCTCTCTCTCTCTCTCTCTCTCTCTCTCTCTTTTCACCCAATAAATATTTGATTTTTTCTTCCTCGTTTATAGTTTCAAATTCTTTGTACTGCATGATAATTTTGGGAAAGAAAGATTCTCTTAGGTCTGAAAGTAATTTGTCACAGTGTAATAGGAAATGCAGCTCTGTCTCTACCTCTCCCCGGGGGCAGAGTGAGCACAGCCTGTCCTCTCTGGCGCAGCCAGGTTTGCCTGTGACGACCGGTCTCTATAGCCATACTGTGCTCACTGAGTCTGTACCTAGTCAGTGTTTTTCTCAGTTTTCTATCAGTCACAGTGGTCAGATAGTCTGCCACCATGTACTCTGTCCTGTTTTAGAGCCAAATAGCATTGAAGTTTACTTTGATTTTTTTTTGTGGTGTCTTTCCAATAGGTGATATATTTTTATTTTTGCTTTGTGATGATTTGGCTGGGGCAGATTTTCTGAGTGCTGTCCTGAGGCTCTATGAGGTTGGTTTTGGTTAGTGAACTGAGCCTCAGAACCCAGCTGGCTGAGGGGGACTCTTCTCTTGTTTTCATCTCTTGACATAGTAGAGCTGTGTGATGGAAATGTTTTGGGGGTCACTTGTTTTTAGAATTTAGGTTGTAAAATTTGATGGCTCTTTTTTCTATTCGAATAAGGAGGGGGTATTGGCCCAATTCTGCTCTACATGCGTTATTTTGAGTTTTTCTTTGCACTTGCGATACAGTCTGCAAAAACTCTGCATGCAGTATTTCGATTGGATGTTTTTCCCAATTTGGTAAATTCAGTATTAGAGAGCGGGACCCATATACTTCGCTGCCATATAGAGCAATTGGTTCTATAACTGATTGGAACATTTTGAGCCAGATTCTAATTGGAATTTTCGATTTTAATATTCTTTTTAATGGCATAGAATGCTCTTCTTCTTGCTTTGTCTCTCAGCTCGTTCACAGCCATGTGAAAGCTACCTGTGTTGCTGATATTTAAGTCCTAGATATGTGTAATTTTTGGTGTGTTTCTAATAGAACTGTGTCCAAATATATTTATATTTGTCATCCTGATTTCCGTACCTTTTTTGGAATAAATCATATCATTATATTCGTTTTTTTAGATTAACGGTCAGAGCCCAGGTCTGACAGAACCTGTGCAGATGATCTAGGATGCTGCTGTAAACCCCATCCTTAGTGGGAGACAGTAGCACCAGGTAATCTGCATACAGCGACACTTGATTTCAGTGTTGTGTAGGGTGAGACCAGGTGCTGCCGATTCTTCTAATGTTTTTTGCCAATTCGTTAATGTAGATGTTAAATAGTGTTTGGACTTATTGGGCAGCCCTGTTTCCACTCCACATCCCTGAGAGAAGAAGTCTGTTTGCTTGTTTGCCGATTTTAATCGCACATTTGTTTTTTTAGTGTACCATTGATTTAATAACATCATATGTTTTCCTTTCCCTCCAATACCACTTTCTATTCGTTTGTAAAAAAAAGACCTTCGTGCCAAATTGAATCAAATGCTTTCTTGAAGTCTACAAAAACACGAGTAGATTTTGCCTTGTGTTTTGGTTTACCCTTGTTTGTCATTTAGGAGTCTGGAGGGTTTAAAATGTGGTCTGTTGTAGGATAACTTTTTACAAATCCAATCTGATCTGGCTTCTGCTTAGGACGTTGGTTGTTCATCAACGAAATTATTAGTCTGCTGCTGTCTCTCTGAGAGGAGGGGGTGAGAGGTGGAGAGGCTGCACTTCCTTAGTTCCTACTATGAGAGAATCTCAATTGCATACTTCTCTCTTTGCTTCTCTCTTCTCAAAAACCGCATTGTAGGAGAAGGTCAAAAGGGGAGGGACCAATGGGTTTTGAGAAGGAGGGACGAGGAGATAGGATGAGAGGAGTAATCTTCCATTTTTTACATTTTAGTCATTTAGCAGATGCACTTATCCAGAGCGGACTTACAGTTAGTGGAAGTGCATACATTATTTTTTCATACCCCCCGTGGAATCTCAAACCCACAACCCTGGCATTGCAAACACCATTGCTCTACCAATTGAGCTACATTCCTGCCGGCCATCCCTAATACCCTGGACGACGCTGGGCCAATTGTGCGCCGCCCCATGGGTCGTTCTCCCCGGTCGCGGCCAGCTACGACAGAGCCTATGTCATACGAAACCTGAAGTTATCCTTTTGACTCATGACAGAATGCCGCCCCTTTAAACAGGCCTGGGCTCAGTGAACTTCCTCTTTAAAGAGGGTTGTGGCTCAGCAGAGGTGGTGATTTTGGTTGGCGATAAGCTCTCATCTAATGGTGGTGTAAAGGTGTTGTTTTTGGTTGGGCCATAAGCTCGTCATCTACTTGGTGGGGTATTGGTGGTGATTTTGGGTTGGCGATAAGTTCTCATCTAATGGTGGTGTAGGAGTGGTGATTTGGTTTGGCCATAAGCTCTCATCTAATGGTGGGGTATTGTGGTGATTTTGGTTTGGCGATAAGCTCTCATCTCTAATGGTGGTGTAGAGGTGGGTGATTTTGGTTGGCCATAAGCTCTCATCTAATGGTGGGTATTGTGGTGATTTTGGGTTGCGATAAGCTCTCATCTAATGGTGGTGTAGAGGTGTTTGATTTTGGTTGGCCATAAGATCTCTCATCTAATGGTGGGGTATTGGTGGTGATTTTGGTTGGCGATAAGCTCTCATCTTAATGGTGGGGTATTGGTGGTGATTTTGGTTGGCGATAAACGCTCTCATCTAATGGTGGGGTATTGGTGGTGATTTTGGTTGGCGATAAGCTCTCATCTAATGTTGGGGTATTGGTGGTGATTTTGGTTGGCGATAAGCTCTCATCTAATGGTGGGGGTATTGGTGGTGATTTTGGTTGGCGATAAGCTCTCATCTAATGGTGGGGTATTGGTGGTGATTTTGGTTGGCGATAAGCTCTCATCTAATGGTGGGGTATTGGTGGTGATTTTGGTTGGCGATAAGCTCTCATCTAATGTTGGGGTATTGGTGGTGATTTTGGTTGGCGATAAGCTCTCATCTAATGGTGGTGTATTGGTGGTGATTTTGGTTGGCGATAAGCTCTCATCTAATGGTGGGGTATTGGTGGGATTTTGGTTGGCGATAGCTCTCATCTAATGGTGGGGTATTGGTGGTGATTTTGGTTGGCCATAAGCTCTCATCTAATGGTGGCGTATCCCCCCTCCCTCCTTCCCTCCCTCCCCTCTTGAGTGTGAAATTAGGATCCAGTATAATACCTCCAGAGTTCTCAGCGGCAGGGTTTGGGGGATAACTGGTGGGGACATGTTATCAACAGAGGAGAGGTGTTGGTTAGCTTGGTTAGCCCCTTGTTGGAACACAGTAATGGGAGTCTAAATAAGCTGTGCCATGTTGGCTGGTCGCCAGGTCCTCAAATTGAAGTCTCCATGAGAGGGGTACCCCCCTCCTTAGTTTAAACAGTGTTAGCTAAATACACTGGCCAACCTTACATCCACTGTTCTGCCCTGGTTCCCCCCTTCATGTTAGCTCTTCTATATCTCCTTCTGTGCCCTGTGGTGGTGTTGTGGTGTGGTGGTGTGTGGTGGTGTGGTGGTGTGGTGGTGTGGTGGGTGGTGGTGTGGTGGTGTGGTGGTGTGTGGTGGTGTGGTGGTGTGGGTGGTGTTGGTGGTGTGGTGGTGTGTGTGTGTGTGGTGTGTGGTGTGGTGGTGTTGTGGTGGTTTGTGGTGGTGTGGTGGTGGTGTGGTGGTGGTGGTGGTGGTGTGTGGTGTTGTGTGTGTGGTGTGGTGGTGTGGTGGTTGTTGTGGTGTGGTGTGTGGTGGTGTTGTGGGTGGTGTGGTGTGGTGGTGTGGTGGTGTTGTGGTGGTGTGGTGGTGTGTGTGTTGTGGTGTTGTGGTGTGGTGGTGTGGTGGTGTTGTGGTGGTGTGGTGGTGTGGTGGTGTTGTGGTGGTGGTGTGTGGTGTGGTGGTGTGGTGTGGTGTGGTGGTGTGTGGTGGGTGTTGTGTGTGTGGGGTGTGGTGTGGTGGTTTGTGGTGTGGTGGTGTGTGGTGGTGTTGTGGTGTGGTGGTTGTGTGTGTGTGGTGGTGGGTGGTGGTGTGGTGTGTTGTGGTGTGGTGGTGTTGTTGTGGTGGGTGGTGTGGTGTTGATGTGGTGTTGTGGTGTTGTGTGGTGTGGTGGTGTGGTGGTGGTGGTGTGGTGGTGGTGGTGGTGTTGTGGTGTTGTGGTGTGGTGTGTGGTGGTGTTGTGGTGGTGGTGGTGGTGTTGTGGTGTGGTGTGTGGTGTGTGGTGTTGTGGTGTGGTGGTGTGGTGGTGTGGTGGTGGTGTGGTGGTGTTGTGGTGTGGGGTGGTGTGGTGGTGTGGTGGTGTGGTGGTGTTGTGGTGTGGGGTGTGTGGTGGTGGTGGGGGGTGGTTGTGGTGTGGTGGTGTGGTGGTGGGTGTTGTGTGTGGTGGTGGTGTTATGGGGTGGTGTGTGGTGGTGTTGTGGTGGTGGGGGGTGTTGGTGTGTGGTGGTGTTGTGGTGTGGTGGTGGTGTGTGGTGGTGGTGGTGTTATGGTGTGGTGGTGTTGTGGTGTGGTGGTGTGGTGGTGTTGTGGTGGTGTTGTGGTGTTTTGGTGTGGTGGTGTTGTGGTGGTGTGGTGGTGTTGTGTGTTGTGGTGGTGTTGTGGTGTGGTGGTGTGATGGTGTGGTGGTGTGATGGTGTGGTGGTGTGGTGGTGTTGTTGTGGGGTTGTGGTGTGTTGGGGGTGGTGGGTTTGTGGTGTTGGTGGGGGTTTGTGGTGTGGTGGTGTGGTGGTGTTGTGGTGTGGTGGTGTTGTTTGTGGTGTGTTGTGGTGTGATGTGGTGTGTTGCTGTGTGATGTGGTGCGGTGCGGTGTGTTGTTGTGTGATGTGGTGTGTTGCTGTGTGTTGTGAAGGACACCTAACAAAGAGCTGATTAGGGTTTGATATAGGCCTGCTCATTCTCAGCTCCAGACCAATAAAGCCCCAGTCCCAGACAGTCCCTATCCGGAGCTTAGTCCTAACACAGGCGTGTTAGGCCCTATCCCCAGCCTAGCCCTTGTCCTAGCTCCAGCCCTATCCACAGTCCCAGCCCCTCTAACCAGCCCCTCTAACCCAGCCCCTCTAACCAGCCCCTCTAACCCAGCCCCTCTAACCCAGCCCCTCTAACCAGCCCCTCTAACCCAGCCCCTCTATCTAACCCAGCCCCTCTATCCCAGCCCCTCTAACCAGCCCTCGCTACCCCAGCCCCTCTAACCCAGCCCCTCTAACCCAGCCCCTCTATCCCCAGCCCCTCTAACTCAGCCCCTCTAACCAGCCCCTCTATACCCCAGCCCCTCTAACCCAGCCCCTCTAACCCAGCCCCCTCTAACCCAGCCCCTCTAACCAGCCCCTCTAACCAGCCCCTCTAACCAGCCCCTCTAACCAGCCCCTCTAACCCAGCCCCTCTAACCAGCCCCTCTACCCCAGCCCCTCTAACCACCCCTCTAAACCAGCCCCTCTAACCCAGCCCCTCTAACCAGCCCCTCTAACCCAGCCCCTCTAACCAGCCCCTCTAACCCAGCCCCTCTAACCCAGCCCCTCTAACCAGCCCCCTCTAACCAGCCCCTCTAACCCAGCCCCTCTAACCCAGCCCTCTAACCCAGCCCCTCTAACCCAGCCCCTCTAACCCAGCCCCTCTAACCAGCCCCTCTAACCAGCCCCTCTAACCAACCCCTCTAACCAGCCCCTCTAACCCAGCCCCTCTAACCAGCCCCTCTATCCCAGCCCCTCTAACCCAGCCCCTCTAACCATCCCCTCTAACCAGCCCTCTAACCCAGCCCCTCTAACCAGCCCCTCTAACCAGCCCCTCTAACCCAGCCCCTCTAACCAGCCCCTCTAACCCAGCCCCTCTAACCAGCCCCTCTAACCCGAGCCCCTCTAACCAGCCCCTCTAACCAGCACCTCTAACCCAGCCCCTCTAACCCAGCCCCTCTAAACCAGCCCCTCTAACCCAGCCCCTCTAACCAGCCCCTCTAACCAGCCCCTCTAACCAGCCCCTCTAACCCAGCCCCTCTAACCCAGCCCCTCTAACCAGCCCCTCTAACCAGCCCCTCTAACCAGCCCCTCTAACGCCCAGCCCCTCTAACCCCAGCCCCTCTAACCCAGCCCCTCTAACCAGCCCCTCTAACCCAGCCCCTCTAACCCAGCCCCTCTAACCAGCCCCTCTAACCCAGCCCCTCTAACCAGCCCCTCTAACCAGCCCCTCTAACCCAGCCCCTCTAACCCACCCCTCTAACCAGCCCCTCTAACCCAGCCCCCTAACCAGCCCCTCTAACCCAGCCCCTCTAACCAGCCCCTCTACCCCAGCCCTCTAACCCAGCCCCTCTAACCCAGCCCCTCTATCCCAGCCCCTCTAACTCAGCCCCTCTAACCAGCCCCTCTACCCCAGCCCCTCTAACCCAGCCCCTCTAACCCAGCCCCTCTAACCCAGCCCCTCTAACCAGCCCCCTCTAACCAGCCCCTCTAACCAGCCCCTCTAACCAGCCCCTCTAACCCAGCCCCTCTAACCAGCCCCTCTAACCCCAGCCCCTCTAACCCAGCCCCTCTAACCAGCCCCTCTAACCCAGCCCCTCTAACCAGCCCCCCTCCCCCAGCCCCTCTAACCAGCCCCTCTACCCCAGCCCCTCTACCCAGCCCCTCTAACCAGCCCCTCTAACCCAGCCCCTCTAACCAGCCCCTCTAACCCAGCCCCTCTAACCCAGCCCCTCTAACCCAGCCCCTCTAACCAGCCCCTCTAACCCAGCCCCTCTAACCCAGCCCCTCTAACCAGCCCCTCTACCCAGCCCCTCTAACCAGCCCCTCTAACCAGCCCCTCTAACCAGCCCCTCTAACCCAGCCCCTCTAACCAGCCCCTCTAACCCAGCCCCTCTCTAACCAGCCCCCTCTAACCCAGCCCTCTAAACCAGCCCCTCTACCCCAGCCCCTCTAACCCCAGCCCCTCTAACCCAGCCCCTCTATCCCAGCCCCTCTAACTCAGCCCCTCTAACCAGCCCCTCTACCCCAGCCCCTCTAACCCCACCCCCTCTAAACCCAGCCCCTCTAACCAGCCCCTCTAACCAGCCCCTCTAACCAGCCCCTCTAACCAGCCCCTCTAACCAGCCCCTCTAACCCAGCCCCTCTAACCAGCCCCTCTAACCCAGCCCCTCTAACCAGCCCCTCTAACCCAGCCCCTCTAACCAGCCCCTCTAACCCAGCCCCTCTAACCAGCCCCTCTAACCCCAGCCCCTCTAACCCAGCCCCTCTAACCAGCCCCTCTAACCCAGCCCCTCTAACCAGCCCCTCTAACCCAGCCCCTCTAACCCAGCCCCTCTAACCAGCCCCTCTAACCAGCCCCTCTAACCCAGCCCCTCTAACCCAGCCCCTCTAACCAGCCCCTCTAACCCAGCCCCTCTAACCCAGCCCCTCTAACCCAGCCCCTCTAACCAGCCCCTCTAACCCAGCCCCTCTAACCAGCCCCTCTAACCCAGCCCCTCTAACCCAGCCCCTCTAACCAGCCCCTCTAACCAGCCACTCTAACCAGCCCCTCTAACCCAGCCCCTCTAAACCCAGCCCCTCTAACCCAGCCCCTTTATCCCAGCCCTCTAACCAGCCCCTCTACCCCAGCCCCTCTAACCCAGCCCCTCTAACCCAGCCCCTCTATCCCAGCCCCTCTAACTCAGCCAGCCTCTAACCAGCCCCTCTAACCCAGCCCCTCTAACCAGCCCCTCTAACCCAGCCCCTCTAACCAGCCCCTCTAACCAGCCCCTCTAACCACCCCCTCTAACCAGCCCCTCTAACCCAGCCCCTCTAACCAGCCCCTCTACCCCAGCCCCTCTAACCAGCCCCTCTAACCAGCCCCTCTAACCCAGCCCCTCTAACCAGCCCCTCTAACCCAGCCCCCTCTAACCAGCCCCTCTAACCCAGCCCCTCTAACCCAGCCCCTCTAACCCAGCCCCTCTAACCCAGCCCCTCTAACCAGCCCCTCTAACCCAGCCCCTCTAACCCAGCCCCTCTACCCAGCCCCTCTAACCCAGCCCCTCTAACCCAGCCCCTCTAACCAGCCCCTCTAACCCAGCCCCTCTAACCCAGCCCCTCTAACCAGCCCCTCTAACCAGCCCTCTAACCAGCCCCTCTAACCAGCCCCTCTAACCCAGCCCCTCTAACCAAGCCCCTCTAACCAGCCCCTCTAACCCAGCCCCTCTAAACCCAGCCCCTCTAACCCAGCCCCTCTAACCCAGGCCCCTCTAACCCAGCCCCTCTAACCAGCCCCTCTAACCCAGCCCCTCTAACCCAGCCCTCTAACCCAGCCCCTCTAACCGCCCCTCTAAAAACCAGCCCCTCTAACCCAGCCCCTCTACCCCAGCCCCTCTAACCCACCCCTCTTTCCCAGCCCCTCTAACCGCCCCTCTACCCCAGCCCCTCTAACCCAGCCCCTCTAACCCAGCCCCTCTATCCCAGCCCCTCTAACTCAGCCCCTCTAACCAGCCCCTCTAACCCAGCCCCTCTAACCCAGCCCCTCTAACCCAGCCCCTCTAACCAGCCCCTCTAACCAGCCCCTCTAACCAGCCCCTCTAAACCAGCCCCTCTAACCCAGCCCCCCTCTAACCAGCCCCCTCTACCCCAGCCCCTCTAAACCACCCCCTCTAACCAGCCCCCTCTAACCCAGCCCCTCTAACCAGCCCCTCTAAACCAGCCCCTCTAACCAGCCCCTCTAACCCAGCCCCTCTAACCCAGCCCCTCTAACCCAGCCCCTCTAACCCAGCCCCTCTAACCAGCCCCTCTAACCCAGCCCCTCTAACCCCAGCCCCTCTAACCCAGCCCCTCTAACCCAGCCCCTCTAACCCAGCCCCTCTAACCAGCCCCTCTAACCCAGCCCCTCTAACCCAGCCCCTCTAACCAGCCCCCTCTAACCAGCCCCTCTAACCCAGCCCCTCTAACCATCCCCTCTAACCCAGCCCCTCTAACCAGCCCCTCTAACCCCCAGCCCCTCTAACCCAGCCCCTCTAACCCCAGCCCCTCTAACCCAGCCCCTCTAAACCAGCCCCTCTAACCCAGCCCCTCTAACCCAGCCCCTCTAACCCCCCCCTCTAACCCAGCCCCTCTAACCAGCCCCTCTAACCCAGCCCCTCTAACCCCAGCCCCTCTAACCAGCCCCTCTAACCAGCCCCTCTAACCCAGCCCCTCTAACCCAGCCCCTCTAACCAGCCCCTCTAACCAGCCCCTCTAACCAGCCCCTCTAACCCAGCCCCTCTAACCCAGCCCCTCTAACCAGCCCCTCTAACCCAGCCCCTCTAACCAGCCCCTCTAACCCAGCCCCTCTAACAGCCCCTCTACCCAGCCCCTCTAACCCAGCCCCTCTAACCCAGCCCCTCTAACCAGCCCCTCTAACCAGCCCCTCTAACAACCCCTACTAACCAGCCCCTCTAACCCAGCCCCTCTAACCACCCCCTCTTCCCAGCCCCTCTAACCCAGCCCCTCTAACCAGCCCCTCTAACCAGCCCCTCTAACCCCCAGCCCCTCTAACCCAGCCCCTCTAACCAGCCCCTCTAACCCAGCCCCTCTAACCAGCCCCTCTAACCCCAGCCCCTCTAACCAGCCCCTCTAACCCAGCCCCTCTAACCAGCCCCTCTAACCCAGCCCCTCTAACCCAGCCCCTCTAACCAGCCCCTCTAACCCAGCCCCTCTAACCCACCCCTCTAACCAGCCCCTCTAACCCAGCCCCTCTAACCAGCCCCTCTAACCAGCCCCTCTAACCCAGCCCCTCTAACCAGCCCCTCTAACCCAGCCCCTCTAACCAGCCCCTCTAACCCAGCCCCTCTAACCCAGCCCCTCTAACCCAGCCCCTCTAACCAGCCCCTCTAACCCAGCCCCTCTAACCCAGCCCCTCTAACCAGCCCCTCTAACCCAGCCCCTCTAACCAGCCCCTCTAACCAGCCCCTCTAACCCAGCCCCTCTAACCAGCCCCTCTAACCCCGCCCCTCTAACCAGCCCCTCTAACCCAGCCCCCTCTAACCAGCCCCTCTAACCCAGCCCTCTAACCCAGCCCCTCTACCCCCAGCCCCTCTAACCAGCCCCTCTAACCAGCCCCTCTAACCAGCCCCTCTAACCAGCCCCTCTAACCCAGCCCCTCTAACCCCAGCCCCTCTAACCCAGCCCCTCTAACCAGCCCCTCTAACCAGCCCCTCTAACCCAGCCCCTCTAACCAGCCCCCTCTAACCCAGCCCCTCTACCCCCAGCCCCTCTAACCCAGCCCCTCTAACCCAGCCCCTCTAACCAGCCCTCTTACCAGCCCCTCTAACCCAGCCCCTCTAACCCAGCCCCACTCTAACCAGCCCCTCTAACCCAGCCCCTCTAACCCAGCCCCTCTAACCCAGCCCCTCTAACCAGCCCCTCTAACCCAGCCCCTCTAACCTTTCCCTCTAACCCCAGCCCCTCTAACCCAGCCCCTCTAACCAGCCCCTCTAACCAGCCCCTCTAACCCAGCCCCTCTAACCAGCCCTCTAACCCACCCCTCTAACCAGCCCCTCTAACCCAGCCCCTCTAACCCAGCCCCTCTAACCAGCCCCTCTAACCACCCCCTCTAACCCAGCCCCTCTAACCCAGCCCCTCTAGCCAGCCCCTCTAACCCAGCCCCTCTAACCACCCCCTCTAACCAGCCCCTCTAACCCAAGCCCCTCTAACCAGCCCCTCTAACCATCCCCTCTAACCCAGCCCCTCTAAACCAGCCCCTCTAACCCAGCCCCCTCTAACCAGCCCCTCTAACCCAGCCCCTCTAACCCAGCCCCTCTAACCCAGCCCCTCTAACCAGCCCCTCTAAACCAGCCCCTCTAACCAGCCCCTCTAACCAGGCCCCTCTACCCAGCCCCTCTAACCCAGCCCCTCTAACCCAGCCCCCTCTAACCCAGCCCCTCTAACCAGCCCCTCTAACCCAGCCCCTCTAACCAGCCCCTCTAACCCAGCCCCTCTAACCCAGCCCCTCTAACCCACAGCCCTCTAACCAGCTCCTCTAACCAGCCCCTCTAACCAGCCCCTCTAACCAGCCCCTCTAACCCAGCCCCTCTAACCCAGCCCCTCTAACCCAGCCCCTCTAACCAGCCCCTCTAACCAGCCCCTCTAACCAGCCCCTCTACCCCAGCCCCTCTAACCCAGCCCCCCTCTAACCCAGCCCCCTCTAACCAGCCCCTCTAACCCAGCCCCTCTAACCCAGCCCCTCTAACCCAGCCCCTCTAACCAGCCCCTCTACCCAGCCCCTCTAACCAGCCCCTCTAACCCAGCCCCCTCTAACCCAGCCCCTCTAACCAGCCCCTCTAACCAGCCCCTCTAACCCAGCCCCTCTAACCCAGCCCCTCTAACCAGCCCCTCTAACCCAGCCCCTCTAACCAGCCCCTCTAACCCAGCCCCTCTAACCCAGCCCCTCTAACCAGCCCCTCTAACCCAGCCCCTCTAACCCAGCCCCTCTAACCCAGCCCCTCTAACCAGCCCCTCTAACCCAGCCCCTCTAACCAGCCCCTCTAACCAGCCCCTCTAACCCAGCCCCTCTAACCAGCCCCTCTAACCCAGCCCCTCTAACCCAGCCCCTCTAACCAGCCCCTCTAAACCCAGCCCCTCTAACCCAGCCCCTCTAACCCAGCCCCTCTAACCAGCCCCTCTAACCAGCCCCTCTAACCAGCCCCTCTAAACCCAGCCCCTCTAACCCAGCCCCTCTAACCAGCCCCTCTAACCCAGCCCCTCTAACCAGCCCCTCTAACCCAGCCCCTCTAACCAGCCCCTCTAACCCAGCCCCTCTAACCCAGCCCCTCTAACCCAGCCCCTCTAACCCAGCCCCTCTAACCAGCCCCCTCTAACCAACCCCTCTAACCAGCCCCTCTAACCAGCCCCTCTAAACCAGCCCCTCTAACCCAGCCCCTCTAACCCCCCCCCTCTATACCAGCCCCTCTAACCCAGCCCCTCTAACCCAGCCCCTCTAACCCAGCCCCTCTAACCCAGCCCCTCTAACCCAGCCCCTCTAACCAGCCCCTCTAACCCAGCCCCTCTAACCAGCCCCTCTAACCCAGCCCCTCTAACCAGCCCCTCTAAACACAGCCCCTTAACCAGCAAAAGACCCTAACCCAGCCCCTCTAAACCCAGCCCCTCTAACCAGCCCCTCTAACCCAGCCCCTCTAACCAGCCCCTCTAACCAGCCCCTCTAACCCAGCCCCTCTAACCAGCCCCTCTAACCCAGCCCCTCTAACCCAGCCCCTCTAACCAGCCCCTCTAACCCAGCCCCTCCTAACCAGCCCTCTAACCCAGCCCCTCTAACCCCAGCCCCTCTAACCCAGCCCCTCTAACCATCCCCTCTAACCCCAGCCCCTCTAACCCAGCCCTCTAACCAGCCCCTCTAACCCAGCCCCTCTAACCAGCCCCTCTAACCAGCCCCTCTAACCCAGCCCCTCTAACCAGCCCCTCTAACCCAGCCCCTCTAACCCAGCCCCTCTAACCCAGCCCCTCTAACCAGCCCCTCTAACCCAGCCCCTCTAACCCAGCCCCCTCGTGCTACCCCAGCCCCTCTAACCAGCCCCTCTAACCAGCCCCCTCTAACCAGCCCCTCTAACCAGCCCCTCTAACCCCACCCCCCTCTAACCAGCCCTCTAAACCCAGCCCCTCTAACCAGCCCCTCTAACCACGGCTAGCCCCTCTAACCCAGCCCCTCTAACCAGCCCCTCTAACCCAGCCCCTCTAACCAGCCCCTCTAACCCAGCCCCTCTAACCCAGCCCCTCTAACCAGCCCCTCTAACCAGCCCTCTAACCCAGCCCCTCTAACCCAGCCCCTCTAACCAGCCCCTCTAACCCAGCCCCTCTAACCCAGCCCCTCTCTAACCCAGCCCCTCTAACCAGCCCCTCTAACCCAGCCCCTCTAACCAGCCCCCTCTAACCCAGCCCCTCTAACCCAGCCCCTCTAACCAGCCCCTCTAACCAGCCCCTCTAACCCAGCCCCTCTAACCAGCCCCTCTAACCCAGCCCCTCTAACCATGCCCCTCTAACCCAGCCCCTCTAACCCAGCCCCTCTAACCAGCCCCTCTAACCAGCCCCTCTAACCCAGCCCCTCTAACCCAGCCCCTCTAGCCAGCCCCTCTAACCCAGCCCCTCTAACCAGCCCTCTAACCAGCCCCTCTAACCCAGCCCCTCTAACCAGCCCCTCTAACCAGCCCCTCCTAACCCAGCCCTCTAACCAGCCCCTCTAACCCAGCCCCTCTAACCAGCCCCTCTAACCCAGCCCCTCTAACCCAGCCCCTCTAACCCAGCCCCTCTAACCAGCCCCTCTAACCAGCCCCTCTAACCAGCCCCTCTAACCCAGCCCCTCTAACCCAGCCCCTCTAACCCAGCCCCCCTCTAACCCAGCCCCTCTAACCAGCCCTCTAACCCAGCCCCTCTAACCAGCCCCTCTAACCCAGCCCCTAACCCAGCCCCTCTAACCCAGCCCCTCTAACCAGCCCCTCTAACCCAGCCCCTCTAACCAGCCCCTCTAACCCAGCCCCTCTAACCCCCGCCCCTCTAACCCAGCCCCTCTAACCAGCCCCTCTAACCAGCCCCTCTAACCAGCCCCTCTACCCCAGCCCTCTAACCCAGCCCCTCTAACCCAGCCCCTCTAACCAGCCCCTCTAACCCAGCCCCTCTAACCCAGCCCCTCTAACCCAGCCCCTCTAACCAGCCCCTCTAACCCAGCCCCTCTAACCAGCCCCTCTAACCAGCCCCTCTAACCCAGCCCCTCTAACCAGCCCCTCTAACCAGCCCCTCTAACCCAGCCCCTCTAACCCAGCCCCTCTAACCAGCCCCTCTAACCCACCCTCTAACCAGCCCCTCTAACCCAGCCCCTCTAACCCCAGCCCTCTAACCAGCCCCTCTAACCAGCCCCTCTAACCCAGCCCCTCTAACCCAGCCCCTCTAACCAGCCCCCTCTAACCCCAGCCCCTCTAACCAGCCCCTCTAACCAGCCCCTCTAACCCAGCCCCTCTAACCAGCCCCTCTAACCAGCCCCTCTAACCCAGCCCCTCTAACCCAGCCCCTCTAACCAGCCCCTCTAACCAGCCCCTCTAACCCAGCCCCCTCTAACCAGCCCCTCTAACCAGCCCCTCTAACCAGCCCCCTCTAACCAGCCCCTCTAACCCAGCCCCTCTAACCCAGCCCCTCTAACCAGCCCCTCTAACCCAGCCCCTCTAACCCAGCCCCTCTAACCCAGCCCCTCTAACCACCCCTCTAACCAGCCCCTCTAACCCAGCCCCCTCTAACCCAGCCCCTCTAACCAGCCCCTCTAACCAGCCCCTCTAACCCAGCCCCCCAGCTCTAACTTGGGAGGGAAGGAAAACCCCAGCTGCCTCTGTGTCTGGACCCCTTGCTGCTTTTAAATGAGAGGGAGGAGAGGGAGAGAGGATGGAGGAGAGGAGGAGAGGAGGAGAGGAGGGCAGACAGGAGGGAGAGAGGGAGAGAGGAGAGGAGGGCAGGCAGGAGGGAGAGAGGAGAGGAGGGCAGGCAGGAGGGAGAGAGGGGGGAGGGGGAAGGAGGAGAGGAGGAGAGGAGGGAGGGAGAGAGCCTGCTGGCACCATCTGTATATGTCTTCTGAATTCCATCCCTCATCTTTACCAGAGGCTGGCTGGTGTGCTCAGTGTTCCATCCCTCATCTTTACCAGAGGCTGGCTGGTGTGCTCAGTGTTCCATCCCTCATCTTTACCAGAGGCTGGCTGGTGTGCTCAGTGTTCCATCCCTCATCTTTACCAGAGGCTGGCTGGTGTGCTCAGTGTTCCATCCCTCATCTTTACCAGAGGCTGGCTGGTGTGCTCAGTGTTCCATCCCTCATCTTTACCAGAGGCTGGCTGGTGTGCTCAGTGTTTCCATCCCTCATCTTTACAGAGGCTGGCTGGTGTGCTCAGTGTTCAAATAAAAGGAGAGCTGACTTTTGGGGGCAGAAGCTCTGTCTCTCTCTCTGCCTGGAGTAGGCTGGTGTGTTTTTGTGAGCGTGTATGATGATGTTCATAGTCCCTATTATTTTGAGATTTCTTGTGTGTGTTTGTCTGTGTGTGTCCAAATCTCTGAGTTTGCCGTGTTGATGAAAGAAGCCACAACACTTCTGTTTGTTCCTCTCTGCTGTGGTCCTCTCTATCTCTCTCTCTCAATTTCAATTCCATTCAATTTAAGGGCTTTATTGGCATGTGAAACGTATGTTAACGTTGCCAAAGCAAGTGAAGTAGATAGTAAACAAAAGTGAAATAAAACAATAAATATTAACAGTAAACATTACACTCAGAAGTTTCCAAAGAATAAAGACATTTCAAATGTCATATTATGTATATATACAGTGTTGTAACAATGTGCAAATAGTTAAAGTACAAATGGGAAAATAATAAACATAAATATGGGTTGTATTTACAATGGTGTTTGTTCTTCACTGGTTGCCCTTTTTCTTGTGGCAACAGGTCACAAATCTTGCAGCTGTGATG
>CM072243.1:2605142-2860142 GCA_036851935.1 Coregonus suidteri
ATTACCTATATAGTGCACTATATAGAGGGAATAGGGTGCCATTTGGGACACCTTCTGTGTTTTTAAAGTAGTGTATAGGTGTACAGTGCCTTCGGAAAGTATTCAGACCCCTTGACTTTTTCCACATTTTGTTACGTTACAGCCTTATTCTAAAATGGATTAAATTGTTTTTTCCCCCTCATCAATCTACACACAATACCCCATAATGACAAAGCAAAAACTGGTTTTTACAAATGTTTGCTAATTTATAAAAAATAAAAATAAAGGACATTTACGTAAGTATTCAGACCCTTTACTCAGTACTTTGTTGAAGCACCTTTGGCAGCAATTACAGTCTTGAGTTTTCTTGGGTATGACGCTACAAGCTTGGCACACCTGTATTTGGGGAGTTTCTCCCATTCTTCTCTGCAGATCCTCTCAAGCTCTGTAAGGTTGGATGGGGAGCGTCGCTGCACAGCTATTTTCAGGTCTCTCCAGAGATGTTCGATCGGGTTCAAGTCCGGGCTCTGGCTGGGCCACTCAAGGACATTCAGACTTGTCCCGAAGCCACTCCTACGTTGTCTTGGCTGTGTGCTTAGGGTTGTTGTCCTGTTGGAAGGTGAACCTTCGCCCCAGTCTGAGGTCCTGAGCACTCTGGAGCAGGTTTTCATCAAGGATCTCTCTGTACTTTGCTCTGTTCATCTTTCCCTCGATCCTGACTAGTCTCCCTGCCGCTGAAATGCACCTCCACAGCATGATGCTGCCACCACCATGCTTCACCGTAGGGATGGTGCCAGGTTTCCTCCAGACATGATGCTTGGCATTCAGGTCAAAGAGTTGAATCTTGGTTTCATCAGACCAGACAATCTTGTTTCTCATGGTCTGAGAGTCTTTAGGTGCCTTTTGGCAAAATCCAAGCAGGCTGTCATGTGCCTTTTACTGAGTGGCTTCCGTCTGGCCACTCTACCATAAAGGCCTGATTGGTGGAGTGCTGCAGAGATGGTTGTCCTTCTGGAAGGTTCTCCCATCTCCACAGAGGAACTCCAGAGCTCTGTCAGTGACCATCAGGCTCTTGTTCACCTCCCTGACCAAGGCCCTTCTCCCCCAATTGTTCCGTTTGGCTGGGCAGCCAGCTCTAGGAAGAGTCTTGGTGGTTGCAAACTTCTTCCATTTATGAATGATGAAGGCCACTGTGTTCTTGGGGACCTTCAATGCTGTAGACATTTTTTGGTACCCTTCCCCAGATCTGTGCCTCGACACATTCCTGTCTCGGAGCTCTACAGACAATTATTTCGATCTCATGGCTTGGTTTTTGCTCTGACATGCACTGACAACTGTGGGACCTTATATAGACAGGTGTGTGCCTTTCCAAATCATGTCCAATTAATTGAATTTACCACAGGTGGACTCCAATCAAGTTGTAGAAACATCTCAAGGATGATCATTGGAAACAGATGCACCTGTGCAAAATTTCGAGTCTCATAGCAAAGGGTCTGAATACGGATGTAAATAAGGTATTTCCGTTTAAAAAATTTAATCAATTAGCAAACATTTCTAAAAACCTGTTTTCGCTTTGTCATTATGGGGTATTGTGTGTAGATTGCTGAGGATATATATTTTTTTTCCATTTTAGAATAAGGCTGTAACGTAACAAAATGTGGAAAAAGTCAAGGGGTCTGAATACTTTCCGAAGGCACTGTATGGAGAGTCGGCCTGGTGGATAAGTTTAAGGTCCTTGAAAACATACAAAAGAGAAATGATGCCATGTTGTTGTCAACCAGGTGGAGTATTAATGTTTTGGAACTGAAAGTGGTTGTGATGAGGTGGTGTTGAAGGAGTCACACACACACTCTGTGATGAGGTGGTGTTGAAGGAGTCACACACAGGAGGGTAAATCACAGAATAACAGGCTTTAATCCATAAAATACAGGTTTACGCAGAACTGCGTCAAACACACTCCAGGGCACAAAACAGGCACACGGGAAAATACTCCCGTAGATACACAATACACGAGCTCCACCGAGCTTCACTAACCTCCACAATAAACAATCACCCACACAGACAAGGAAGCAGAGGGAAAACTTATACCATGACTAATGAGGGAATAAGGACCAGGTGTGTGTGATTGAAGACAAGACAAATGGAGTGATGATAAATGGATCGGCAGTAGCTAGTAAGCCGGTGACGGCGAACGCCGAAACCTGCCCGAACAAGGAGGGGAGGCAGACAATGATTCTGTGGAGAGAGGAAAATAAGTCCATGTTGTCACGGATCTCGATCTCAAATATGTTTTGGTTTTAAAATCACTTAAAACCTAAAGAGCCATTCGGCAGTTGAAACAATAACAAAGTGGATCCCCGCTACTGTTTCGGTTAGAAGCTGAGTGATGGGGCTGGAGAAATGTTACCACTCTCAAATGTATAGACAGAGCTATAATGGATGCAGGGTTTGACCATCCATGATGTCAAAATGATAGTTTTAACCATGTTCTGAGGTTAATATAATACAGTGTGTGTTCACATTTACCTTGTTTACAAACATTGGGGTAAACCAAGCTTATATGTTGGGTTCTGATGCGGTACAACAGTTGAACTCATGGATACCATTTTTATGTCTATGCTGCAGTTTGAATGAAGTTACTAACTGGTGTTGGCGCAATTGCTAACTAGCATTAGCGCAATGACTGGAAGTCTATGGTGTACGTGTGGCCATTGTTACCGTAGACTTCCAGTCATGGCGCTAATGCTAGTTAGCGTTGGCTCACGCAAACTACCTCTTACTTCCTGCAGAGGCATAAATATGGTATCCACGAGTTCATCTGACTCTGGGAAAGTAGATAAAGGACTTCATTGCGAAAATCCCGAAGTGTCCCTAAAGTTTAGGGTTGAGGTTATCCTCCCTCAGCTCCTCCCATGGACGCCATTTTGTTGCTAAAGTCAATGTGTCCTCCCTCCTAGTTACTCAGTTATTGACATGCTACCGTCTGTTTCCTTTGTTCTACCCGATAGTTACTCAGTTATTGACATGCTACTTGTTTCTTTGTTCTCCTGTTACTCAGTTATTAACATGCTAGTTACCCTGGAGGTCTTAACTCTGGTCCCGGTGGCATGGGCATGCCCCCCGACTCCCGCCCCCCTGGTGAATTCACCCAACCCGCTGCTGCCGCTGCCGCCGCCGCTGTCGCCGCCGCTGCTGCCACGGCGACCGCCACTGCCACGGCAACCGTTGCCGCCATGCGGCAGGACACACAGAACAAGGACATGAACCAATATGGACCGGTATGTTGCAACCAGTCAAGGCTCCTCAGAGTAGGAAAGGGAGGACCATCCTCCTCAGTGAATTTCATACAAATAAAAATCGTAAAACATTAAAAAAGTTATCCTTTTTAGATAAAACTATACTAAATATAATCACGTCACCGAGTAATTGATTAAAACACACTATTTTGCAATGAAGGTCTCCAGTAGCCTCAGCAGCACTCTGTAGGGTAGCACCATGGTGTAGCTGGAGGACAGCTGGTTTCCGTCCTCTTCTAGGTACATTGACTTCAATACAAAACCTAGGAGGCTCGTAGTTCTCACCCCCTTCCATAGACTTACACAGTAATTATGACAACTTCCGGAGGACGTCCTCCAACCTATCAGATCTCTTGCAGCATGAACTGACATGTTGTCCACCCAATCCAAGGATCAGAGAATGAATCTAGTACTGAAAGCATAAGCTACAGATAACTAGCACTGCAGTGCATAAAATGTGGTGAGTAGTTGACTCAAAGAGAGAGAAAGACAATAGTTGAACAGTTTTCAACAAATTAATTTCTTCAAAAATGAAAGAGAAGCAAGAGAGAGCTTGAGAGAGAGCTATAGTTCGTCATTTATTTTTAAATTTCACTTACTTAGCAAACAAATGCAGCTAGATAGCTAGTTTAGCCTGCTCGAACAGAGAGATGCTATGTTAGCTAGCTAGCTAGTTTAGCCTACTCAAACAACCGGCTCGAACAGAGAGATGCTATGTTAGCTAGCTAGCTAGTTTAGCCTACTCAAACACCCGGCTCGAACAGAGAGATGCTATGTTAGCTAGCTAGCTAGTTTAGCCTACTCAAACACCCGGCTCGAACAGAGAGATGTTATGTTAGCTAGCTAGCTAGTTTAGCCTACTAAACACCCGGCTCGAACAGAGAGATGCTATGTTAGCTAGCTAGCTAGTTTAGCCTACTCAAACAACCGGCTCGAACAGAGAGATGCTATGTTAGCTAGCTAGCTAGTTTAGCCTACTCAAACACCCGGCTCGAACAGAGAGATGCTATGTTAGCTAGCTAGCTAGTTTAGCCTACTCAAACACCCGGCTCGAACAGAGAGATGTTATGTTAGCTAGCTAGCTAGTTTAGCCTACTCAAACACCCGGCTCGAACAGAGAGATGTTATGTTAGCTAGCTAGCTAGTTTAGCCTACTCAAACACCCGGCTCGAACAGAGAGATGCTATGTTAGCTAGCTGGCTATGCCTATGCATCACAACAGTCAAGGTAAGCTTTTGGTTTGACTAATTTATTGCCACCGGGGCCCACCGGTGTAACTGCTTACCGACTGTACACTGTAACGTTACTGCGTGATCGTAGCGGGTTTACTAACACGTTAGTTCTATTAGCTATGTTGACTATGACGTTACTTTAGCTAATATGGTGACAAATATGGTGACAAATATGGTGACAAATGTGTAGCGGTTATTATATGGTTTGGCTTGGAAAGGTTTTTTCGCCTTGACACATACAGCTGATGTGTTGTTCATTGAAGTCCACAAAAGAAGGGAAAAGGGGAGGGGAGGAAATAGAAGGAATTCAACGTGGCTGCTATGAAAGTGAACTGTGTTTACGCGTGATCAGGGGTGCATTCATTCCGCCGATTCTGTTGAAAAGCGTTTCTTAAGCGGAAGCAAACGGAACGAAACGGGGATAAACATACCTGAATTTGTCCAATAGAAACTCTAGTTTGCAACTTGTTGGACTAATGATTACACCCTAGATCAGCTAGATGCAGGCCAGAGTGTGCAAGGCGGTATTGAATGTGTTACTGTCTGTACATCTGTCACCTCAAAAAAAAATCTCGACCTGTGGGCACCTACATTGTAAAGTTTCATTCATAGGCTAGGTTTGAGTAGTAGCCTAAACCTATCTATGTTACATTGGGTGAATGGAATATGAATGACAGTCATCCAATATGCTGTAATAGAAATAAAGCCATGCTCATGAAAAAATATATATATTCTTCTGGCACCGACCGCCACTAGTTCACAACGTCCATACATACACTATATATACACTATATATATAGCCCCAAGATGACCCTGTATTACCACAAGTAGACAGATACAACGCACAAACCTACAGATATTTTTCTACTTTTGTATCGATGGAACCTTAGCAAGTTGAGTGAGCAAATTATACAGGGGTGAATTTCCCTGAAAGCTTTGTACCACTATGATCATCTTTTGTTCATTGCCTATTAGGGAAACTCACCCCAAAGCGATTCACCTAAATCACAGCATACCTCGAGATGTCTAATATATTGGTACCATTCTCTTACAGATTAGTTCGTCGTTCCAGATGGGGCCCAACCAGGCGTACCAGAACCAGTTCATGAACCAGGGGCCAGGGGGGCCCCGAGGCCCTCCATCCCTCCCAGGGAACATGGGCCCCGGCCCCGGCCCTGGCATGAACCTCTCCCACATGGGAATGAACCAGCCCCGGGCCCAGGGGATGGGGCCCTTTGGGAGCCAGGGGGGCGAGAGGATGCTCCAGCAGGGATACCCGGGACCGAGGCCTCAGGGAATGGGCATCCAGGGTATGAAGAGACCCTATCCTGGAGAGGTGAGTGGAGCTGTGGAGGTGTGGATCTGGGACCACCATGACTGGCAGTAGTGCTCACTGTAGATCAGGGTTCTTCAATTCCGGTCCTTGAGGGCCGAAACACTTCTGTTTTTTATTTCTACCTGGTAGTTAATTGCACTCACCTGGTGTCCCAGGTCTGAATTAGCCCCTGATTAGAAGGAGAGGATGAAAACAGAGGTGTTTCGGCCCTCCAGGACCGGAATTGAAGAACCCTGCTGTAGATGCTTGTATATTACTCACCATAGATGAAGAAGTTGAATTAATGTTAATGTAATGTTAATGTAATGTTCATGTAATGTTCATGTAATGTAATGTTAATGTTAATGTAATGTAATGTAATGTAATGTAATGTCATGTTAATGTAATGTAATGTTAATGTAATGTTAATGTAATGTAATGTAATGTTAATGTAATGTTAATGTTAATGTAATGTAATGTAATGTAATGTTAATGTAAATGTAATGTTAATGTAATGTAATGTTAATGAAGTAGTTTCATTTAAAATGTTAACAAAGTTTGCATTAATGTCATGAACCCCTCAAAGTAATGTTAATTTGCTGCTGTAATGTTAATGTCATTCTAATGTTAATGACGATGAGTCTTTCATGTCCTTCCAAATGTTAAAACGAAGGTCTTTCTCTGTCATTCTCAACTGTTAACCCCGATGAGGTCTTTCTCTGGCTTCCAACTACGACGATGAGGTCTTTCTCTGCTGCTGTTAACGACGATGAGGTCTTTCTCTGTCATTCTTCCAACTGTTAACGACGATGAGGTCTTTCTCTGTCATTCTTCCAACTGTTAACGACGATGAGGTCTTTCTCTGTCATTTTTCCAACTGTTAACGACGATGAGGTAGTGGTGGAGAGTCGACTCCAAGATAATTGATTCCTCGACTCCTTGCACGCCGATTCCCGTTGTCAACTCCCATTTCTGAATGTCAAGTTTTTGATTCCTCTGGGAATCGACTCATAAGATTCTGTATTTTTGGAACGGACGAGACTGATTAGTTGCCGTACTTCCGAGAACACAAAAACTGGCATCTGTCATAGCGAGCTAGCGAGGGACAGAGAGTGGGGGGAGGGGCACAGTATAGGCAGGTCAGCCACCAGACAGACAGTCAGAACCGTGCACTAGGCCTATCTATCAGTATAGGCAGGTCAGCCACCAGACAGACAGTCAGAACCGTGCACTAGGCCTATCTATCAGTATAGGCAGGTCAGCCACCAGACAGACAGTCAGAACCGTGCACTAGGCCTATCTATCAGTATAGGCAGGTCAGCCACCAGACAGACAGTCAGAACCGTGCACTAGGCCTATCTATCAGTATAGGCAGGTCAGCCACCAGACAGACAGTCAGAACCCTGCACTAGGCCTATCTATCAGTATAGGCAGGTCAGCCACCAGACAGACAGTCAGAACTGTGCACTAGGCCTATCTATCAGTATAGGCAGGTCAGCCACCAGACAGACAGTCAGAACCGTGCACTAGTCCCATCTATCAGTATAGGCAGGTCAGCCACCAGACAGACAGTCAGAACCGTGCACTGGGCCTATCTATCAGTATAGGCAGGTCAGCCACCAGACAGACAGTCAGTCACTAGTCTATCAGTATACCAGGTCAGCACTAGGCAGAACCGTGCACTAGTCCTATCTATCAGCAATTAAAAGCTGTATCTCACAATGGAATGCTGTGCCTCGCAATTTATTGGCTTGCAAAGCAGGGCCTATCATCAATGAATAGTTTAGGATATTGAGATGAGCAAGATCAAATCAAATCAAATTTTATTTGTCACATGCGCCAAATACAACAGCTGTAGACCTTACAGTGAAATACTTACTTACAAGCCCTTAACCAACAATGCAGTTTTAAGAAAGAATACCAAAAAAATAATATATATATATACAATTTAAAATAATATGAAATAAAAGTAACAAATAATTAAAGAGCAGCAGTAAACATAACAATAGCGAGGCTATAAATAACAGTAGGGAGGCTATATATACAGGGGGTACAGAGGAGGCTCAATGTGATGGGAAATAACAGTAGGGAGGCTATATACAGGGGGGTACCGGGACAGAGTCAGGTAAATAACAGTAGGGAGCTATATACAGGGGGGTAAAGGGGGTACCGGTACAGAGTCAATGTAAATAACAGTAGGGAGGCTATATACAGGGGGGTACGGTGCAGAGTCATGTGAGTAGGGAGGCTATATAAACAGAGTAATGGGAAATAACAGTAGTAGGCTAATACAGGGGTGGGGCGGCAGTGGGAAAACAGTCTATATACAGGGTAGCCATGGGATTAGCTGTTATACAGGAGTCTTATGGCTTGGGGGGGGTACCGGTTAGAAAATAACTGTTTAGAAGCCTCTTGGGACCTAGACTTGGCGCTCCGGTAATGTGCACTTGCCGTACATGCGGTAGCAGAGATAGAAACAGTCTATGACTAGGGTGGCTGGAGTCTTTGACAATTAGCTTTCTTATGGCTTGGGGTTAGAAGCCTTCCTCTGACCTACAGCGCTGGTACTATAGAGAGAACAGTCTGGATGGCAGGACTCTTTGCTTTTGGGGCCTTCCTCTGACACCGTGGTATAGTACTGGGGCCGTACGCACTACCCTCTGTAGTGCCTTACCCTCTGTAGTCGGAGGCGGAGAGCAGTTGCAATACCAGGCAGTGATGCAACCAGTCAGGATGCTCTCGATGGTGCAGCTGTAGAACCTTTTGAGGATCTGAGGACACATGCCAAATCTTTTCAGTCTCCTTAGGTTTTGGCGTGCCTTCTTCACCACTGTCTTGGTGTGCTTGGACCATGTTCGTTTGTTGGTGATGTGGACACCAAGGAACTTGAAGCTCTCAACCTGCTCCACTACAACCCTGTCGATGAGAATAGGGGCGTGCTCGGTCCTCTTCTTTTTCCTGTAGTCCACAATCATCTCCTTTGTCTTGATCACGAGGGAGAGGTTGTTATCCTGGCACCACACGGCCAGGTCTCTGACCTCCTCCCTATCTTGTTGCTGTCGGTGATCAGGCCTACCACTGTTGTGTCATCGGCAATCTTAATGATGGTGTTGGAGTCGTGCCTGGCCATGCAGTCATGAGTGAACAGGGAGTACAGGAGGGGACTGAGCATGCACCCCTGAGGGGCCCCCGTGTTGAGAATCAGCGTGGCGGATGTGTTGTTACCTACCCTTACCACCTGGGGGCAGCCCGTCAGGAAGTCCAGGATCCAGTTGCAGAGGGAGGTGTTTAGTCCCAGGGTCCTTAGCTTAGTGATGAGCTTTGAGGGCACTATGGTGTTGAACACTGAGCTGTAGTCAATGAATGGCATTCTCACATAGGTGTTCCTTTTGTCCAGGTGTGAAAGGGCAGTGTGGAGCACAATAGAAATTGCATCATCTGTGGATCTGTTGGGGCGATATGCAAATTGGAGTGGGCCTAGGGTTTCTGGGATAATGGTGTTGATGTGAGGCATGAGCAGCCTTTCAAAGCACTTCATTGCTACAGACGTGAGTGCTACGGGTCAGTAGTCATTTAGGCAGGTTACCTTAGTGTTCTTGGGCACAGGGACCATGGTGGTCTGCTTGAAACATGTTGGTATTACAGACTCAGACAGGGAGAGGTTGAAAATGTCAGTGAAGACACTTGCCAGTTGGTCAGCGCATGCTCGGAGTACACGTCCAGGTAATCCGTCTGGCACTGCGGCCTTGTGAATGTTGACCTGTTTAAAGGTCTTACTCACATCGGCTACGGAGAACGTGATCACACAGTCATCCAGAACAGCTGATGCTCTCATGCATGTTTCAGTGTTACTTGCCTCGAAGCGAGCATAAAAGTAATTTAGCTCATCTGGTAGGCTTGTGTCACTGGGCAGCTCGCGGCTGTGTTTCCCTTTGTAGTCTGTAATAGTTTGCAAGCCCTGCCACATCTGACGAGCGTCAGAACCGGTGTAGTACGATTCGATCTTAGTCCTGTTTGATGGTTTGTCGGAGGGCATAGCGGGATTTCTTATAAGTTTCCGGGTTAGAGTCCCGCTCCTTGAAAGCGGAAGCTTTACTCTTTAGCTCAGTGCGGATGTTGCCTGTAATCCATGGCTTCTGGTTGGGGTATGTACGTACAGTCATTGTGGGGACGACGCCATCGATGCCCTAATTGATGAAGCCAGTGACTGATGTGGTGTACTCCTCAATGCCATCGGAAGAATCCCGGAACATATTCCAGTCTGTGCTAGCAAAACAGTCCTGTAGCTTAGCATCTGCTTCATCTGACCACTTTTTTATGTTTTTGCTTGTAAGCAGGAATCAGGAGGATAGAATTATGGTCAGATTTTCCAAATGCAGGGCGAGGGAGACCTTTGTAGCGTCTCTGTGTGTGGAGTAAAGGCAGTCTAGAGTTTTTTTCCCCTCTGGTTGCACATTTAACATGCTGGTAGAAATGAGGTAAAACGGATTTAAGTTTCCCTGCATTAAAGTCCCTGGCTACTAGGAGCGCTGCCTCTGGATGAGCGTTTTCCTGTTTTCTTATGGCCGTATACAGTTCATTGAATGCGGTCTTAGTGCCAGCATCTGTTTGTGATGGTAAATAGACAGCTGCTCTTTAGATTTGGAAATTGACCCACTATGCTGTTTACTTTCTGCATCTACTTCATATGGCTGAGTCTACCTTTAAATATAGAACTTCCCCAGGCCTTTATAGCCTATCGTCTAGTTAAATATACAACTTTCCCCAGTCCTAGCCTTTGTAGTTAAATATAGAACTTCCCCAGGCCTTTATAGCCTATCGTCTAGTTAAATATACAACTTTCCCCAGGCCTTTATAGCCTATCATCTAGTTAAATATAGAACTTTCCCCAGGCCTTTATAGCCTATCGTCTAGTTAAATATAGAACTTTCCCCAGGCCTTTATAGCCTATCGTCTAGTTAAATATAGAACGTTCCCCAGGCCTTTATAGCCTATCGTCTAGTTAAATATACAACTTTCCAAAGGCCTTTATAGCCTATCATCTAGTTAAATATAGAACTTTCCCCAGGCCTTTATAGCCTATCGTCTAGTTAAATATAGAACTTTCCCCAGGCCTTTATAGCCTATAGTTAAATATACAACTTTCCCCAGGCCTTTATAGCCTATCGTCTAGTTAAATATACAACTTCCCCAGGCCTTTATAGCCTATTGTCTAGTTAAATATAGAACTTTCCCCAGGCCTTTATAGCCTATCGTCTAGTTAAATATACAACTTTCCCCAGGCCTTTATAGCCTATCGTCTAGTTAAATATACAACTTCCCCAGGCCTTTATAGCCTATCGCCTAGTTAAATATACAACTTCCCCAGGCCTTTATAGCCTATCGTCTAGTTAAATATACAACTTTCCCCAGGCCTTTATAGCCTATCGTCTAGTTAAATATACAACTTTCCCCAGGCCTTTATAGCCTATCGTCTAGTTAAATATACAACTTCCCCAGGCCTTTATAGCCTATTGTCTAGTTAAATAGACAACTTCCCCAGGCCTTTATAGCCTATCGTCTAGTTAAATATACAACTTCCCCCAGGCCTTTATAGCCTATCGCCTAGTTAAATATACAACTTCCCCAGGCCTTTATAGCCTATCGCCTAGTTAAATATACAACTTCCCCCAGGCCTTTATAGCCTATCGCCTAGTTAAATATACAGCTTTCCCCAGGCCTTTATAGCCTATCATCTAGTTAGGCTTTAACACTGAAAACAATATGTTTTGTGATAACTGCACTGTGATAAAAAAAAAAGATTGGTTAGGGATTCTTCTTAACATAAAGAATCCCAATTTCATTTAAACTATTTATTCCCTTGGACAATAATTTTGTATGTTGTTTTTTACTGATATATTTTGATTGTACCAGACATTTTATTGTAATACTTGTCCTTCTTTCATTCCTCCCTAGCCTAACTATTGTTAGCTTAATAATTATTGTCTAATCAAACTATTACTTGATCAAATACTTAACTGTAATATTTTTCCTTCTTTTGTTCCCCCCTATAAAGCCTAACTACGGAGGGCAGCAGTACGGTCCAGGACCAAACAGTCAGGGGTTCCCCCAGCAGCAGAGCCAGTACCCCACCCACACCCCCAACCCCTCCAGGTCACTCCCGTCCCCCAACTACCCAGGCCAGAGGATGCCTGGTGGGCAGCAGATCCAGGGCCAGTACCCCCCTCCTGGAGGGGCCATGGGACAGTACTACAAGGTAAGCCGCCATAGACACTAGTCCAGGGCTCTCCAACCCTGTTCCTGGAGAGATACCCTCCTGTTCCATCTGGAGAGATACCCTCCTGTAGGTTTGTATACATCTATCTAGTCCAGGGCTCTCCAACCCTGTTGCTGAGAGAGATACCCTCCTGTAGGTTTACATCTATCTAGAGCAGGGCTCTCCAACCCTGTTCCTGGAGAGATACCCTCCTGTAGGTTTACATCTATCTAGTCCAGGGCTCTCCAACCCTGTTCCTGGAGAGATACCCTCCTGTAGGTTTACATCTATCTAGAGCAGGGCTCTCCAACCCTGTTCCTGGAGAGATACCCTCCTGTAGGTTTACATCTATCTAGTCCAGGGCTCTCCAACCCTGTTCCTGGAGAGATACCCTCCTGTAGGTTTTCACTCTAATCCCAGTTGTAACTAACCTGATTCAGCTTATCAACCAACTAATTATTAGACACAGGTGTGCTAGATCAGGGTTGGAGTGAAAACCTACAGGACGGAAGTTCTCCAGGGTTGGAGAGACATGCACTAGAGTCCATAGTGCAGGGGTGTCAAACTCATTCCATGGAGGGCCCAGTGTCTGCTGGTTTTTGGGGTTTTGGGTTTTCCTTTCAATTAAGACCTAGACAACCAGGTGAGGGGAGTTCCTTACTAATCAGTGACCTTAATTCATCCATCAAGTACAAGGGAGGGTATCTCTCCAGGAACAGGGTTGGAGAGCCCTGGACTAGATAGATGTAAACCTACAGGAGGTATCTCTCCAGGAACAGGGTTGGAGAGCCCTGGACTAGATAGATGTAAACCTACAGGAGGGTATCTCTCCAGGAACAGGGTTGGAGAGCCCTGGACTAGATAGATGTAAACCTGCAGACACTCGGCACGCCGTTGAATGAGTTTGACATTCGTGCCAAGGTGAGTGACTGCTAACAGTACATTACCTGTGTACTCAGCGCTGCACCGTTTATAGCATAATAATAATTGTAATCCAATGTTTTGTCCTGTGTCCCTTTACAGCAAGAGCCTTTCAACGGTCAAAGTAACACCTTTTCTGGGAGTGGATATCAGTACAGCCAAGGCAATATGAACGGGGTAAGCTTTACTGTCACCTTCCAACCTGCCCAGTGCCCACTCATATTCAAATGTATGATACACGATGATATTTGGTACATTTTATTTGATCTATGCGCAGTAGTTATATATTTATGGTTATTGATGCACTTAACTGTATTGTGATGTTATTTGGTTTCTTCTTCTACACAAATATAATATAATACATTTATACATATATATATATATTTCCATTTTAATGTGTTATAATCCTTGCAGCCTCCTCGACCGATGGGTAACTACCCTCACTCCCCCGTGCTTGGCAACCCGACTCCGCCCATGACCCCAGGAAGTAGTATCCCTCCATACCTGTCTCCCAATCAGGACGTCAAGCCCCCCTTCCCTCCAGACATCAAACCAAATATCATCGCTCTTCCTCCACTTCCAGGTCAGTCTCTCTCTTACTCCCTTTCACACACTCACACTCTCTCTCTCACACACACACTCTCTCTCTCGCTCTCTCACACACTCTCTCTCTCTCTGTCTCTCTCTCTCTCTCTCTCTCTCTCTCTCTCTCTCTCTCTCTCTCTCTCTCTCTCTGTCTCTCTGTCTCTCTCTCTCTCTCTCTCTCTCTCTCTCTCTCTCTCTCTCTCTCTCTCTCTCTGTCTCTCTGTCTCTCTGTCTCTCTGTCTCTCTCTCTTCTCTCTCTCTCTCTCTCTCTCTCTCTCTTCTCTCTCTCTGTCTCTCTCTGTCTTGCCACAACAGAGTACTTCCCATCCCACCTATCCTCATGCCCCCAGCCGATAACCTACTTTATTGCCCCTTTATCACTCAACCCTTGTTATCTTATACAGAACTTGAAAGGCTTGAATTAAGGTTCAGTAGAATTGGTACAGTATCACAACCAACCTTTATTTGAGGAAAAGTCTTACCCTGTCCCATCTTCTCCTTCTTCCCCTCTTCTTCTTCTACTCTCTCTCTTTCTCCTTTCCTCCTCCTCCTCCTCCTCCTCCTCCTCCTCCCTCCTCCTCCCTCCTCCTCCACCTCCACCTCCTCCTCCTCCTCCTCCTCCACCTCCTCCTCCTCCTCCTCCTCCTCCTCCTCCTCCTCCTCCTCCTCCTCCTCCTCCTCCACCTCCTCCTCCTCCTCCTCCTCCTCCTCCTCCTCCTCCTCCACCCAGCCAACCCCAATGAGGAGCTACGTCTGACCTTCCCGGTGAGGGATGGAGTGGTCCTAGAGCCCTTCAGACTGGAGCACAACCTGGCCGTCAGCAATCATGTCTTCCATCTCCGACCCTCTGTACACCAGACCCTCATGTGGCGGTAAGAAACCCTCCATACATCTAACCCTAATCCTAAATACACTAGAACCTGATGTGGAGGTAAGGACAGTGCCTCTCTGTGGTACAGTACTGTTTGTACACCATCAAGATCCTGTTCTATTACACTATAGTATACACCACCAGGTCCTGTTCTATTACACTATAGTATACACCATCAGGTCCTGTTCTATTACACTATAGTATACACCACCAGGATCCTGTTCTATTACACTATAGTATACACCACCAGGATTACCTGTTCTATTACACTATAGTATACACCACCAGGTCCTGTTCTATTACTATATATATACCACCAGGTCCTGTTCTATTACACTATAGTATACACCACCAGGTCCTGTTCTATTACTATAGTATACACCACCAGGTCCTGTTCTATTACACTATAGTATACACCACCAGGTCCTGTTCTATTACTATAGTATACACCACCAGGTCCTGTTCTATTACACTATAGTATACACCACCAGATCCTGTTCTATTACACTATAGTATACACCACCAGGTCCTGTTCTATTACACTATAGTATACACCACCAGGATCCTGTTCTATTACTATAGTATACACCACCAGGTCCTGTTCTATTACACTATAGTATACACCACCAGGTCCTGTTCTATTACACTATAGTATACACCACCAGGTCCTGTTCTATTACACTATAGTATACACCACCAGGTCCTGTTCTATTACACTATAGTATACACCACCAGGTCCTGTTCTATTACTATAGTATACACCACCAGGTCCTGTTCTATTACACTATAGTATACACCACCAGGTCCTGTTCTATTACACTATAGTATACACCACCAGGTCCTGTTCTATTACACTATAGTATACACCACCAGGTCCTGTTCTATTACACTATAGTATACACCACCAGGTCCTGTTCTATTACTATAGTATACACACCACCAGGTCCTGTTCTATTACTATAGTATACACCACCAGGTCCTGTTCTATTACTATAGTATACACCACCAGGTCCTGTTCTATTACTATAGTATACACCACCAGGTCCTGTTCTATTACTATAGTATACACCACCAGGTCCTGTTCTATTACACTATAGTATACACCACCAGGTATTACACCACCAGGTCCTGTTCTATTACTATAGTATACACCACCAGGTCCTGTTCTATTACTATAGTATACACCACCAGGTCCTGTTCTATTACACTATAGTATACACCACCAGGTCCTGTTCTATTACTATAGTATACACCACCAGGTCCTGTTCTATTACACTATAGTATACACCACCAGGTCCTGTTCTATTACACTATAGTATACACCACCAGGATCCTGTTCTATTACACTATAGTATACACCACCAGGTCCTGTTCTATTACTATAGTCTACACCACCAGGTCATGTTCTATTACACTATAGTATACACCACCAGGTCCTGTTCTATTACACTATAGTATACACCACCAGGTCCTGTTCTATTACTATAGTATACACCACCAGGTCCTGTTCTATTACTATAGTATACACCACCAGGATCCTGTTCTATTACACTATAGTATACACCACCAGGTCCTGTTCTATTACACTATAGTATACACCACCAGGTCCTGTTCTATTACACTATAGTATACACCACCAGGTCCTGTTCTATTACTATAGTATACACCACCAGGTCCTGTTCTATTACACTATAGTATACACCACCAGGTCCTGTTCTATTACTATAGTATATATTACCACCAGGTCCTGTTCTATTACACTATAGTATACACCACCAGGTCCTGTTCTATTACTATAGTATACACCACCAGGTCCTGTTCTATTACACTATAGTATACACCACCAGGATCCTGTTCTATTACACTATAGTATACACCACCAGGTCCTGTTCTATTACTATAGTATATACACCACCAGGATCCTGTTCTATTACACTATAGTATACACCACCAGGTCCTGTTCTATTACACTATAGTATACACCACCAGGTCCTGTTCTATTACACTATAGTATACACCACCAGGTCCTGTTCTATTACTATAGTATACACCACCAGGTCCTGTTCTATTACACTATAGTATACACCACCAGGTCCTGTTCTATTACTATAGTATACACCACCAGGTCCTGTTCTATTACACTATAGTATACACCACCAGGTCCTGTTCTATTACACTATAGTATACACCACCAGGTCCTGTTCTATTACACTATAGTATACACCACCAGGATCCTGTTTTACTATTACACTATAGTATACACCACCAGGTCCTGTTCTATTACACTATAGTATCAGAGGCAGTGGACAGAATCATTTTGGAATTACAGATACACTAGCTAGTTAGAGTTACAGATACACTAGCTAGTTAGCGTTACAGATACACTAGCTAGTTAGCGTTACAGATACACTAGCTAGTTAGCGTTACAGATACACTAGCTAGTTAGCGTTACAGATACACTAGCTAGTTAGTGTTACAGATACACTAGCTAGTTAGCGTTACAGATACACTAGCTAGTTAGCGTTACAGATACACTAGCTAGTTAGCGTTACAGATACACTAGCTAGTTAGCGTTACAGATACACTAGCTAGTTAGTGTTACAGATACACTAGCTAGTTAGCGTTACAGATACACTAGCTAGGTAGAGTTACAGATACACTAGCTTTGGCCAAGCCTTCCGCTAGAGCGAATGCAAGCTTACAGGTGAACTAACAGGTTCTCTTCCTCTGTCCCCCTGCAGGTCAGATCTGGAGCTGCAGTTTAAATGCTACCATCACGAGGACCGACAGATGAACACCAACTGGCCCGCCTCGGTCCAGGTCAGTAAGAACAGCACGCACACACATACAGTGCCTTCAGAAAGTATTCATACCCCTTGACTTATTCCACATTTTGTTGTTGTTACAGCCTGAATTCAAAATGGATTCAATGTTGTTTTTTCTCACCCATCTACATACAATGACAAAGTGAAAACATGTTTTTTTTTTATGTTTGCAAATGTGTATTGAAAATTAAATACAGAAATATCTCATTTACTTAAGTATTCACACCCCTGAGTCAATACATGTTAGAATCACCTTTGGCAGCGATTACAGCTGTGAGTCTTTCTGGGTAAGTCTCTAAGAGCTTTGCACACCTGGATTGTACAATATTTGGCCATTATTCTTTTCAAAAATTCTTCAAGCTCTGTCAAATTGGTTGTTGATCATTGCTAGACAACCATTATCAGGTCTTGCCATAGATTTTCAAGCTGATTTTAAGTCAAAACTGTAACTAGGCCACTCAGGAACATTTACTGTCTTCTTGGTGAGCAACTCCAGTGTAGTTTGGGCCTTGTGTTTTAGGTTATTGTCCTGCTGAAAGGTGAATTCATCTCCCAGTGTCTGGTGGAACGCAGACTGAACCAGGTTTTCCTCTAGGATTTTGCCTGTGCTTAGCTTTTATCCTGAAAAAACTCCCCAGTCCTTAACGATTACAAGCATACCCATAACATGATGCAGCCACCACTATGCTTGAAAATATGAGGAGTGGTACTCAGTAATGTGTTGTATTGGTTTTGCCCAAAAACATTACATTTTGTATTCAGGACAAAAAGTGAATTGCTTTGCCACATTTTCTGAAATATGACTTTAGTGCCTTGTTGCAAACAGGATGCATGTTTTGGAATATTTATATTCTGTATACACAGGCTTCCTTTTTTTCACTCTGTCAATTAGGTTAGTATTGTGGAGTAACTACAATGTTGTTGATCCATCCTCAGTTTTCTCCTATCACAGCCATTAAACTCTGTCTGTTTTAAAATCATCATCGACCTCATGGTGAAATCCCTGAGCGGTTTCCTTTCTCTCCGGCAACTGAGTTAGGAAGGATGCCTGTATCTTTGTAGTGACTGGGTGTATTGATACACCATCAAAGTTTAATTAATAACTTCAACATGCTCAAAGGGAAGTTCAATGTCTGCTTATTTATTTTTACCCATCTACCAAAAGGTGCCCTTTGCAAGGCATTGGAAAACCTCCCTGGTCTTTGGTTGAATCTGGGTTTGAAATTCACTGCTTGACTGAGGGACCTTACAGATAATTGTATGTGTGGGGTACAGAGATGAGGTAGTCACTCAAAAATCATGTTAATCACTATTATTGCACACAGAGTGAGTCCATGCAACTTATTATGTGACTTGTTAAGCACATGTTTACTCCTGAATTGATTTAGGCTTGCCATCCCAAAGGGGTTTAATACTTATTGACTCAAGACATTTCAGCTTGAGCTGAAAAACATAATTCCACTTTGGCATTATGGGGCATTGTGTGTAGGCCAGTGACAAAACATCTCAAATTAATCCATTTTAAATTCAGGCTGTAATACAACAAAATGTCAAGAAAGTCAAGGGGTGTGAATACTTTCTGAAGACACACACACACACACACACACACACACACACACTAACTGTACTTAGTATCCTTCCTCTCTGCAGGTCAGCCGTGAACGCCACTCCCCTCACCATCGAGCGTGGCGACAACAAGACGTCCCCACAAGCCCCTGCACCTGAAAACACATCTGCCAACCAGGAAGAACACCCATCCAGATCACAGTCACCACTCAGGTCCTGCCTGCTGCTGTGTGGAGTACTGTACTGACAACAACAACAACTACTACTACTATTACTACAACAATTATTACTACTACTACCACTACTACTACTACTACTACTACTACTACTACTACAACTACTACTATTACTACAACAACTATTACTACTACTACCACTACTACTACTACTACTACTACTACTACTACTACTACTACTACTACTACTACTACTACTACTACTATACTACTACTACTACTATTACTACAACAACTATTACTACTACTACCACTACTAATATTACTACAACAACTATTACTACTACTACTACAACAACTATTACTACTACCACCACTACTACTACTACTACTACTACTACTACTACTACTACCACTACTACCACTACTACAACAACTATTACTACTACTACCACTACTACTACTACTACCACTACTACAACAACTATTACTACTACTACCACTACTACTACTACTACCACTACTACTACTACTACTACTACTACTACTACTACTACTACTATAACTACTACTACTACTACTACTATAACTACTACTACTATTACTACAACAACTATTACTACTACTACCACTACTACTACTACTACCACTACTACTACTACTACTACTACTACTACTACTACTACTACAACAACTATTACTACTACTACCACTACTACTACTACTACTACTACCACTACTACTACTACTACTACTACTACTATTACTACAACAACTATTACTACTACTACCCTACTACTACTACTACTACTACTACTACACTACTACTACACTACTACTATTACTACAACAACTATTACTACTACTACCACTACTACTACTACTACTACTACTACTACTACTAAACTACTACTATTACTACAACAACTATTACTACTACTACCACTACTACTACTACTACCACTACTACTACTACTACTACTACTACTATTACTACAACAACTATTACTACTACTACCACTACTACTACTACTACTACTACTACTACTACTACTACTACTACTACTACTACTACAACAACTATTACTACTACTACCACTACTACTATTACTACAACAACTATTACTACTACTACTACAACAACTATTACTACTACCACCACTACTACTACTACTACTACTACTACTACTACTACTACTACTACCACTACTACCACTACTACAACAACTATTACTACTACTACCACTACTACTACTACTACCACTACTACAACAACTATTACTACTACTACCACTACTACTACTACTACCTACTACTACTACTACTACTACTACTACTACTACTATAACTACTACTACTACTACTACTATAACTACTACTACTATTACTACAACAACTATTACTACTACTACCACTACTACTACTACTACTACTACTACTACTACTACTACTACTACTACTACTACTATTACTACACTACTATAACTACTACTACTACAACAATATTACTATACTTACTACCACTACTACTACTACTACTACTACTACTACTACTACTATACTACTACTACTACTACTACTACTACTATACTACTACTACTACAACAACTATTACCACTACTACCACTACTACTACTACTACTACTACTACTACTACTATAACTACTACTACTACTACTACTACTACTACTACTACTACTATAACTACAACAACTATTACTATTACTACTACTACAACAACAACAACTATTACTACCACTACTACTACTACTACTACTACTACTACTACTACTACTACTACTACTACTACTACTAACTACAACAACTATTACTATTACTACTACTACAACAACTATTACTACTACTATTACTACAACAACTATTACTACTACCACTACTACAACAACTATTACTACTACCACTACTACAACAACTATTACTACTACTATTACTACAACAACTATTACTACTACCACTACTACAACAACAACAACTATTACTACCACTACTACTACTACTACTACTACTACTACTACTATTACTACAACAACTACTATTACTACAACAACTATTACTACTACCACTACTATTACTACAACAACTATTACTAGTACTACTACTACTACTACTACTACTACTACTACAACAACTATTACTACTACCACCACTACTACCACCACTACTACTACTACTACTACTACTACTACTACTACTACCACAACTACTACTATAAACTACCACCACCACAACTACTACTACCACCACCACAACTACTACTACCACCACCACAACTACTACTGGTCCTCTGTAGCTCAGCTGGTAGAGCACGGTGCTTGTAACGCCAAGGTAGTGGGTTCGATCCGCCGGGACCACCCATACACACACAAAAAAAAATATGCACGCATGACTGTAAGTCGCTTTGGATAAAAGCGTCTGTTAAATGGCATATATTACCACCACTACAACAACCACTACTATTGATGATGAGGATGAGGATGAGGATGATGGTGAGAGTGATGATGATGTTATTGATGGTGATTGTGGTGATGGTGACGATTATGATGGTGATGGTGAGAGTGATGATGATGGTGATAATGGTGATGGTGGTGATGGTCGTGGTGGTGATGGTGGTGATGGTCGTGGTGGTGATGGTGGTGATGGTCGTGGTGGTGATGGTGGTGATGGTCATGGTGGTGATGGTGGTGATGGTGGTGATGGTGATTATGGTGATGGTGGTGATGGTGATTATGGTGATGGTGGTGATGGTCGTGGTGGTGATGGTCATGGTGGTGATGGTAGGAGTGATGTTGATGGTGATGATAGTGATGACGATGGTGATGATGGTGATGATGGTGATTGTCCTCTCCTCTACAGTCTCACCTGTTTGTACTGCAGCTGGTCCACAGACCCTCTGTACGCTCCGTCCTGCAAGGCTTACTGAAGAAGAGGCTACTGCCAGCAGAGCACTGCATCACCAAAGGTACACTACTGTCCTTCTTCTTCAAACCTCAACTCCAGGAGGCCTTCCTTTGGTCCTAAGTGACCCTCTCTCTCTCACTGATTGAGCTTATTTGACCATTTAAACCACATGTGTTGATACAGTGCTTTTTAAAATCATCACGGACAACACAATAAAGTTGGCAACTTATTTCCATTGTGGTCCTCCTCCCATCTTTCCAGTTAAGAGAAACTTCAGCAGCGTAACGGCGTCCTCTGGGAACACCGCTCTGAACGGAGAGGACGGCGTTGAGCAGACGGCCATCAAGGTCTCCCTCAAATGTCCAATCACCTTCAAGCGGATCCAGCTTTCCAGCGAGAGGCCATGACTGCAAACATGTCAGTTGCTTTGATTTGGAATCGTACTTACAATTGAACTGTGAGCGCGGAACGTGGCGATGTCCAGTATGCAAGTAAGTTACTTATTAAATTTAGTTTTACAGGGACAGTGCACATTAATCAACATGACTGTAGAAGTGCCCGTTTTAAAGTGGCAGCTTTAGCCAGCTGGCAAATTTTTAAACTGCAGTCCCTTTCAACTGTAGTTCTTTATGCCTTTACCTGAAATACTCAGTACACAAAATTGAAAAGGTCAATGACCCTCTGATGGTTACCGTCTGTATTCAGTCAGTAATGTTCATGTCCTCTCTCACCTCTGCAGTAAGACAGCGTTATTAGAGGGACTAGAAGTTGACCAGTACATGTGGGGGATCCTGAACGCCATCCAAAAGTAAGTTTGATCATAACGATCTGAATCAATCACATCAAATTCATCAACAAAGAAAAACCCTACTACACCAACGACCATGAATGTTATCACTTATCGACCTCCTTGAAAGATTGGATTCATTAGAAGATATTGTCACTTTACAGAAGATCCATTCCACTGCAGAACTCTGATTGCTGTCAATCAGCCCGGGCCACAACAGCCACAATAGTCTTGAACTAGCCTCCTATACAGCCAACCTGTGGTTCATTTTTAATCAACCCCCCCCCCCCACCCACCCCCCCACCCCCCCACCCCCCCCCCAGCTCGGAGTTTGAGGAGGTCACCATGGACCCTTCGTGTAGTTTGGAGGCCGGTGGCCATCAAGTCTGATATCCACATCAAGGAGGACCCAGATGGACCCATGGCCAAGAGGTTCAAGACCATGAGCCCCTCCCAGATGACCATGCCCAACGTGATGGATATGATCGCCCAGCTCGGCCCCGGGCCCTCGCCCTACCCGACCCAACAGGGGGGCAACAACAGGGAATACATCAGCCAAGGTACGCTATTTACATACTTACTTTCTAACGTAATCCTCCTAGTTACTGGAGGAACATATGGCCTGTAGCCAAGGTAGCAGCATAGGTTTTAGATGATGTCTCCGCGTAACATAGAACAGAAGTCCATCTCTATTTTATATCTGTGCTTGTGTGCACTGTCATATCATAGCTATGTGATTTTAGTAAATAAGATTTGAAGTGTAAGTGCTTCTAAAAGTAACTAGATGTTTTTTATTTTTGTTGTATTACTAGGCAACAGTTACCAGGGCCACGGCGGGGGCTTTGACTTCCCCCATGGGAACCCCGGTGGTACGACCATGAACGACTTCCTGCACGGCCCCGCGCTGTCCCACCAGCCAGAGATGCCCACCAGCCTCGTGGCCCAGGACAAACCCCTCTCACACGGCATACCCGACCCAGTAAGTCATCATCCTGTTCCAGCATTGTAGAAGAGATTTGTGGGCACTAAAAAGTTAGGTTGCGGTGTGGTATTGGCAGAACAATATCCCCATGGAGCTTTAGTGTCATCTAGCATATGCAACATGGATCTCGATCTAGTGTCTTCTAGCATATGCAACATGGATATCTATCTAGTGTCTTCTAGCATATGCAACATGGATATCTATCTAGTGTCTTCTAGCATATGCAACATGGATCTCGATCTAGTGTCATCTAGCATATGCAACACGGATATCTATCTAGTGTCTTCTAGCATATGCAACATGGATATCTATCTAGTGCCATCTAGCATATGCAACATGGATATCTATCTAGTGCCATCTAGCATATGCAACATGGATATCTATCAACTGTCTTCTAGCAATAGTTTCTCACAAAAAACCTGTACACTGGTAGTTTAAAAAAAAAACGAGTTAACCTTTTAGTGCCTGCAACTGTACAGTGCTGTAGATGAAGTCATATGCTTTACAGTACTGTAGATGAAGTCATATGCTTTACAGTACTGTAGATGAAGTCATATGCTTTACAGTACTGTAGATGAAGTCATACGCTTTACAGTTCTGTAGATGAAGTCATATGCTTTACAGTACTGTAGATGAAGTCATATGCTTTACAGTACTGTAGATGAAGTCATATGCTTTACAGTACTGTAGATGAAGTCATATGCTTTACAGTACTGTAGATGAAGTCATATGCTTTACAGTACTGTAGATGAAGTCATATGCTTTACAGTACTGTAGATGAAGTCATATGCTTTATCTGTATCTTGCTCTCTTCCCAGATAAACTCATCCTGCCAGAACTGACCAGTCCCACGGCCCGTTGCAACAGAGCTTACACGCCCCCTCTCACCCCGGCGGCCACTTGGGACAGCCGTTGCATCACAGTGGGCCTCCTCAGCCCTCGCGACAACAGGCTCCGCCCCCACAGCAACAGCATCCCGGCCCTAACGACCACCTGCAGCAGTGCGACCCCTTCAACCCATCAGACAGCTTATTGAGCCAGGGCGGAGGGCAGGCGCTCCCAGATATGCCCCAACCTTCCTTGGATGTAAGATATTTAGATCAGGATGATTATGAGATGATTATAAGATATTATAAAGGTGTCATACAATCTCTTGACAAGTGAAGGGAAAAGGGGGATACCTAGTCAGTTGCATAACCGAAATGTGTCTTCCACATTTAACCCAACCCCTCCGAATCAGAGAGCATTATAACTGCATCGCAAATTCATTATTACCTGCAGGATAGATTTCAAGTGTTTTTAACACACGCTATTTAATCCAGACTGTTGTTCACGGTTTCATTAAGCGCTTCAATGCCAATCAATGTAAGACCAATAACCTCGCTAGAGTCATAGAGATGTATCTATATATGTTTGGCTGTGAAGTATGTCCCCATAGTGATACCTAACTAACTTCCAGACCTGGCTAACCCAGATGACTTGTTGTCTTCTCCCCTCCCTCTGTAGCTCCTTCCAGAGCTGGCTAACCCAGATGACTTGTTGTCTCCCCTCCCTCTGTAGCCCCTTCCAGAGCTAGCTAACCCAGATGACTGTGTTGTCTTCTGCCCTCCCTCTGTAGCTCCTTCCAGACCTGGCTAACCCAGATGACTTGTTGTCTTCTCCCCTCCCTCTGTAGCTCCTTCCAGAGCTGGCTAACCCAGATGACTTGTTGTCTTCTCCCCTCCCTCTGTAGCTCCTTCCAGACCTGGCTAACCCAGATGACTTGTTGTCTTCTCCCCTCCCTCTGTAGCTCCTTCCAGACCTGGCTAACCCAGATGACTTGTTGTCTTCTCCCCTCCCTCTGTAGCTCCTTCCAGAGCTGGCTAACCCAGATGACTTGTTATCTTCTCCCCTCCCTCTGTAGCTCCTTCCAGACCTGGCTAACCCAGATGACTTGTTGTCTTCTCCCCTCCGTCTGTAGCTCCTTCCAGAGCTGGCTAACCCAGATGACTTGTTGTCTTCTCCCCTCCCTCTGTAGCTCCTTCCAGAGCTGGCTAACCCAGATGACTTGCTGTCTTCTCCCCTCCCTCTGTAGCTCCTTCCAGACCTGGCTAACCCAGATGACTTGTTGTCTTCTCCCCTCCCTCTGTAGCTCCTTCCAGACCTGGCTAACCCAGATGACTTGTTATCTTCTCCCCCTCCCTCTGTAGCTCCTTCCAGACCTGGCTAACCCAGATGACTTGTTGTCTTCTCCCCTCCCTCTGTAGCTCCTTCCAGAGCTGGCTAACCCAGATGACTTGTTATCTTCTCCCCTCCCTCTGTAGCTCCTTCCAGACCTGGCTAACCCAGATGACTTGTTGTCTTCTCCCCTCCGTCTGTAGCTCCTTCCAGAGCTGGCTAACCCAGATGACTTGTTGTCTTCTCCCCTCCCTCTGTAGCTCCTTCCAGACCTGGCTAACCCAGATGACTTGTTGTCTTCTCCCCTCCCTCTGTAGCTCCTTCCAGAGCTGGCTAACCCAGATGACTTGTTGTCTTCTCCCCTCCCTCTGTAGCTCCTTCCAGAGCTGGCTAACCCAGATGACTTGCTGTCTTCTCCCTTCCCTCTGTAGCTCCTTCCAGACCTGGCTAACCCAGATGACTTGTTGTCTCCCCTCCCTCTGTAGCTCCTTCCAGACCTGGCTAACCCAGATGACTTGTTGTCTTCTCCCCTCCCTCTGTAGCTCCTTCCAGACCTGGCTAACCCAGATGACTTGTTATCTTCTCCCCTCCCTCTGTAGCTCCTTCCAGACCTGGCTAACCCAGATGACTTGTTGTCTTCTCCCCTCCCTCTGTAGCTCCTTCCAGAGCTGGCTAACCCAGATGACTTGCTGTCTTCTCCCCTCCCTCTGTAGCTCCTTCCAGAGCTGGCTAACCCAGATGACTTGCTGTCTTCTCCCCTCCCTCTGTAGCTCCTTCCAGACCTGGCTAACCCAGATGACTTGTTGTCTTCTCCCCCTCCCTCTGTAGCCCCTTCCAGACCTGGCTAACCCAGATGACTTGTTGTCTTCTGCCCTCCCTCTGTAGCTCCTTCCAGAGCTGGCTAACCCAGATGACTTGTTGTCTCCCCTCCGTCTGTAGCTCCTTCCAGACCTGGCTAACCCAGATTACTTGTTGTCTTCTCCCCTCCCTCTGTAGCTCCTTCCAGACCTGGCTAACCCAGATGACTTGTTGTCTTCTGCCCTCCCTCTGTAGCTCCTTCCAGAGCTGGCTAACCCAGATGACTTGTTGTCTTCTGCCCTCCCTCTGTAGCTCCTTCCAGACCTGGCTAACCCAGATGACTTGTTGTCTTCTCCCCTCCCTCTGTAGCTCCTTCCAGACCTGGCTAACCCAGATGACTTGTTGTCTTCTCCCCTCCCTCTGTAGCTCCTTCCAGAGCTGGCTAACCCAGATGACTTGTTGTCTTCTCCCCTCCCTCTGTAGCTCCTTCCAGAGCTGGCTAACCCAGATGACTTGTTGTCTTCTCCCCTCCCTCTGTAGCTCCTTCCAGAGCTGGCTAACCCAGATGACTTGTTGTCTCCCCTCCCTCTGTAGCTCCTTCCAGAGCTGGCTAACCCAGATGACTTGTTGTCTTCTCCCCTCCCTCTGTAGCTCCTTCCAGATCTGGCTAACCCAGATGACTTGTTGTCTTACCTGGACCCTCCAGACCTCCCGAGCAGTAGCAACGATGACCTTCTCTCTCTCTTTGAAAACAACTGACTGATTCTAGATCAGCTCATGAACACTGCCTGGAGTTGGCCTATAACCTCTGACCTGAGAGTGAGACAGTGACCTTTGCTCCAGTACTTGACAAACACAAAGATGCACTCCTTTACTCCTCTTCCTCTTGTACAGTATTCATTGATTGACTCTCCAGCAGACTGACTGGCTGACTGACCAACAGACTGATTGACTGGCTGACTGACTGACTGGCTGACTGGCAGACTGACTGACTGACAGACTGACTGACTGACAGACTGACTGGCTGACTGACTGACTAACCGACTGGCTGACCGACTGACTGACTGACCGCTGACCGACTGACTGACTGACTGACTGAAAGATGTTTTAAAACTCAAAGACATGGCAGGACAGGGTAGGGCAGGTTGGGGCAGTGAGTGGTGCCTGCCTCCCTGCCTCCCACTGCAGCGCCCCCATGTGGCCATCCGTGATACCTTTTGAACTGTGCAGCTATCTATCTGACATTCAGTTCATGTTGTATGTCACAAGTGTCTGTGTGTACATTTAGGAAAGTGTTGACACATTTTTTTATTCATATTTTGGTTCCTTTTAACAAAGAAAAAAGCTATTCATTATATATATATATATGAAAACGTTTTTATTTTTAAGAAACGTCCTTCCCTATCTGGCCAGTGTGTGTAATATCCACCTTGTTATTTCAACCTATGAAGCCGGCTCAGCTTCCTGTTGTCCAAAACGTTTTCACAGCTACTGTTCCTGACTGGTTACTACGTAGCACTGTTCGTCTGCCTGTCTGCTGGCGGGTTATGTAAAAGCACAAGAGATTATGGTAATGCTAAAAAAAAAAAGATATATACATACATATACACACATCTCAAAGGAAAGAAAACACACTAATGGCACAACCAACAGAACAAGAGGACCCAGTGTCATCAATTGATTGATTGATTGATTGATTGATTGATAGTGTATCAAGCTTGATCTCCCATCTGTCTATCGATCCTGTCAGGCCTGTATCAAGCCAGCTAGATCTATCTGTCGATCCTGTCAGGCCTGTATCAAGCTAGCCAGATCTATCTATCAATCCTTTCAGGCCTGTATCAAGCCAGCTCTCCCATCTATCTCTCTATTGATCCTGTCAGGCCTGTATCAAGCCAGCTCTCCCATCTATCTATTGATCCTGTCAGGCCTGTATCAAGCCAGATCTATCTATCAATCCTGTCAGGCCTGTATCAACCCAGCTCTCCCATCTGTCTATCGTCCTCTCATCTCTGCACCGCCCTGTGTTGCTCCTCTAACCATTTTACAGATGTAGGATCTTCATTTTATCCCCCTGTTGTTGCAGGAAATGCAAACTTGCAGTGTATTTGAGGTTTGAACAAGCTTCTAAAGTTTGTAATTTCCACTTTAAAATGTGATATGCCCTAACTAAAATGTGCAATAATTATATAATCCACACAATAATTCACATTTCCTGTTGCTGCAGGAATTTTTCCCCTGCTATGTGAAACTGGTCAAATTAAGATCCTGCATCTATACAAAGTTGTGTCTATCTCTTCCTGTTTACCTTTGTACTGTTTTAAGTAGTATACAAAGTGCATGTGTGCCAAGCCCTTGTCTAGTGATATTTCCAAGTGGTAAAGACGGTGTGTGTGTGTGACCAAAATAGCTGCCTATTTCCTGTATAGTGCACTCATTTTGAGGGTACTAGGTGCCATTTTGGACACACACCACACACACACACACACACACACACACACACACACACACAAACACAAACACAAACACACACACACACACACACACACGGTGTGCTTTTTTTTATCAGTAGCTGTTACCACAGTTTCTGTCTGATTGGATCACTAACGTTTGAAGGGATAGTGATGTTGGCAATACGTACGTTGTTGCTGATGATTTGATGTTTGATATTGTGTTTTTTTTTTCCTATTTACTTTTTGTGGCTGCAAATTGTAACTATTCATCAACCATTTGGGGAAACTGCTTAACATCAACCTTAGAGGGATTGGGATGCAAGTGTGTGTGTGTGTGTGTGTGTGTGTGTGTGTGTGTGTGTGTGTGCACGTTTTACTATAACAGTGCCTTCAGAAAGTATTCAGACCCCTTGACTTTTTCCACATTTTGTGACGTTACAGCCTTATTCTAAAATGGAAAAATTTATATATCCTCAGCAATCTACACACAATACCCCATAATGACAAAGCGAAAAGAGGTTTTTAGAAATGTTTGCTAATTGATTAAAAATAAAAAACGGAAATACCTTATTTACATCCGTATTCAGACCCTTTGCTATGAGACTCGAAATTGAGCTCAGGTGCATCCTGTTTCCAATGATCATTCTTGAGATGTTTATACAACTTGATTGGAGTCCACCTGTGGTCAATTCAATTGATTAGACATGATTTGGAAAGGCACACACCTGTATATATAAGGTCCCACAGTTGACAGTGCATGTCAGAGCAAAAACCAAGCCATGAGATCGAAAGAATTGTCTGTAGAGCTCCGAGACAGGATTGTGTCGAGGCACAGATCTGGGGAAGGGTAACAAAAAATGTCTGCAGCATTGAAGGTCCCCAAGAACACAGTGGCCTCCATCATTCTTAAATGGAAGAAGTTTGGAACCACCAAGACTCTTCCTAGAGCTGGCCGCCCGGCCAAACTGAGCAATCGGTGGAGAAGGGCCTTGGTCAGGGAGGTGACCAAGAACCCGATGGTCACTCTGTCAGAGTTCTAGAGTTCCTCTGTGGAGATGGGAGAACCTTCCAGAAGGACAACCATCTCTGCAGCACTCCACCAATCAGGCCTTTATGGTAAAGTGGCCAGACGGAAGCCACTCCTCAGCAAAAGGCACATGACAGCCCGCTTGGAGTTTGCCAAAAGGCACCTAAAGACTCTCAGACCATGAGACACAAAATTCTCTGGTCTGATGAAACCAAGATTGAACTCTTTGGCCTGAATGCCAAGCATCACGTCTGGAGGAAACCTGGCACCATCCCTACGGTGAAGCATGGTGGTGGCAGCATCATGCTGTGGGGATGTTTTTCAGTGGCAGGGACTGGGAGACTAGTCAGGATCGAGGCAAAATGAAAACTTGCTCCAGAGCGCTCAGGACCTCAGACTGGGGTGAAGATTCACCTTCCAACAGGACAACGACCCTAAGCACACAGCCAAGACAACGCAGGAGTGGCTTCGGGACAAGTCTCTGAATGTCCTTGAGTGGCCCAGCCAGAGCCCAGACTTGAATCCAATCAAATATCTCTGGAGAGACCTGAAAATAGCTGTGCAGCGACGCTCCCCATCCAACCTGACAGAGCTTGAGAGGATCTGCAGAGAAGAATGGGAGAAACTCTCCAAATACAGATGTGCCAAGCTTGTAGCGTCATACCCAAGAAGACTTGAGGCTGTAATCGCTGCCAAAGGTGCGTCAACAAAGTACTGAGTAAAGGGTCTGAATACCTATGTAAATGTGATATTTCAGTTCTTTTTTATTTGTAAACATTTCAAAAAAAATGTTTTTGCTTTGTCATTATGGGGTATTGTGTGTAGATTTATGAGGGGGAAAAAACAATTTAATCAATTTTAGAATAAGGCTGTAACCTAACAAAATGTGGGAAAAGTAAAGGGGTCTGAATACTTTCCGAATGCACTGTACTTGTGAGTACCAGAAGTCCTCACAAGAATAGTAAAACATTTTATTTTTTTTGAGAAGTGAGGACATTGTAAAAAGGCTATTTTAGGGTTAGAATTAGGAGTTAGGGTTAGGTTTAGGTAAGGTTTAGGGATAATAGGATTTTGAATGGGAATCAATTGTTTGTCCCCAAAAAGTCCTCAGAAGTATAGTATGTCATAGAGTGCTGTTGAGTATGCAAATGTGTAATTTTTTAAAGAAAAGCTATTGCAAATATAATTGTGAATATTTTTGTATCATCTTGATAATTCTTTGTCCTTTTACATAATTGGTTAAAGTCCAACTGATCCGCAACACATCCTCCCAAACAAAGCCAACATTGACTGTGAGGAGCGAGAAGACATACAGAGACAGATTGCGTCCCAAATGCTATTCCCTATATAATGCGCTACTTTGGGACCAGGGCCCAAAGGGAAACCCACAGGGTTCTGGTCAAAAGTAGTACACTACAAAGGGAATAGGGTGCCATTTGGGACACTACAAAGGGAATAGGGTGCTATTTGGGACGCAGCATTCTGTCTCTGTCTCTGTATGTCTTCTCGCTCCTCTCATAGATTAACCTTTCAATCCAAATGTCTCATTGTCAGCTATATACTGCATATCTCTCTCTCTCTCTCTCTCTCTCTCTCTCTCTCTCTCTCTCTCTCTCTCTCTCTCTCTCTCTCCTCTCTCTCCTCTCTCTCTCTCTCTCTCTCTCTCTCTCTCTCTCTCTCTCTCTCTCTCTCTGTCTCTCTCTCTCTCTCTCTCTCTCTCTCTCTCTCTCTCTCTCTCTCTCCTCTCTCTCTCTCTCTCTCTCTCTCTCTCTCTCTCTCTCTCTCTCTCTCTCTCTCTCTCTCTCTCTCTCTCTCTCTCTCTCTCTCTCTCTCTCTCTCTCTCTCTCTCTCTCTCTCTCTCTCTCTCTCTCTCTCTCTGTGTTGTGGTTCATCCACTTTAACTAAACCAGTGCACCCAGTTAGAATCCACTATGTTCCTAGGCAGGTACTGTAGCCTATGTTACTGCTATAAGCCGCGTCCCAAATTGGCATCCTTTTCCCTGTGTAGTTCACTACTACTTCTGACAAGGCTGCTTTGGTCTCTGGACAAAAGTCAGGCACTATGTGGGGAACAGGGTGCTATTTGGGACGTGGCTCCTCTCTGTCTCCCAAGGTCTTCATCCCTGATATCGGTCAAGATAGTCACAGCCATTTCTAAAGATAAAGATTAAATTAAAATGACATTTCAAGTCTGATAAAGCAATATTCAAATATATGTTTTGGTGCTCAAAAGGTTGTAGAGTAAAATGAATATAGATGTCGTCTATTCGAGAACTAACATCGTTTTATTTTTTTTGTAAGAACGGACAATGATGATTTAGCTGTAGCTATCCACTCTCTTTCAATGTTATTCGAGAACTATGTGAATATCTTAAATGTTGCTAATTATTGTCAATATACAAGTGGTATTTTAAATATATCACAGCCTTGTGTTAAAGAAATGTATGATATTGTTTTTATTTTTGTTATGGAAAATGTGGCTTTCTTAAAAACTTAAGACCATTTACATTTAGTTTCCCATTTTAAATGTTGTTTTTTCTTTTTTTTTGGTAAATTATTTTGTATTGGTTTTTATTTTCTTATAAATGTATAGCTAAAAATATAATTTCATTTAACTGTAGCAATGTACTGATTAAAACATCCTGATTATTGTAAGCATAGCCTAACATTTTAAACTGAATTATGCTCTAGAAATAGGTTATGTTACAGTACAAGAGAGACATATTATTGGATGTTGATAGAATAACTGATATCAATGTAGCGCCTCTCACTTAAATCATGAAATCAATTGCTCAATCTTTTGACAACGCACTGCCACGTCCCTATTTCTGTTTATTTAATATCTGAATTGAAACCTAAACTATATCAATCCCATGGAGATACTTAGCTCTAGTACATGAAAGGCACTGGATCAGAGCTAAGAGGTACAAAGCTATCATTTTGCATATATATATATTTACATATGAACAGGTTTGATTTAGTAGGCACCCCAAATCTGTAACAATCACCTTAAAGTATAGTCTTTCTGTGGAAAATACAGTTTCAAATGGGGAAAACAAAAAACATTTAGGCTTAGGAAGGATCTGCAGGGGATGCAATGACATAATGGTTATCTGTTGGCCCTAGGATAGGCCTGTACATATGTAAATGAATAGAGACTTGTGAACAGAAATATATTCATTTTCACCTGGGTATGTGCATTGTTTTATTCAGAATAATATTAAAAAGCTTGCAACCCCTCTATTGGATGAAGACATGGCTGACTATGGAAAATTTAAAATGTCTTAGTTAGTTAAACTGTTCGCTGGTCTGTGGAGAAATCTCTTCTTGGCATTTTCGTTCCCCTTCTCTGTAATATACTTTGACCTCATTTGTTACCTAGGGGGACTGGGACAGCAATGTTTGACCGACATGTTGATATTGAGCCTACGTGTGCTAGTCTTATCACCTGCATATCTGAGGCGCTACGGTAAAACAATATGAAGAAAATACCAGGGGGGTGCTAGAGGGGGGAAGGGTCAAAACCAAAAACAGATTGTAACCAAATCTACAGTTTGTACAATTTTGTAGATCATTTTGTAGATCATGCTCAAATAGAGAGAAAGAAATCAAAATGGTACAATCTAAGGTGATTAATTCACGAAAAAAAAACATTAGTCATTCGTCTCTGTTTGTACAATCATTTCATATTCTAATAACTGGTCAGAAAAAAAAAGGAACTAATTGTGATTTTTAGTCTTGCAGAATTATTGTATGTAGCTTAGATGGTGTGACAAGCGAATATTTATCTAATAAATATGTATTCAGATGATACCTGTAAACCATTGTTTTCTTTGTCATTGGTTATTTTTCTGGATTGTAAATATGCCTCAAGTTGAGGCTCTATACCATATAACTGAATAGTCAGAAGGACATGTTATGTGAGTAGGTATGTTTATTTGATTTTAAAAAACAGTAATGTATTGTAAATTATTTGTAAAGAAATTTACACTAACCACATTTCCAGCCACAGTTTTTTTTGCAAAGTAAACTTGGAGTCACATGATGATATGGTGTGTGGTCCACCCACTACCACTCGGGGAAACCGTGCAGTTTATTAAAAATACAGGGGGGAAAAATACAGGCGAAAAAATACAGGGAAAATATGTGTCCTTTCTTTATGAAACACCATTTTCCACCACCATGGTGATTGGCTAATGCCTAGGAATGCTAGTCCCAGATGTTGCGTATCGCGTTCAGCCAATCAGATTGCAGCAGTCTGTTTACCCCTGGCTAAACGCAGGGCTCAACATCAGGAAGTAGCATTAGCCACTAGCATGGTGGTGGAAAATTGTGTTTCATAAAAGAAAGTATGCATATTCTCTGAGGTTTTTTTCCTGCCTTCTAGCCATTAAATCTGTACTCCCTGTTCACCCACGACTCCTACTACATGATGAGATTATTATGGACAAAAGAGCGAGATTATTTTTATTTGTCAAACGGCAGCCAGGCATCGATCATCATGTCTCCAGAATAAGACCCTCGATATTGGAAAGGAGCATCAAGCTCATCACCGTGCACTTTCACCACCCTGTGAAGTTCATCCTTATTTATTTTATCTGTAGCCTAATAAACTGCATGCGTTCCCCGAGTCGTAGTTGGAGGACCACACAACATATCATTGCGTGACTCCAGGTTTACTTTGATATGATGGTAGCCTAGCGGTTAAGAGCGTTGAGCTAGCAACGGAAAGGTTGCTGGTTCGAAGCACCTAGCCGATTAGGTGAAATGTCTTGTAAATCCCTCTGGATAAAAGTGTCTGCTAAATATGCGTTTGACTACCACCACCGATTTATTTACGCTAGCTATGCTACCAGTTTATATGAATGGGAGTTAGCATTTAGTAGTCACTTCTAAACCTGAAAAGGGCCAACTTCTAAATGGTATGCAGCAAAAACAGCCAAAAATACTGAACAAAAATACAAACGCAACATGCAACCATTTAAAAGATTTTGCTGTTACAGTTCATAGAAGGAAATCAGTCAATTGAAATAAATTAATTAGGCCCTAATCTATGGATTTCACATGACTGGGCAGGGGCGCAGCCGTGGGTGGGCCTGGGAGGGCAAAGGCCCTCCCACTTGGGAGCCAGGCCCAGCCAATCAGAATGAGTTTTTCCCCAAAGGGCTTTATTACAGAAATAGTCCTCAGCACCCCCTCCGAAGATCCCGCAGGTGATGAAGCCAGATGTGGAGGTCATGGGCTGGTGTGGTTAAACGTGGTCTGCGGTTGTAAGGCCGGTTGGACGTACTGCCAAATTCTCTAAAATGACGTTGGAGGCAGCTTATGGTAGAGAAATGAACATTCAATTCTCTGGCAACAGCTCTGGTGGACATTCCTGCAGTCAGCATGCCAATTGCACTCTATGACATTGTGTTGTGTGACAAAACTGTACATTTTAGAGTGGCCTGTTATTGTCCCCAGCACAAGGTGCACCTGGTTAATGATCACGCTGTTTAATCCGCTTCTTGATATGCCACAACTGTCAGGTGGATGGATTATCTTGACAAAGGATAAAATGCTCACTAACAGGGGTGTAAACAAATTTGTGCACAACATTTGAGATAAATAAATATTTTTGTGCATATGGAACCTTTCTGGGATCTTTTATTTCAGCTCATGAAACATGGGACCCACACTTTACATGTTGCAATTATATTTTTGTTCAGTGTATATCCAAATCGGACTTTAGTAACCACATTGACCTCTTTACTGCATCTATCTATGCATAGAAACAGTTATGGGGTCTAACACCAACAGGGAACGCGCAAAAATGGTACACAGCATCATCTGGATATGTGTGCAACAAAAGTTCAACGTTCACCTTCTGCTACCATTTATGTCAAGCCGTCTACGCTTACAGTTTGATGCATATGTTAGATAAATCCAACGTATGCACCACACAGAACCCACTGCAACCGCTTCTGCAAAGCAACGCTACAAGGCAAACGCAGCGTTCCATTGGAAATGAAATTGCACTTCTGTTGTATCCAAACTGCAAGACACTATCGGTGTGTTCGAGGCGTAATGGTCGTCCCTCGCCGAACTGCGCATGTGCACGCCGTCAAATCAAAGGCACTCCTTCAATATAAAGTAGTTTTTTGACGAAAATGAAAGCTTGTCAGTTTGTCACTTTCATGAGGTTGGAGTAGATAACGTGTTCAAATATTTAAGTAATTGGCTCGAATCTAGGTTGTGCCTTTAGATTTCGAGAAAATCAACTAAGGAAGAATTGTTCACTTCTCAAACCCCGGCCTGGTTCGCAGCGTTCCCGGAAATCTCGCGATGTTGCGCCTCAGGGTTTAGAAACTCTTCCGAGTGATTGGGAAGAACTTCCTCCTGGCCATCGGCGGCATATGGAAGCGCCTGACGTGGTATTTCACTCCATCTCAAGTCCATTCTGTGTTCACACGCAGCCTTAAAATGCTACTTACCGCTTTACCGAGTCGGGTCAAGCTCATTTCGGGATGTTCGTTGGCGTTTACCGCCGCTCGGATGTATTCTGCCGGCCCTGCAGCCACCAACCCAGTCGTCTACTTTGACATTGCTGCTGACCACCAGCCCGTCGGAAGAGTAACCTTCGAGGTGAGTTCAGTTGTCTTGACCAGGAACTTGATCCGATGGTTAGGTAACTAGGCTATTAAATGTGCATTTGTTTAGATTATTTTGGCCTCGGCCTTTGAGATAACGAGTAGGCATCGTATAATGCACCAGTTGTAACTTGAAACCAACGTGAAGACCGCTCAGTTGGACCTACAGCACAATGAATGAACATGCCAGCCCTGTAGAGCTAGGCCTACTGTACAAACTAGCTACTAGTCTGATTAATCCGCCTGTAATACCCTATTCATTGGGGAGTAAACGGCCTGAAACGAATGCCTGCGAAATCGTGTAAATATGCCTTATGTCCACCAGATGCATCAACTCTTTGCGTTCCGGCCGAAGTCATTCATTGGCAATGGAGCAGCATTGGGTGCCGCATGCGTTCAATATTTTCAACTCATAATTTGATTAATGTGTGGTGGTACAAACGGAAGCACACACAGACTATAACTAACTAGCATTTAACTAGTTAAATGAAAAGCGAAGAAAGTGTGTCAAATGTGGATGCGGGCTAGACATCCAGCAAAACAAAACGCATATACATCTGGAGGACATCGGGCATTACGCGCCAGAACATTTAATAAAAGTACATTTAAACGGTTGTCGGTGCCGTTTGTCCTTAAGTTGCTCGAAATTTGAAACAACATATACACAGGAAAGTATTGTTTACCAGACTTTTTAATAGGTATATGGTTCACTTCGGCACCGAGGTAAAGTTAGTTTTATATTGGATATTTATAGCTGATGAACCAAGCATGCCATGACAATAAATAAAAAAGTAGGTTGGAGCACAAACACCTTTTGTGTGAATTCATCATTTTTATTCAAATATTAAATTATTGTTAAAAAAAAAAAAAAAAGTGTATATACAGTACCAGTCAAAGGTGTGGACACCTACTCATTTTCTACATTGTAGAATAATAGTGAAGACATCAAAACTATGAAATAACACATATGGAATCATGTAGTAACCAAAAAAGTGTTTAAACAAATAAAAATATATTTTTATATTTGAGAATCTTCAAACAGCCACCCTTTGCCTTTATGACAGCTTTGCACACTCCTGGCATTCTCTCAACCAGCTTCACCTGGAATACTTTTCCAACAGTCTTGAAGGAGTTCCCACATGTTGAGCACTTGTTGGCTGCTTTTTCCTTCACTCTGTGGTCCGACTCATCCCAAACCATCTCAATTGGGTTGAAGTCGGGGGATTGTGGAGGCCAGGTCATCTGATGCAGCACTCCATCACTCTCCTTCTTGGTAAATAGCCCTTACACCGCCTGGAGGTGTGTTGGGTCATTGTCCTGTTGAAAAACAAATGACAGTCCCATTAAGCCCGAACCAGATGGGATGGCGTATCGCTGCAGAATGCTGTGGTAGCCATGCTGGTTAAGTGTGCCTTGAATTCTAAATAAATCACAGACAGTGTCGCCAGCAAAGCACCCCTACACCATAACACCTCCTCCTCCATGATTTACGGTGGGAACTACACATGCGGAGATCATCCTTTCACCCACATCGCGTCTCACAAAGACACGGCGGTTGGAACCAAAAATCTCAAATTTGTACTCCAGACCAAAGGACGCGTTTCTACCCGTCTAATGTCCATTGCTCATGTTTTTTTGGCCCAAGCAGGTCTCTTCTTATTATTGGTGTTCTTCAGTAGTGGTTTCTTTGCAGAAATTCGACCATGAAAGCCTGATTCACACAGTCCCCTCTGAACAGTTGATGTTGAGATGTGTCTGTGACTTGAACTCTGTGAAGCATTTATTTGGGCTGCAATCTGAGGTGCAGTTAACTCTAATGAACTTATCCTCTGCAGCAGAGGTAACTCTGGGTCTTCCTTTCCTGTGGTGGTCCTCATGAGAGCCAGTTTCATCATAGCGCTTGATGGATTTTGTGACTGCACTTGAAGAAACGTTCAAAGTTCTTGAAATGTTCTGTATTGACTGACCTTCATGTCTTAAAGTAATGATGGACTGTCGTTTCTCTTTGGTTGTTTGAGCTGTTCTTTCCATAATATGGACTTGGTCTTTTACCAAATAGGGCTATCTTCTGTAAACCCCCCCTACCTTGTCACAACACAACTGATTGGCTGAAACGCATTAAGAAGGAATGAAATTCCACAAATTAACTTTTAAGAAGGCACACCTGTTAATTGAAATGCATTCCAGTTGACTACCTCATGAAGCTGGTTGAGAGAATGCCAAGAGTGTGCAAAGCTGTCAACAAGGCAAAGGGTGGCTATTTTTGAAGAATCTCAAATAAAATATATTTAGATTTGTTCAACACTTTTTTTTGGTTACTACATGATTCAATGTGTTATTTCATAGTTTTGATGTCTTCACTATTATTCTGCAATGAAAAAATAAAGAAAAACCCTTGAATGAGGAGGTCCAAACTTTTGACTGGTAGTGTACATACACATACAGTGCATTCGGAAAGTGTTCAGACCCCTTTTCCACATTTTGTTACGTTACAGCCTTATTCTAAAATGTATTAAATTGTTTTTTTTCTTCACTATGACAAAGCAAAAACAGGTTCAGACATTTTTGCAAGTTTATAAAAAATAAAAACAGATATACCATTTACGTAAGTATTCAGACCCTTTACTCAGTACTTTGTTGAAGCACCTTTGGCAGCGATTACAGCCTCAAGTCTTCTTGGGTGTGACGCTACAAGCTTGGCACACCTGTATTTGAAGAGTTTCTCCCATTCTTCTCTGCAAATCCTCTCCAGCTCTGTAAGGTTGGATGGGGAGCGTCGCTGCACAGCTACTTTCAGGTCTCTCCAGAGATGTTCAATTCCGGGCTCTGGCTGGGCCACTCAAGGACATTCAGAGACTTTTCCCGAAGCCACTCCTGCGTTGTCTTGGCTGTGTGCTTAGGGTTGTTGTCCTGTTGGAAGGTGAACCTTCGCCCCAGTCTGAGGTCCTGAGCGCTCTGGAGCAGGTTTTCATCAAGGATCTCTCTGTACTTTGCTACGTTCATCTTTCCCTCGATCCTGACTAGTATCCCAGTCCCTGCCGCTGAAAAACATTCCCACAGCATGATGCTGCCACCACCATGATTCACTGTAGGGATGGTGCCAGGTTTCCTCCAGATGTGATGCTTGGCATTCAGGCCAAAGAGATCAATCTTGGTTTCATCAGACCAGAGAATCTTGTTTCTCTTGGTCTGAGAGTCTTTAGGTGCCTTTTGGCAAACTCCAAGCGGGCTGTCATGTGCCTTTTACTGAGGAGTGGCTTCCGTCTGGCCATTCTACCATAAAGGCCTGATTGGTGGAGTGCTGCAGAGATGGTTGTCCTTCTGGAAGGTTCTCCCATCTCCACAGAGGAACTCTAGAGCTCTGTCAGAGTGACCATCAGGTTCTTGGTCACCTCCCTGACCAAGGCCCTTCTCCCCTGATTGCTCAGTTTGGCCGGGCGGCCAGCTCTAGGAAGAGTCTTGGTGGTTCCAAACTTCTTCCATTTAAGAATGATGGAGGCCACTGTGTTCTTGAGGACCTTCAATGCTGCAGAAATGTTTTGACACCCTTCCCCAGATCTGTGCCTCGACACAATCCTGTCTCGGAGCTCAACATATAGACAGGTGTGTGCCTTTCCAAATCATGTCCAATCAATAGAATTTACCACAGGTGGACTCCAATCAAGTTGTAGAAACATCTCAAGGATGATCAATGGAAACAGGATGCACCTGAGCAAAATTTTGAGTTTCATAGCAAAGGGTCTGAATACTTACGTAAATAAGGTTTTTCTGTTCTTTCCTGTGGATATTTAGCCTACAATATCAAGCAGCATGAGGACGAACCGCACAGACAACTGGTAGAGTTTTTAAATATCATTTTATTCAACATTCTGGCTTGGAAATAACATTTTACACTATTTTCCAGGCATTAGTTTCAGGCTGTATATACCAAGTCATTGTGTATTACAGCCTGATTTAATCAGATTAGCTGCATGCAACTGACTGTCTCATAACTACCTATTTTTTTTATTTTGCAGCTGAACGCTGATGTTGTGCCCAAAACAGCAGGTAGGGGGAGAACAACAACTATTCAATAGTGTTTGATCAAATTTAACTTTTTTACATTTTAGTCATTTAGTAGACGCTCTTATCCAGAGAGCGACTTACAGTTAGTGAAAGTTTATTGGTGGCGTACACCGTTTTGCCGACGTTATCACAGGTGCAGTGACATGCTTATTAGGTGGTGGGAGGAGGGTTATCCTGGAGAGATACCCTCCTGTAGGTTTACATCTATCTAGTCCAGGGCTCTCCAACCCTGTTCCAGGAGAGATACCCTCCTGTAGGATTTCACTCCAACCCTAATCTAGCGCACCATATTCTAATAATTAGCTGGTTGATACGCTTAATCAGGTTAGTTACAACTGGGTTTGGAGCGAAAACCTACAGGAGGGGATCTCTCTCCTGGAATAGGGTTGGAGAACCCTGGACTAGATAGATGTAAACCTACAGGAGGGGATCTCTCTCCTGGAACAGGGTTGGAGAACCCTGGACTAGATAGATGTAAACCTACAGGAGGGTATCTCTCTCCTGGAACAGGGTTGGAGAACCCTGGCTAAACATTGTTTCTCCCTCTCAGAGAACTTCAGAGCTCTGTGCACAGGAGAACATGGCTTTGGCTACAAGGGATCCATCTTCCACAGGGTCATCCCTCAGTTCATGTGCCAGGTGGGTAAAGTAATGTTTAGTTGTTCCTTTGATAACCTATACCTTTTTCATTGTGGGAACTCATTGTATCTTTGCCCCACACACGTAAGCCTGTCTCTGACCCCTCTCAATGTGTCTGTTCAACACACTCTAGGGGGGAGACTTCACTAATCACAATGGAACCGGAGGGAAGTCTATCTATGGACCCAAATTCAAAGACGAGAACTTCAAATTGAAGCACACAGGACCTGGTAAGTGATTCACCCTTTCTGTTTGTGCTATCATGCCAACTCCCAATCATTCATTATCATGTGAAAGAAATGGCTTGACGATGACTGCAATGGAATTGACAAGTGCACAAACAGATCTGGGACCATGCTAGATTTAAAATGTATTTGCAGAATACTGTAGCCTACCTTTGGGCTATTTGAATGAATCCCCTCCGTACCACTAGATGGCAGCATTGCACTGCTGATATTTAAACGAGCGCTTAACGGCATAACCAACTTAATGTGGTCGAGGACGATTTCCCTATTTCGGTTAACACAGCCATAAGGAATCAATTGACCAAATATTGCTTTTCTTAGCTGTTTCTGATTGGGCCTCTTGATAGATGGATGGCTAACTTGATATCAAGGATGTTGTCATAGTAACTCAGCTCGTCTTCAGCAGTGCAGTGTGGGCAGTACCTAACTGAAACTCAGCTCGTCTTCAGCAGTGCAGTGTGTGTCTTTAGTACCTAACTGAAACTCAGCTCGTCTTCAGCAGTGCAGTGTGTGCTGTACCTAACTGAAACAGACTCAGCTCGTCTTCAGCAGTGCAGTGTGTGCAGTACCTCCACTGACTTGCCTGGCAGCACTTAGGGTCTAGTTACGCAATGTACTGTTTCTTTTCCATTTAGGCATTCTGTCAATGGCCAACGCTGGGCCCAACACCAACGGCTCTCAGTTCTTCATCTGCACCGAGAAGACAGAGTGGTACGTACAGACAGACAGACAGACATACCAGTGGTACGTACAGACAGACAGACAGACAGACAGACAGACAGACAGACAGACAGACAGACCAGGGCCTGCTGTGTCCATAAAGCGTCTGAGGAAGACTGCTGCTCTACAGTGCCTTCGGAAAGTATTCAGACCCCTTGACTTGTTCCACATTTTGTTACGTTACAGCCTTATTCTAAAATGGATTAAATAAATAGAAAATCCTCAGCAATCTACACACAATACCCCATAATGACAAAGCAAAAACAGGTTTTTAGAAATGTTTGCAAATGTATTAAAAATAATAAACAGAAATACCTTATTTACTTTTAAATGTATTTACACAACATGCCTACCACTTTGAAGATGCAAAATATTTTTTTTTTGTGAAACAACTTGAGCGTGCATAACTATTCACCCCCCCCCCCCCCCCCCCCCAAAGTCAATACTTTGTAGAGCCACCTTTTGCAGCAATTACAGCTGCTAGTCTCTTTGGGTATGTCTCTATAAGCTTGGGACATCTCGCCACTGGGATTTTTGCCCATTCTTCAAGGCAAAACTGCTCCAGCTCCTTCAAGTCCCTGCCGATGAAAAACATCCCCATAGCATGATGCTGCCGCCACCATGCTTCACTGTGGGGATGGTGTTCTCGGGGTGGTGAGAGGTGTTGGGTTTGCGCCATTTACAGTTTACGTCATTTAGCAGACGCTCTTATTCCAGAGTGACTTACAAATGTTTGTGCATTCACCCTATAGCCAGTGGGATAACCACTGGTCCTACAAGACACTAATCTCCACTGTTTTATTTTTTCATTGGTTTTTTGGGGGGGGTGGGGTAAGGGGGGTAGAAGGTGGCCCTACTTTGGCATCCTATCCCAGGTATTCCTTAAAGAGGTGGGGTGTTCAAATGTCTCCGGAAGGTGGTGAGTGACTCCCCTGAGTGACTCCACAACTTTGTCCCTGACCTGTTTGGAGAGCTCCTTGGTCTTCATGGCTTGCCGCTTGCTTAGTGGTGTTGCAGAATCTGGGGCCTTTCAGAACAGGTGTGTGTATATATACTGAGATCATGTGACACTTAGATTGCATACAGGTGGACTTTATGTAACTAATTATGTAACTTCTGAAGGTAATTGGTTGCACCAGACCTTATTTAGGGGCTTCATAGCAAAGGGGGTGAATACATATGCATGCACCACTTTTCCGTTATTAATTTTGTATAATTTTATGAAACAAGTTATTTTTTTCATTTCACTTTACCAATTTGGACTATTTTGTGTATGTCCATTACATGAAATCCAAATAAAAATCAATTTAAATTACAGGTTGTAATGGAACAAAATAGGAAAAACTCCAAGGGGGATGAATACTTTTGCAAGGCACTCTTCCTAGAGCTGGCCGCCCGGCCAAACTGAGCAATCGGGGGAGAAGGGCCTTGGTCAGGGAGGTGACCAAGAACCTGATGGTCACTCTGACAGAGCTCCAGAGTTCCTCTGTGGAGATGGTTGTCCTTCTGGAAGGTTCTCCCATCTCTGCAGGACTCCACCAATCAGGCCTTTATGGTATAGATGCCAGGCAGAAGCCACTCCTCAGTAAAAGGCACATGATAGCCCGCTTGGAGTTTGCCAAAAGGCACCTAAAGACTCTCAGACCAAGAGAAACAAGATTCCCTGGTCTGATGAAACCAAGATTGAACTCTTTGGACTGAATGCCAAGCATCACGTCTGGAGGAAACCAGGCACCATCCCTACAGTGAATCATGGTGGTGGCAGCATCATGCTGTGGGGATGGTTTTCAACGGCAGGTACTGGGAGACTAGACAGGATCGAGGCAAAGGTGAACGGAGCAAAGTACAGAGATCGTTGATGAAAACCTGCTCCAGAGCGCTCAGCACCTCAGACTGGGGCGAAGGTTCACCTTCCAACAGGACAACGACCCTAAGCACACAGCCAAGACAACGCAGGAGTGGCTTCGAGACAAGTCTCTGAATGTCCTTGAGTGGCCCAGCCAGAGCCCGGACTTGGACCCGATCGAACATCTCTGTAGAGACCTGAAAATAGCTGTGCAGCGACGCTCCCCATCCAACCTGACAGAGCTGGAGAGGATCTGCAGAGAAGAATGGGAGAAACTCCCCAAATACAGGTGTGCCAAGCTTGTAGCGTCATACCCAAGAAGACTCAAGGCTGTAATCACTGCCAAAGGTGCTTCAACAAAGTACTGAGTAAAGGGTCTGAATACTTATGTAAATGTGATATTTCATTTTTATCTGTTATACATTTGCAAAAATGTCTTAACCTCTTGTTTTGTCATTAAGGGGTATTGTGTGTAGATTGACGGGGGGGGGGGAAACAATGTAAGCAATTTTAGAATAAGGCTGTAACGTAACAATGTGGAAAAAGTCAAGTGGTCTGAATACTTTTCCAAAGGCACTTTAGGATCAGTTATGCCATTTATATCATAAAGAATAATATTGTACGGACAGTGAGGACCTGATCCTAGATAAGCTGAGACGCTTTCTAAATACAGACCCCAGACCATTATGACTTTCTTTCCCAGTCCGGGGGGAAATATAATACACCTCTTCATCTTCTCTCTCAGGCTGGATGGCAAGCATGTTGTGTTTGGCGCTGTGACCCAGGGACTGGACGTGATCAGGAAAGTGGAGATGTTCGGATCCCGGTCCGGCCGCACCTCCAAGAGGATCACCATCGCAGACTGTGGAGAGCTTAAGTAGCCTGGGAGTCCCAAATTGCATCATATTCCCTATATAGTGCACGACAGAGGGAGATGGGACACAGGCATGGAGCGGGGCGCGATGGTTTCTATGTGAACTGGTCGATGGCAGGGTGGTGGCCCGCATGTGGTTTTATTTGGCCCCCGAAGTTTTCTGAGGAAAAAAACGTTTATTTTTATTTTTTTATTGTTGGACATAAAAGACTATAAAAACATCAGGAAATGAGTTTCCAAGTGATTTTTAATTTAAGAAATCTTTTTCCAAGTATTCCCACACATAATAGAGACACGTGATCGCATACAAACGTAAGCAAGGTTTGAAATGATCAGCATAGGTCTTCCTCTTTTAAACGCAGCCATTGTGTCTGTTCTGAGTGTTGACAATAGTGGATTGTTTTTCAGGGATATTGTGTCAAACACTGTTTGGGGGGGGAAAGGGGAGAGTTAGACTTATTCTGTGATTGGATCTTTTCGATAAATAACTCCTCCAATGTGAACGTGTCCAATAAACAAGTTTTGTGTGTGTGCGTACGCATCAGTCAAAATGTTTTGCGGTGGGGATCGGGAGTAACATCTGAGATGAGGGTTTTAATTTCCTCTTGTGGAGAAACAGCTTGGCTCTGAATGTGTTGTATTTGGCTCTGCCTTCCATTTCACCAATGATCTTGTTAAATCAGGAAGAACCATTTTTATTTTGGGCTGGGTTTGACTAATACAAGTAGGATGAGAAGATTCAGTTGCTTATCTTGTCTGAATGATCTTTGTCACGTTGGAGTGGAAAGACTAACATGAAGAGGTGGAATTGTTCACATATACCAGCTCAGGACTAGACTATGCTAGCTAGGTTTCTACCCAATTGCTGACAGATTTTCATGTGAATATTCTTAAAATCAGCATAAAGTAATGTGCACATTTTCCCACCAGAGATGTTTCCATCAAATTGAGTTTTTGCGGATGAAAGGCTGACGCTGTGCAAATAAAAAGTACTTTTGTGGGTCAATTCCCATGTAGCCTACCGAAGTGGAATGGGTTTCCATCACATTTTCAACTCTATTGATGGTTTTGTCACTAGAAAATGGTGCGTTACGTAGCGAATGTGCCCACTCTGGTCTTGGCATGTGTGCTTGCGGAGATAGTCTACGTGATGAGATTATTATGGACACAAAAGAGCAAGATGATTTTGTATTTGTCAAATGGCAACCGAGCATCTATCTGCATGCTTTCCTGAGTTGTAGTGGGAAAACCGCACACCAATTGTACTTCCATATGATGGTTATTATATCAATATTTGCACAAAGGCGTTGCCATTTCTCGTGTAATTAATGTTCGACACCAAAGATCCCACCTTGCCTGGTGCATTTTGTTCTGTCGTCACTGGAAAGCTTACCGCGAAATTTGCTGTCATTCATTTTTTTTTCTTTCTTACATGTGCTGTACTCGCATACTGGGGGAAAAAAATGTAATACAGCAAAGTTAATCATTTAAAAAAGATTTGTATACAAATATCCCAAAAATTGTTGTCCACGTTTAATTTTCCACAGCCAACAATACGAGTAGTCTAAGCAACAGAAAAACCAGAGAACCCCATAGTAGAGTAGTTGACCTATTCCATTGTTCAGCGTGTCGAATTCTATGCAAGAAAATAATATTCCTCTATATACTCAGTTGTTGTAGCCTAAAACATTCTTCATGCAGTCGCGGGAAAAAACCTTTTTTTGAAAGCAGTTTTGATAAAGAGGATCACTGAGCTTTCTAGATTTACTAGTCTACCCTTATTTCTCAAATCAAAGCAGTTAGTAAAATGCACCGTTTTAGCAGCAGCATGTAAACAGTAGGCTACATTTATATTTACGCTACATTAACCTTGGTTGGCTGAGTGCAGTGTAATATTTTTTTGGGGGGGCTTTAAAGTCATCAATATATTACTATACCTAGCAAGAAGATAGCCAAATGTTTAGCCTTTACAGTTTGTGATCTAGCTAATGATTAGCCTAACGTTTAGCCTTTACAGTTTGTGATCTAGCTAATGATTAGCCGAATGTTTAGCCTTTACAGTTTGTGATCTAGCTAATGATTAGCCGAATGTTTAGCCTTTACAGTTTGTGATCTAGCTAATGATTAGCCGAATGTTTAGCCTTTACAGTTTGTGATCTAGCTAATGATTAGCCTTTACAGTTTGATCTAGCTAATGATTAGCCTTTACAGTTTGATCTAGCTAATGATTAGCCTTTACAGTTTGATCTAGCTAATGATTAGCCTTTACAGTTTGATCTAGCTAATGATTAGCCTTTACAGTTTGATCTAGCTAATGATTTAGCCTTTACAGTTTGATCTAGCTAATGATTAGCCTTTACAGTTTGATCTAGCTAATGATTAGCCTTTACAGTTTGATCTAGCTAATGATTAGCCTTTACAGTTTGATCTAGCTAATGATTAGCCTAATGATTAGCCTTTACAGTTTGATCTAGCTAATGATTAGCCTAATGTGGTAAAAAATGGGCAATCCTCAGCCTATTAATTACTAGCCACTATGCTACATCAGGTGGGCTGCATCAGGAGGGCTACATCAGGTGGGCTGCATCAGGTGGGCTACATCAGGTGGGCTACATCAGGTGGGCTGCATCAGGTGGGCTACATCAGGAGGGCTACATCAGGAGGTAATAACTATTGCTAAATAGATCACCTGCCTGATCGTATGGACTAATAAGTTATATTGGGATCATTTCTGGAGGGTGTTTATATTGTCTGCATTTTATTTTCATTTTGTAATAGGATGTCATCGTAGGCCTCTGGGTTCATGTCCAAGGAAACACGTGTAATAGGATGTCATTGTAGGCCAATGGGTTCATGTCCAAGGAAACACGTGCACACTGACCGTAGCGCCGAACCTACCGAGTTGATTTATGCCCTGTACAATGTTTTAATTGTATGTCGCCGTCAGTAATACCCACATACGTATTACATTTCACTTCAGTCCACTGACTATTCATCTCTTTCAATTTGTAGCCTACATGTTGCTTCACTCCATTACATCGTTCATTTATCTTTCTTTCCTCTATCAAGTCTGTGTGGTCGTTCCTGATGGTCGTTCCCGAGTGGCGCAGTGGTCTAAGGCTGTGGCGCAGTGGTCTAAGGCTGTGGCGCAGTGGTCTAAGGCTGTGGCGCAGTGGTCTAAGGCTGTGGCGCAGTGGTCTAAGGCTGTGGCGCAGTGGTCTAAGGCTGTGGCGCAGTGGTCTAAGGCTGTGGCGCAGTGGTCTAAGGCTGTGGCGCAGTGGTCTAAGGCTGTGGCGCAGTGGTCTAAGGCTGTGCCACTAGAGATCCTGGTTCGAATCCAGGCTGTGTCCGGGAGACACATGGGGCGGCGCACAATTGGCCCAGCGTCGTCCAGGGTAGGGGAGGGAATGGCCGGCAGGGGATGTAGCTCAGTTGGTAGAGCATGGCATTTGCAACGCCAGGGTTGTGGGTTCGATTCCAGTATAAAAAATAAAAATGTATGCACTCACTAACTGTAAGTCGCTCTGGATAAGAGCGTCTGCTAAATGACTAAAATGTAAAAGTAAAAGTAAAATGTAGTGGTTCATATTAGGCTAACGTATTACAAGTTTAGGACATGTAGCCTATTTGAATCATTATGGAACGCAGACCATACGTAGCAGTTTGAACTGTTTACGACTGAACTGTTGTCATTTAGGGTGGATTTATATTGTTTAACCCCTAATATACACGTTTCTCATCTTCCAATATTTCATGGATTGAACAATTGGATATGGTGACTTTCAGGATGAAGCAAACCACTATTTTTCATTCACTAATATACACTGCTCAAAAAAATAAAGGGAACACTAAAATAACACACCCTAGATCTGAATGAATGAAATAATCTTATTAAATACTTTTTTCTTTACATAGTTGAATGTGCTGACAACAAAATCACACAAATTATCAATGGAAATCAAATTTATCAACCCATGGAGGTCTGGATTTGGAGTCACCCTCAAATTAAAGTGGAAAACCACACTACAGGCTGATCCAACTTTGATGTAATGTCCTTAAAACAAGTCAAAATGAGGCCCAGTAGTGTGTGTGGCCTCCACATGCCTGTATGACCTCCCTACAACGCCTGGGCATGCTCCTGATGAGGTGGCGGATGGTCTCCTGAGGGATCTCCTCCCAGACCTGGACTAAAGCATCCGCCAACTCCTGGACAGTCTGTGGTGCAACGTGGCGTTGGTGGATGGAGCGAGACATGATGTTCCAGATGTGCTCAATTGGATTCAGGTCTGGGGAACGGGCGGGCCAGTCCATAGCATCAATGCCTTCCTCTTGCAGGAACTGCTGACACACTCCAGCCACATGAGGTCTAGCATTGTCTTGCATTAGGAGGAACCCAGGGCCAACCGCACCAGCATATGGTCTCACAAGGGGTCTGAGGATCTCATCTCGGTACCTAATGGCAGTCAGGCTACCTCTGGCGAGCACATGGATGGCTGTGCGGCCCCCCAAAGAAATGCCACCCCACACCATGACTGACCCACCGCCAAACCGGTCATGCTGGAGGATGTTGCAGGCAGCAGATCGTTCTCCACGGCGTCTCCAGACTCTGTCACGTGCTCGGTGTGAACCTGCTTTCATCTGTGAAGAGCACAGGGCGCAAGTGGCGAATTTGCCAATCTTGGTGTTCTCTGGCAAATGCCAAACGTCCTGCACGGTGTTGGGCTGTAAGCACAACCCCCACCTGTGGACGAAGGGCCCTCATACCACCCTCATGGAGTCTGTTTCTGACCGTTTGAGCAGACACATGCACATTTGTGGCCTGCTGGAGGTCATTTTGCAGGGCTCTGGCAGTGCTCCTCCTGCTGCTCCTTGCACAAAGGCGGAGGTAGCAGTCCTGCTGCTGGGTTGTTGCCCTCCACGGCCTCCTCCACGTCTCCTGATGTACTGGCCTGTCTCCTGGTAGCGCCTCCATGCTCTGGACACTACGCTGACAGACACAGCAAACCTTCTTGCCACAGTTCGCATTGATGTGCCATCCTGGATGAGCTGCACTACCTGAGCCACTTGTGTGGGTTGTAGACTCCGTCTCATGCTACCACTAGAGTGAAAGCACCGCCATCATTCAAAAGTGACCAAACATCAGCCAGGAAGCATAGGAATTGAGAAGTGGTCTGTGGTCACCACCTGCAAAACCAGTCCTTTATTGGGGGTGTCTTGCTAATTTCCTATAATTTCCACCTGTTGTCTATTCCATTTGCACAACAGCATGTGAAATGTATTGTCAATCAGTGTTGCTTCCTAAGTGGACAGTTTGATTTCACAGAAGTGTGATTGACTTGGAGTTACATTGTGTTGTTTAAGTGTTCCCTTTATTTTTTGGAGCAGTGTATTTACTGTGTAAAGGTTCCCCATCCCTGTTTATGCATCATTCATAAATACTTTCCTAACCCTAAATAATATACAAGATCAGAGCATAATATTTTTTATTTATTTGTATCTACCAATTGGTGCTGAAAAGGAGACGAATATGCATGTATTTAGATTTCTTTCATTGATCCCTATTCTGAACCTGTCTCTATATATATTCTAGTGAGTCTGTCAAGGAACATTTGTATTAAAGGTACACCGTATTTAAAGGAATGGCTTTAGATAAATGTACTAAAAACCCTATTAAATGAACTCCACAAGAAAATCTGTTGGTCAGCAAGTGGGAGGGTGTTCACACCTGCAAAACCTTATATGCACCTGCATACAGTCAGTCTGAATACCAACTTCTGAGAAGTGCTTTAATCAAATAATGGAAAAAATGAATAGATTTCATAAGTCTGAATCGGGCCCATTGTGCGTACTGTTGGTTTCACAGCAGGAGTTAGAACACCCTTCACAGTTCCATCAGAACACCCTTCACAGTTCCATCAGAACACCCTTCACGGTTTCCAGAACACCCTTCACGGTTCCATCAGAACACCCTTCACGGATCCATCAGAACACCCTTCACGGTTCCATCAGAACACCCTTCACGGTTCCATCAGAACACCCTTCACGGATCCATCAGAACACCCTTCACGGATCCATTAGAACACCCTTCACAGTTCCATCAGAACCCCCTTCACAGTTCCATTAGAACATTCCCATTTTTACAGTACTGAGCCCATATGATTTAGCCTGGTCCCAGATCTGTGGACTCCTTCTATAGCCTGGTCCCAGATCTGTGGTCTCCTTCTATAGCCTGGTCCCAGATCTGTTGTCTCCTTCTATAGCCTGGTCCCAGATCTGTTGTCTCCTTCTATAGCCTGGTCCCAGATCTGTTGTCTCCTTCTATAGCCTGGTCCCAGATCTGTTGTCTCCTTCTATAGCCTGGTCCCAGATCTGTTGCCTCCTTCTATAGCCTGGTCCCAGATCTGTGGTCTCCTTCTATAGCCTGGTCCCAGATCTGTGGACTCCTTCTATAGCCTGGTCCCAGATCTGTTGTCTCCTTCTATAGCCTGGTCCCAGATCTGTTGTCTCCTTCTATAGCCTGGTCCCAGATCTGTTGTCTCCTTCTATAGCCTGGTCCCAGATCTGTTGCCTCCTTCTATAGCCTGGTCCCAGATCTGTGGTCTCCTTCTATAGCCTGGTCCCAGATCTGTGGTCTCCTTCTATAGCCTGGTCCCAGATCTGTTTGTGCTCTTGCCAACTTCATTGTCACCTGTCAAGCCAAGGATTTGGCATGATGGCACAAACACTGGCAAAAACAGCTATATATGATCACTTATCCCTAGTTAAACTTCCTTCCAATCCAAACATTCAGGAAGTAATGCATGCATGTAACTTATCCTATTACTGTAGGTACAGGGAGGCAACATTGTATTTCATACAAGTCAATTATTTTGTCAACAATGTCAGTTAAAGTGAAATATACATTGCAGCATTAAAATTGTTTTATTTATTTCATATAGCACAGTGGTGAATGACTATCTAGTTTTGGTGCAAAAGAGTATTGCTATAATTTCTGCTCCATATAATGACAATTTCCATTCATAATAGCATTAGTGCTTCAATATTCCATTTGGTTTAACAAAAACGTATTTGGAATGGTAGCGTACATACCCTACACAATAAGCACTTTTTCACAGATAAAAATATAATGAGGTATAAGGCACTTGTTTGTTAATACAAATAGCATATTGCTAGACAAAATAAGGGGTTCCCACATATGCTGAGCACTTGTTGGCTGCTTTACCTTCACTCTGCCGTATTGCTAGACAAAATAATACACAAAACAGTTAATGGCTTTTCAAAGATATTCAAAAAAGTATGTACCATCCTTTAAAACCGATACTAATTATACAGATACACATTTACTTGACCCCATCCCCTCCTCTCTTCTCCAGACCATCTCCGGTGACCTTCTCCCCTACCTCACCTCGCTGATCAACTCATCCTTGACCGCTGGCCATGTCCCTTCCGTCTTCAAGAGAGCGAGAGTTGCTCCCCTTCTCAAAAAACCAACACTCGATCCCACTGATGTCAACAACTACAGACCAGTATCCCTTCTCTCTTTTCTTTCCAAAACTATTGAGCGTGCCGTCTTTAGCCAACTCTCTTGCTATCTCTCTCAGAATGACCTTCTTGATCCAAACCAGTCAGGTTTCAGGACTGGTCATTCAACTGAGACTGCTCTTCTCTGTGTCACGGAGGCTCTCCGCACTGCTAAAGCTAACTCTCTCTCCTCTGCTCTTGTCCTTCTAGACCTGTCTGCTGCCTTTGATACAGTGAACCATCAGATCCTCCTCTCCACCCTCTCCGAGCTGGGCATCTCCGGCGCGGCTCACTCCTGGATTGCGTCCTACCTGACCGGTCGCTCCTACCAAGTGGCGTGGCGAGAAGCTGTCTCCGCACCACGTGCTCTCACCACTGGTGTCCCCCAGGGCTCAGTTCTAGGCCCTCTCCTTTTCTCCCTATACACCAAGTCACTTGGCTCTGTCATATCCTCACATGGCCTCTCCTATCATTGCTACGCTGACGATACACAACTAATCTTCTCCTTTCCCCCTTCTGATAACCAGGTGGCGAATCGCATCTCTGCATGTCTGGCCGACATATCAGTATGGATGACGGATCACCACCTCAAGCTGAACCCTGGCAAGACGGAGCTGCTCTTCCTCCCGGGGAAGGACTGCCCGTTCCATGATCTCGCCATCACGGTTGACAACTCCGTTGTGTCCTCCTCCCAGAGTGCGAAGAGCCTTGGCGTGACCCTGGACAACACCCTGTCGTTCTCCGCCAACATCAAGGCGGTGACCCGATCCTGCAGGTTCATGCTCTACAACATTCGGAGAGTACGACCCTGCCTTACACAGGAAGCGGCACAGGTCCTAATCCAGGCACTTGTCATCTCCCGTCTGGATTACTGCAACTCGCTGTTGGCTGGGCTCCCTGCCTGTGCCATTAAACCCCTACAACTCATCCAGAATGCCGCAGCCCGTCTGGTGTTCAACCTTCCCAAGTTCTCTCACGTCACCCCCCTCCTCCGCACACTCCACTGGCTTCCAGTTGAAGCTCGCATCCGTTACAAGACCATGGTGCTTGCCTATGGAGCAGTGAGGGGAACGGCACCTCCGTACCTTCAGGCTCTGATCAGTCCCTACACCCAGGCGAGGGCATTGCGTTCATCCACCTCTGGCCTGCTGGCTCCCCTTCCTCTGCGGAAGCATAGTTCCCGCTCAGCCCAGTCAAAGCTGTTCGCTGCTCTGGCACCCCAATGGTGGAACAAGCTCCCTCACGACGCCAGGACAGCGGAGTCACTCACCACCTTCCGGAGACATTTGAAACCCCACCTCTTTAAGGAACACCTGGGATAGGATAAAGTAATCCTTCTACCCCCCCCCCCCCCCCCCAAAAAAAAAAAAAAAGTATAATTGTAAAGTGGTTATCCCACTGGCTATAGGGTGAATGCACCAATTTGTAGTCGCTCTGGATAAGAGCGTCTGCTAAATGACGTAAATGTGCCCTTGAGCAAGGCACTTAACCCTAATTGCTCCTGTAAGTCGCTCTGGATAAGAGCGTCTGCTAAATGACTAAAATGTAAATGTAAATACTATTTCCTTATTAGATATTTGTTGCATATTTCATACAGAAAAAATCATAGTACAGAATATATATAGTACCAGTCAAAAGTTTGGACACACCTACTCATTCAAGGGTTTTTCTTTATTTTTGCATTGTAGAATAATAGTGAAGACATCAAAATGATAAAATAACACATATGGAATCATGTAGTAACCAAAAAAAGTGTTAAACAAATCAAAATAGATTTTAGATTTGAGATTCTTCAAATAGCCACCCTTTGCCTTTATGACAGCTTTGCACACTCTTGGCATTCTCTCAACCAGCTTCACCTGGAATACTTTCCCAACAGTCTTGAAGGAGTTCCCACATATGCTGAGCACTTGTTGGCTTCACTCTGCCACCCGACTCATCCCAAACCATCTCAATTGGGTTGAGGTCGGGGGATTGTGGAGGCCAGGTCATCTGATGCAGCACTCCATCACTCTCCTTCTTGGTAAAATAGCCCTTACACAGGCTGGAGGTGTGTTGGGTCATTGTCCTGTTGAAAAACAAATGATAGTCCCTCTAAGCCCAAACCAGATGGGATGGCGTATCGCTGCAGAATGCTGTGGTAGCCATGCTGGTTAAGTGTGCCTTGAATTCTAAATAAATCACAGACAGTGTCACCAGCAAAGCACCCCCACTCCATAACACCACCTCCTCCATGCTTTATGGTGGGAAATACACATGCAGAGATAATCCGTTCACCCACACCGCGTCTCACAAAGACATGGCAGTTGGAACCAAAAATCTCAAATTTGGACTCCAGACCAAAGGACACATTTCCACCGGTCTAATGTCCATTGCTCATGTTTCTTGGCCCAAGGAAGTCTCTTCTTATTATTGGTGTCCTTTAGTAGTGGTTTCTTTGCAGCAATTCAACCATGAAGGCCTGATTCACGCAGTCTCCGCTGAACAGTTGATGTGTCTGTGTCACGCTCTGGCTCCGGGACTCTGTATGTTGAGCCAGGGTGTGTTCGTTTCTTTGTGTTCTGTTTCTTGGTTGGGTTGTTCTAGGTTGTTGTGTTTCTTTGTTTGAGTGACTCCCAATCAGAGGTAACGAGTGTCAGCTGTTGGCTCGTTGTCTCTGATTGGGAGCCATATTTAAACTGTCTGTTTTCATCTTGTGTTTGTGGGTTTTTGTTCCTAGTCAGTCATTGTCACTGTGGACTTCACGAATCGTTATTTGTTTTGTTGTTTCGCTTTAATTAAATAAAGCATCATGTTCGTGCAACACGCTGCGCTTTGGTCTACTCCTTTCCAAGACGATCGTGACAGTCTGAGACTTGAACTCTGTGAAGCATTTATTTGGGCTGCAATTTCTGAGGCTGGTAACTCTAATGAACTTATCCTCTGCAGCAGAGGTAACTCTGGGTCTTCCATTCATGTGGCGGTCCTCATGAGAGCCAGTTTCATCATAGCACTTGATGGTTTTTGCGACTGCACTTGAAGAAACTTTCATCAAAGTTCTTCAAATGTTCTGTATTGACTGACCTTCATGTCTTAAAGTAATGATGGACTGTCGTTTCTCTTTGGTTGTTTGAGCTGTTCTTTCCATAATATGGACTTGGTCTTTTACCAAATAGGGCTATCTTCTGTATACCCCCCTACCTTGTCACAACACAACTGAATGGCTCAAACGCATTAAGAAGGAAAGAAATTCCACAAATTAACTTTTAAGAAGGCACACCTGTTAATTGAAATGCATTCCAGGTGACTACCTCATGAAGCTGGTTGAGAGAATGCCAAGAGTGTGCAAAGCTGTCCTCTGTAGCTCAGCTGGTAGAGCACGGCGCTTGTAACGCCAAGGTAGTGGGTTAGATCCCCGGGACCACCCATACGCAAGAAATGTATGCACGCATGACTGTAAGTCGCTTTGGATAAAAGCATCTGCTAAATGGCATATTATTATTATTATTATTATCAAGGCAAAGCGTGGCTATTTGAAGAATCTCAAATATAACATATTTTGGTTTGTTTAACACTTTTCTTTTGGTTACTACATGATTCCATATGTGTTGTTTCATAGTTTTGATGTCTTCACTATTATTCTACAATGTAAAAAATAGTAAAAATAAAGAAAAACCCTTGAATGAGTAGGTGTGTATATACATGATGTACACTACCGTGTCCTTGTTTTCCATTAAAACATGCATAAAATGAGTTTGAATAGGAAATATAGCAAAATGCATAGGAAATGTAGTCATTGACAAGGTTAGAAATAATGATTGTAAATAGAAATAATTATAATTGTGTCCTTCAAACTTTGCTTTCGTCAAAGAATCCTCCATTTGCAGCAATTACAGCCTTGCAGACCTTTGGTATTCTAGTTGTCAATTTGTTGAGGTAATCTGAAGAGATTTCACCCCATGCTTCCTGAAGCACCTCCCACAAGTTGGGCACTTCTTACGTACCATACCATACGGTCAAGCTGCTCCCACAACAGCTCAATAGGGTTGAGATCCGGTTACTGTGCTGGCCTCTCCATTATAGACAGAATACCAGCTGACTGCTTCTTCCCTAAATAGTTATTGCATAGTTTGGAGCTGTGCTTTGGGTCATTGTCCTGTTGTAGGAGGAAATTGGCTCCAATCAAGCGCTGTCCACAGGGTATGGCATGGCGTTGCAAAATGGAGTGATAGCCTTCCTTCTTCAAGATCCCTTTTACCCTGTACAAATCTCCCACTTTACCACCACCAAAGCACCCCCAGACCATCACATTGCCTCCACCATGCTTGACAGATGGCATCAAGCACTCCTCCAGCGTCTTTTCATTTGGTCTGTGTCTCACAAATGTTCTTCTTTGTGATAAAAACACCTCAAACTTCGATTTTTCTGTCCATAACACTTTTTTCAAATCTTCCTCTGTCCAGTGTCTGTGTTCTTTTGCCCATCTTAATATTTTATTTTTATTGGCCAGTCTGAGATATAGCTTTTTCTTTGCAACTCTGCCTAGAAGGTCAGCATCCCGGAGTCGCCTCGTCACTGTTGACGTTGAGACTGGTGTTTTGCGGGTACTATTTAATGAAGCTGCCAGTTGAGGACCTGTGAGGCGTCTGTTTCTCAAACTAGACACTCATATGTATTTTTCCTCTTGCTCAGTTGTGCACCGGGGCCTCCCACTCCTCTTTCTATTCTGGTTAGAGCCAGTTTGTGCTGTTCTGTGAAGGGAGTAGTACACAGCATTGTACGAGAGCTTCAGTTTCTTGGCAATTTTTCGCATGGAATAGCCTTAATTTCTCAGAACAAGAATAGACTGACGAGTATCAGAAGAAAGTTATTTGTTTCTGGCCATGTTGAGCCTGTAATCGAACCCACAATTGCTGATGCTGCAGATACTCAACTAGTCTCAAGAAGGCCAGTTTTATTGCTTCTTTAATCAGCACAACAGTTTTCAGCTGTGCTAACATAATTGCAAAAGGGTTTTCTAATGATCAATTAGCCTTTTTAAAATGATAAACTTGGCTGTATATATGTATGTGTGTATATGTACAGTGATGAAAATTACAGGCCTCTCTCATCTTTAAGTGGGAGAACTTGCACAATTGGTGGCTGACTAAATACTTTTTTCCCCCACTGTATATACACCCATGTATATGTGTGTGTGTGTGTGTGTGTGTGTACAGTTGGGTGTATGTGTGTATGTATATGTGTGTGTGTGTATATGTGTGTGTGTGTGTGTGTGTGTGTGTGTATATATATATATATATATATATATATATATATATATATATATATATATATATATATATACATACATACATATACACACAGTAAGGGGAAAAAAGTATTTGATCCCCTGCTTATTTTGTACGTTTGCCCACTGACAAAGAAATTATCAGTCTATAATTTTAATGGTAGGTTTATTTGAACAGTGAGAGACAGAATAACAACAAAAAAATAAAAATAAACGCATGTGAAAAATGTTATAAATTGATTTGCATTTTAATGAGGGAAATAAGTATTTGACCCCCTCTCAATCAGAAAGATTTCTGGCTCCCAGGTGTCTTTTATACAGGTAACGAGCTGAGATTAGGAGCACACTCTTAAAGGGAGTGCTCCTAATCTCAGTTTGTTACCTGTATAAAAGACACCTGTCCACAGAAGCAATCAGTCAATCAGATTCCAAACTCTCCACCATGGCCAAGACCAAAGAGCTCTCCAAGGATGTCAGGGACAAGATTGTAGACCTACACAAGGCTGGAATGGGCAACAAGACCATCGCCAAGCAGCTTGGTGAGGAAGGTGACAACAGTTGGTGCGATTATTCGCAAATGGAAGAAACACAAAAGAACTGTCAATCTCCCTCGGCCTGGGGCTCCATGCAAAGATCTCACCTCGTGGAGTTGCAATGATCATGAGAACGGTGAGGAATCAGCCCAGAACTACACGGGAGGATCTTGTCAATGATCTCAAGGCAGCTGTAACCATAGTCACCAAGAAAAACAATTGGTAACCACACTACGCCGTGAAGGACTGAAATCCTGCAGCGCACGCAAGGTCCCCCTGCTCAAGAAAGCACATATACATGTCTGAAGTTTGCCAATGAACATCTGAATGATTCAGAGGAGAACTGGGTGAAAGTGTTGTGGTCAGATGAGACCAAAATCGAGCTCTTTGGCATCAACTCAACTCGCCGTGTTTGGAGGAGGAGGAATGCTGCCTATGACCCCAAGAACACCATCCCCACCGTCAAACATGGAGGTGGAAACATTATGCTTTGGGGGTGTTTTTCTGCTAAGGGGACAGGACAACTTCACCGCATCAAAGGGACGATGGACGGGGCCATGTACCGTCAAATCTTGGGTGAGAACCTCCGTCCCTTAGCAAGGGCATTGAAAATGGGTCGTGGATGGGAATTCCAGCATGACAATGACCCAAAACACATGGCCAAGGCAACAAAGGAGTGGCTCAAGAAGAAGCACATTAAGGTCCTGGAGTGGCCTAGCCAGTCTCCAGACCTTAATCCCATAGAAAATCTGTGGAGGGAGCTGAAGGTTCGAGTTGCCAAACGTCAGCCTCGAAACCTTAATGACTTGGAGAAGATCTGCAAAGAGGAGTGGGACAAAATCCCTCCTGAGATGTGTGCAAACCTGGTGGCCAACTACAAGAAACGTCTGACCTCTGTGATTGCCAACAAAGGTTTTGCCACCAAGTACTAAGTCATGTTTGGCAGAGGGGTCAAATACTTATTTCCCTCATTAAAATGCAAATCAATTTATAACATTTTTGCCATGCGTTTTTCTGGATTTTGTTGTTGTTGTTATTCTGTCTCTCACTGTTCAAATAAACCTACCATTAAAATTATAGACTGATCATTTCTTTGTCAGTGGGTATATATGTGTGTGTGTATGTGTGTATGTGTGTATATATATATATATATATATATATATATATATATATTTGTGTGTGTGTGTATATATATCTGTATATATACACTGCTCAAAAAAGTAAAGGGAACACTTAAACAACACAATGTAACTCCAAGTCAATCACACTTCTGTGAAATCAAACTGTCCACTTAGGAAGAAACACTGATTAACAATACATTTCACATGCTGTTGTGCAAATGGAATAGACAACAGGTGGAAATTATAGGCAATTAGCAAGACACCCCCAATAAAGGACTGGTTTACAGGTGGTGACCACAGACCACTTCTCAGTTCCTATGCTTCCTGGCTGATGTTTTGGTCACTTTTGAATGCTGGCGGTGCTTTCACTCTAGTGGTAGCATGAGACGGAGTCTACAACCCACACAAGTGGCTCAGGTATTGCAGCTCATCCAGGATGGTACATCAATGCGAGCTGTGGCAAGAAGGTTTGCTGTGTCTGTCAGCGTAGTGTCCAGAGCATGGAGGCGCTACCAGGAGACAGGCCAGTACATCAGGAGACGTGGAGGAGGCCGTAGGAGGGCAACAACCCAGCAGCAGGACTGCTACCTCCGCCTTTGTGCAAGGAGGAGCAGGAGGAGCACTGCCAGAGCCCTGCAAAATGACCTCCAGCAGGCCACAAATGTGCATGTGTCTGCTCAAACGGTCAGAAACAGACTCCATGAGGGTGGTATGAGGGCCCTTCGTCCACAGGTGGGGGTTGTGCTTACAGCCCAACACCGTGCAGGACGTTTGGCATTTGCCAGAGAACACCAAGATTGGCAAATTCGCCACTGGCGCCCTGTGCTCTTCACAGATGAAAGCAGGTTCACACTGAGCACAATGTGACAGACGTGACAGAGTCTGGAGACGCCGTGGAGAACGTTCTGCTGCCTGCAACATCCTCCAGCATGACCGGTTTGGCGGTGGGTCAGTCATGGTGTGGGGTGGCATTTCTTTGGGGGGCCACACAGCCCTCCATGTGCTCGCCAGAGGTAGCCTGACTGCCATTAGGTACCGAGATGAGATCCTCAGACCCCTTGTGAGACTATATGCTGGTGCGGTTGGCCCTGGGTTCCTCCTAATGCAAGACAATGCTAGACCTCATGTGGCTGGATTGTGTCAGCAGTTCCTGCAAGAGGAAGGCATTGATGCTATGGACTGGCCCGCCCGTTCCCCAGACCTGCATCCAATTGAGCACATCTGGGACATCATGTCTCGCTCCATCCACCAACGCCACGTTGCACCACAGACTGTCCAGGAGTTGGCGGATGCTTTAGTCCAGGTCTGGGAGGAGATCCCTCAGGAGACCATCCGCCACCTCATCAGGAGCATGCCCAGGCATTGTAGGGAGGTCATACAGGCACGTGGAGGCCACACACACTACTGGGCCTCATTTTGACTTGTTTTAAGGACATTACATCAAAGTTGGATCAGCCTGTAGTGTGGTTTTCCACTTTAATTTTGAGGGTGACTCCAAATCTAGACCTCCATGGGTTGATACATTTGAATTCCATTGATAATTTTTGTATGATTTTGTTGTCAGCACATTCAACTATGTAAAGAAAAAAAGTATTTAATAAGATTATTTCATTCATTCAGATCTAGGATGTGTTATTTTAGTGTTCCCTTAATTTTTTTGAGCAGTGTATATATAACACATTGGTTGAGTGTCACCTCTTCATAAACCACTGGAGGTTTAAGTGAATTAAAGGCCAGGGAAGTGAACTTGGCTCCGGGGTGAAGTTTACCCTTACCCTAGGTACAGCTTCCCCTCCCCCAGACCTAACCTTAACCATTGGTGGAGAAATTACTAAACCCAAGATCAGTGTCTAGGGGGCAACTCCATGAACAGTTAACGGCAGGTTATTATTGATCTGTCTAGGGGGCAACTCCATGAACAGTTAACGGCAGGTTATTATTGAACGCGACGACAGTAGTAGCCGAGGACTTTGCATTTTTCACACAGATGCTGTGGATGTTCCTTGTTCTGGTCCGAAACATCTAAACCATCAGGCTTCTCCAGAGGTCTCTACACAGAGAAACACAGGTAACACACTTTACATTAAAGCTATTTCAAACACAATGTATTCAACCTTTTATTTATCCAGGTCCCATTGAGGTCCGAAGACCTCTTTTACAAGGGAGACCTGGCCACAGATATTTATAGGATTTATTAAGGGCTTTATAAGCAGTTTAGAAACTGTTAAGTAGTAGTTTAGAGATCAGTAATAAACAACAATCAGTTGAAATAATGTGCTTTGTCCTTGAGCCAATAGAACAGTTGGATGGTCATGGTAGCCTGGTCTCATATGTAGACCCATATGCAAGACAGCACAAACAGATCTGAGACCAGGCTAATATCATGGATAGGAAATAAAAAATTGAAATATTTACCTGCTTCTGAGGGTAAACGTTGATGTGGCACTTCATACATTCTTGTCCCATGTTGGCCCAGGAGTTCCCGCTCATCCACTTCCTCTTGCATTTAGGGCACTTGTATTCCCCGAAACACCTCTTCTTGCCCTGATACGGGGTCAGGCCTTCCCCTTTAGGCCGAGCCTGGAGACAAAGCAAATGGAAGAGTTCTGCGTTTATATCTGCAGTTTGAACTGGCAATTCATCAGATAGTAAATATATACATCAGATACATAAATATCTCATTTACATAATTATTCACACCCCTGAGTAAACATGTTGTCCCACGTTTTATCAACAAATCCAAACACCAGTCAATTAGAAAAAAAGGTTGATTTGTCCCGTATTTCAGTCAGACATTCCAACCTGTCTCTTGCAGTCACATTGTGCTAATGTAAAGATATATACTGTATCATCAGGACGTGGTAGTGGTGATGTTAAACACTTCTCCAATCATTGTTGAGATCTGATATTCTGCGCAAGACGAGATGTAGGCCAATGTCATAGGCCTCAATGTCCAATCACATTCCTCAAATCTTCACTCAATTCCATTTTAAAACGTACATTTTTCTCTCTGCCGTCAAGAGAAGGGCCACAAATGTTTTGCCATGAGGTGGGGGGCCCCCCAAACAAATCTCACTTAGGGCCCTCAAAAGTCTGGAGTTGGCCCTGCTCTCCACCCACTACCCACCCAGCCACTGCCCCTCTCTCCAGCCTCTCTCCAGCCTCTCTACACACAACAGTGGGTGACAGGTTAAAACAATGTAGATGTTGGAGCTAGTATACTAACTGTAAATTTAATTAATTTGTAAGGAGAAAAAGTTTCTATAGTAAAAGTTTCCCAATAGAACACAAAGTGGGTTCTATGGTTCCACTAGAACACCAAGTGGGTTCCACTAGAACACCAAGTGGGTTCCACTAGAACACCAAGTGGGTTCCACTAGAACACCAAGTGGGTTCCACTAGAACACCAAGTGGGTTCCACTAGAACATCAAGTGGGTTCCACTAGAACACCAACACTAGAACACCAAGTGGGTTCCAGTGTTCTATGGTTCCTCTCTCCAGCTGTGTTCCTTGAGGAGTGTAACAGAAGCCCAGGCCCAGTGATGCACCAATCACAACCCTCCTCTACAGGACAGATACCTCAGCCTCTGTCGTATCGGGTGAATGCTGGCAATTATTGCTGTCAACAAAGAGTCCGCTTAGGCTGCACCATGATTAGAGGCTTTTATTAATATCACAAGGTTACAGCATAAGTTACAGACCCGCGGTGTCTGGAGAAGCCCCGTCCCAAATTAATCTGAATGCTTCTGACCCCTCCTTTGTCTAACCCATACTTATAAACAATGGCAATAAATGGGTTGCTCCCTTTTTCGTCCAATCACCGGTCTCCCCTGGGGCGTCACCCTCCAAACGGCTACATTCAAACTAAGATAAACAGTTCTTCTTTGTCCCTCAAGACTAGTCATAATCTTCATACACGACACCTCTCTGTCATCCCTCCCAGCTGGCCTCTGTCGACCAATCAGGACTCCGAGAACTTGGGGGGAGGAAATCAACCACAGATGAGCTTCACTCCACTTGAATAACATGAGAGAACTCTAAACCCATCATAAATAAATCACTTCAACATCGACTGGTTTGAATTAAAAGCACACTGGAGGTTAAAAGAGCTGGGGCAACCAGCCGTTGTTAGGGCAACCAGCCGTTGTTAGGGCAACCAGCGATTCTGTATCATCTGATTGGTTGTCGTTAGGACACCCTCAGAGCAGAGACACACCTTTTCTAGGGTTGAATGAGTGTTGACTTTTCTGCTACCATGTACAGTATCACTGTAACAGTGAACAGATGTGGTTAAATACATTGTACCCAACTATTTCAATAATTTCAATACATTTATCCATCCGTCACCTTGCATTCCATATCCACAAAGTCCAAGAAGCGTCCCAGTGTTGTTCTGATGACTAGCACCCTGCAGCAGTAATGTTCTACCTCAATGAGGTGCCATCTATAGCCCAGTTTTAAAAAACACTCCGTTTATACCCGCCGTTAACATGAGTCTTTTGTCCTGATCTTGTCTGTTTACACTTATAAGATCTCATCACAATCAGATCACAATGCGTCTTTTAATCGTCTACACCTGTCTGTAAATGTGGGCACAATCAAAATGTGGACAAGATCAAGACAAAGGATGCATGTTAGAACCAGGTATAAACAGGGCCAGTGAAGGTGGCCTGTATCCTGTCTTACCACTCTCTCCCTTTCATCAGCCCAGTTAAAGGCTGCACTATGCCCTATTTAGTCAGCTACTCTGGGCTCCCGAGTGGCCCAGCGGTCTAAGGCACTGCATCTCAGTGCTTGTCACGATCGTCGGGAACAGAGGACCAAGGCGCAGCGTTGAAGGCGAACACACTTTTTATTTAATGATTACACGAACAAAACAATAACGTGACGTCCTCGGTCTAACACAAACCACACTGGAACAAGATCCCACAAACACTGTGGGAACACAGCCTGTCTAAATATGGTTCCCAATCAGAGACAACCAGCAACAGCTGACACTCGTTGCCTCTGATTGAGAACCACTCTGGCTAACGTAGACATACATGAACTAGAAAAACAAAGAACACTCACACCCTGGCTCAACATACAAGCCTCCCCAGAGCCAGGGCGTGACAGTACCCCCCCCCAAAGGCGCGGACTCCGACCGCGCCAACCAAATACCACAGGGGAGGGACCGGGTGGGCACTCCGCCTTGGCGGCGGATCCGGCTCCGGGCATGATCCCCACTCCCTCTCTAACCCCCCAAAGTACCCCTGGTCCGGTCTGGCCCTGCTGACCGGAGCTGGACTACACACTGGTGGAGCGGATTGCTCTAGCTCCGGCGTGAAGCAGCTGACCCGTGCCGAACCAGGCACCGGTGGAACAGGCACGGGCTGTGCCGGACTGACGACGCACACCACTGGCTTGGTGTGGGGAGCAGGAACGGGCCGAGCCGGGCTGACGAAACGCACCCCTGACTTGGTGCGGGGAGCAGGAGCGGGCCGGAACGGGCTGACGAAGCGCACCACTGACTTAGTGCGGGGAGCAGGAGCGGGCCGGACCGGGCTGACGAAGCGCACCACTGACTTGGTGCGGGGAGCAGGAACGGGCCGAGCCGGGCTGACGAAGCGCACCACTGGCTTGGTGCGGGGAGCAGGAGCGGGCCGAGCTGGGCTGACGAAACGCACCACTGACTTGGTGTGGGGAGCAGGAGCGGGCCGGACCGGGCTGACGAAACGCACCACTGACTTGGTGCGGGGAGCTGGAGCGGGCCGGACCGGGCTGACAAAACGCACCACTGACTTGGTGCGGGGAGCAGGGGCGGGCCGGACCGTACTGGGAACACACACCACTGGCCCTACGTGGGGATCAGGAACAGGCCGGACCGGACTGGCAACACACCCCAGTACCTCTCGCCGTGCCTCTACATCCTCTTTCCCCCTGGTGACCAGTGACTCCCGTAACCTGGCGGCCTCCTGCTGCCCCGTCGTCCACGGCGTGAGCCCCCCCCTAAAAACATTCTGGGCGTCTCTCCTACCCGTGGACCAGGTCTCCATGTCTCTCGCCAGACTTTCGCCCTTCTGCTTCCAGGTCCAGCCTCTCTCTTCCTCACACGGCTTGACCCAGTCGAGGAGGCGAAGGAGATCCGCTAGAGATCTCCCTGGCGATGGCTCCTGGACACGCTGCTTGGTCCAGTCTTGGTGGGATCTTCTGTCACGATCGTCGGGAACAGAGGACCAATTCGCAGCGTTGAAGGCGAACATACTTTTTATTTAATGATTACACGAACAAAACAATAACGTGACGTCCTCAGTCTAACACAAACCACACTGGAACAAGATCCCACAAACGCTGTGGGAACACAGCCTGTCTAAATATGGTTCCCAATCAGAGACAACCAGCAACAGCTGACACTCGTTGCCTCTGATTGAGAACCACTCTGGCTAACGTAGACATACATGAACTAGAAAAACAAAGAACACTCACACCCTGGCTCAACATACAAGCCTCCCCAGAGCCATGGCGTGACAGTGCTTGAGGCGTCACTACAGACCCCCTGGTTTGATTCCAGGCTGTATCACAACCGGACGTGATTGGGAGTCCCATAGGGCGGCGCACAATTGACCCAGCATCGTCCGGGTTTGGCCGGTGTAAGCCGTCATTGTAAATAAGAATTTGTTCTTAACTGACTTGCCTAGTTAAATAAATATAGGGTGCCATTTGGGACGGCCTGACAGTGAGACAGCCAGTGAGACAGCCAGAGAGAGACAGCCAGAGAGAGACAGCCAGAGAGACAGCCAGAGACAGCCAGAGAGCCAGAGAGAGAGAGCCAGAGAGACAGCCAGAGAGAGAGACAGAGAGAGAGCCAGAGAGACACCCAGAGAGACAGCATGGTCTTCCTGCTGAAGGAAACAGCTTTCACAAAACAAGCAGTGTATTCTATAACCAGTGGGGGGTGGAAGTGGATGAAAATACAATATCTCAACACTGATAACTTTAAATAAGCCTGCTAGCATTTTATTGTCTTCTAAATATGAGTGATGTATAGCTTATTTGGCAATATGTAATATGCATCAACTTATATTTTTATTTAATCATACACGCAATGAGAGAAGCCTATTGTGATAGGCAATGCTGGATATTAAAAGGTGACTGAAACATCTCCGATATTTTTTCTACAATGTATTTTTTTATTCTCTGCTTGGAGATCAATGTGGTGATTGTGATCAGGAAGAAACCACACCATCTGTAGATGTGAATCAAAAGAATATTTTCATGGTGCTTACTGACTGCTTGGTTTGAAATGTGTGACAGCTTCAGAACCACTTCAGAACCACGGGTCTACTCTGGTGTATAAAAGCATGAGCACACAGGAAACAACACACACTGGATGTAGCAAACTGCCAAGTCCTTCCAAACCTAAGCGATACTGGCAAGAGCAATGAGCCGAGTCCTTCGTCTAAAGCATTGCCATGCACATTCCAAACAGATCTCAACTACAATTCCAAACTCCTTACTTAGATTAGAACTGAGGCATTTTCCCTCATTCTACATTACTAACAAAACCAGATTTGCTTTCTAGATTATTCCAAGAAGATGGCAACTCTTCCAGATAGGCCAGGGTTGTGTACATTAGGGCAACGGAAAACATTTATAAATCTTTTACAACGGAACACGAGAACGGAAAACAAAAATGATCATTTTTCATTGAACCCTACATTTTTCTGTCGTTTTCTTCGGTTTGGTGCCTAATGAACAGGACCCTGGTGCCTAATGAACAGGACCCTGGTGCCTAATGAACAGGACCCTGGTGCCTAATGAACAGGACCCTGGTGCCTAATGAACAGGACCCTGGTGCCTAATGAACAGGACCCTGGTGCATAATGAACAGGACCCTGGTGCCTAATGAACAGGACCCTGGTGCCTAATGAACAGGACCCTGGTGTCTAGGGACCCTGGTGCCTAATGAACAGGACCCTGGTGCCTAATGAACAGGACCCTGGTGCCTAATGAACAGGACCCTGGTGCCTAATGAACAGGACCTGGTGCCTAATGAACAGGACCCTGGTGCCTAATGAACAGGAACCCTGGTGCCTAATGAACAGGACCCTGGTGCCTAATGAATCCCTGGTGCCTAATGAACAGGACCCTGGTGCCTAATGAACAGGACCCTGGTGCCTAATGAATCCTGGACCTAATGAACAGGACCCTGGTGCCTAATGAACAGGACCTGGTGCCTAATGAACAGGACCCTGGTGCCTAATGAACAGGACCCTGGGTGTGCCCCTGGTAATGAACAGGACCCTGGTGCCTAATGAACAGGACCCTGGTGCCTAATGAACAGGACCCTGGTGCCTAATGAACAGCCCTGGTGCCTAATGAACAGGACCCTGGTGCCTAATGAACAGGACCCTGGTGCCTAATGAACAGGACCCTGGTGCCTAATAAGGACCCTGAACAATGACCCTGGTGCCTAATGAACAGGACCCCTGAACAGGACCCTGCCTAATGAACAGGACCCTGGTGCCTAATGAACAGGACCCTGGTGCCTAATGAACAGGACCCTGGTGCCTAATGAATCCTGGTGCCTAATGAACAGGACCCTGGTGCCTAATGAACAGGACCCTGGTGCCTAATGAACAGGACCCTGGTGCCTAATGAATCCTGGTGCCTAATGAACAGGACCCTGGTGCCTAATGAACAGGACCCTGGTGCCTAATGAACAGGACCCTGGTGCCTAATGAACAGGACCCTGGTGCCTAATGAACAGGACCCTGGTGCCTAATGAACAGGACCCTGGTGCCTAATGAACAGGACCCTGGTGCCTAATGAACAGGACCCTGGTGCCTAATGAACAGGACCCTGGTGCCTAATGAACAGGGACCCTGGTGCCTAATGAACAGGACCCTGGTGCCTAATGAACAGGACCCTGGTGCCTAATGAACAGGACCCTGGTGCCTAATGAACAGGACCCTGGTGCCTAATGAACAGGACCCTGGTGCCTAATGAACAGGACCCTGGTGCCTAATGAACAGGACCCTGGTGCCTAATGAACAGGACCCTGGTGCCTAATGAACAGGACCCTGGTGCCTAATGAACAGGACCCTGGTGCCTAATGAACAGGACCCTGGTGCCTAATGAACAGGACCCTGGTGCCTAATGAACAGGACCCTGGTGCCTAATGAACAGGACCCTGGTGCCTAATGAACAGGACCCCCTGGTGGTGCCTAATGAACAGGACCCTGGTGCCTAATGAACAGGACCCTGGTGCCTAATGAACAGGACCCTGGTGAAATGAACAGGACCCTGGTGCCTAATGAACAGGACCCTGGTGTCTAATGAACAGGACCCTGGTGCCTAATGAACAGGACCCTGGTGCCTAATGAACAGGACCCTGGTGTCTAATGAACAGGACCCTGGTGCCTAATGAACAGGACCCTGGTGCCTAATGAACAGGACCCTGGTGCCTAATGAATCCTGGTGCCTAATGAACAGGACCCTGGTGCCTAATGAACAGGACCCTGGTGCCTAATGAACAGGACCCTGGTGTCTAATGAACAGGACCCTGGTGTGTAATGTCTCTCTCAGCCTACCTTCCTCAGCGAGCCTCCCTCCCTCCCCTATTTCAGCCTCCCCTCCCTCCCCTATTTCAGCCTCCCTCCCTCCCTCCCCTATTTCAGCCTCCCTCCCTCCCTCCCCTATTTCAGCCTCCCTCGCTCCCTCCCTCGCTCCCTCCCTCCCCTATTTCAGCCTCCCTCCCCTATTCCAGCCTCCCTCCCTCCCCCTATTTCAGCCTCCCTCCCCTATTTCAGCCTCCCTCCCTCCCTCCCCTATTTCAGCCTCCCTCCCTCCCTCCCCTATTTCAGCCTCCCTCCCTCCCCTATTTCAGCCTCTCTCTCTCTCTCTCTGTCTCTCTCTCTCTCTCTCTCTCTCTCTCTTCTCTCTCTCTCTCTCTCTCTCTCTGTCTCTCTCTCTCTCTCTCTCTCTCTCTGTCTCTCTCTCTCTCTCTCGCTGTCTCTCTCTCTCTCTCTCTCTCTCTCTCTCTCTCTCTCTCTCTCTCTCTCTCTCTCTCTCTCTCTCTCTCTCTCTCTCCACACTAATAAACCCAGAGACCCTTCCTTTCCTTCTCAAGTGTATCCCAAATGGTACCCTATTCCCTTTATAGTGCACTACTTTTGACCAACGTCTATGGGGCTCTGGTCAAAAGTAGTGCACTATGTAGGGAATAGGGTGCCATTTGGGATACAGTGTTAGCTTAGCCCCTAATGTACCGTAGAAACAGAAACAGGTTCAAGTTACAGAGTAGGCTACAAAGTGCATCTCTGAATGGCGCAACGCATGATCCAAACAGGTCTGGACAGATGTTTACGTTGTCTTTATAGTATTGTAATCTTGTATTGTAAATAACCTTTAGTATGGGCCTAAACAGTACCAAAGGGGGGGGGAAAATGACATGCTGGGAGAACGACTGTGGTTTAGTTTCCTCCAAATCATTGATCAGTAAAGATTTGCTAACAGAACCTCAATATGATAACCTATAGCAAGATGTGTGGACAAATTATGAAAAAGCGGCAGTCGATAAAAAGTGCTAACGATCATGCATGTAATGTAAATGGTTTTATAAAGGAAAAAGGGTCCATCTAAAAGTAGCCTAAAGAGTCCTTCGTATTGAAGCCTACATTATATATATGGGGCGGCAGGTAGCTTAGTGGTTAAGAGCGTTGTGCCAGTAACCGAAAGGTCGCTGGTTCTAATCCCAGGGCCGACTAGGTAAAAAATCTGTCGATGTGCCCTTGAGCAAGGCACTTAACCCTAATTGCTCCTGTAAAGTCGCTCTGGATAAGAGCGTCTGCTAAATGACTAAAATGAAAATGTGAATATTGGACAGTGGCCTCGCTCATGCTTACAGAAAGCTATGCGCCTTTACACATTGTAATGCACTGTGTTCTTCTGCTGCGACTCCATCATAGTCCGTCCCCAATATATTTGTAGTTCAGTTTAAATTCTTATATTACAGTCCTTGGCCTTTCTGTACACTACAATGTTTTAAAATATTTGATTTTGCGCTGGCATTGGATGGGAGAACCCCTTTTCTCTCATTCGGGACGATATCTCTTCATAAATACCTTTATTTCTATATTTGTCCATTTTATTCAGAGCTGGATGCGGTATTGGTCTGTATTGGTCACACCACAGTGCCAGCAGGCTCTTGGTTTCTAATTTCTTTGAGAGGGCGGGACAACCATGACATTAGCCCTGGTTTTGAGAGGGCGGGACAACCATGACATTAGCCCTGGTTTTGAGAGGGCGGGACAACCATGACATTAGCCCTGGTTTTGAGAGGGCGGGACAACCATGACATTAGCCCTGGTTTTGAGAGGGCGGGACAACCATGACATTAGCCCTGGTTTTGAGAGGGCGGGACAACCATGACATTAGCCCTGGTTTTGAGAGGGCGAGACAACCGTGAAGTTGGCCCTGGTCAAAAGTACTGCATCATGTTGCCATTTCAAAATGAAATTATATTTTTCACATGCACGGAATACAACAGGCGTAGACTTTACCGTGAAATGCTTAATTACGATCCCTTTCCCAAGAATGCAGAGTTAAAAAGTAGGTAACAAATAAAATAGTAACACAATAATATAACAATAATGACGGTATATACACCGGTACCGAGTCAATGTGCAGGGGTACGAAGTAGTTGAGGTAATATATTATGTACTTCAGAAAGTATTCGTACCCCGTTTACTTATTCCACATTTTGATGTGTTACAGCCTGAATTCAAAATGGATTAAATATCTTTTTCTCTCTCACCAATCTACACACAACACCCCATAAGACATTTTTGCAACATTTATTGAAATTAAATACAGAAATATCTCATTTAGATACAGTGGAGGGAAAAAGTATTTAGTCAGCCACCAATTGTGCAAGTTCTCCCACTTAAAAAGATGAGAGAGGCCTGTAATTTTCATCATAGGTACACATCAACTATGACAGACAAAATGAGATTTTTTTTCTCCAGAAAATCACATTGTAGGATTTTTAATGAATTTATATGCAAATTATGGTGGAAAATAAGTATTTGGTCAATAACAAAAGTTTCTCAATACTTTGTTATATACCCTTTGTTGGCAATGACACAGGTCAAACGTTTTCTGTAAGTCTTCACAAGGTTTTCACACACTGTTGCTGGTATTTTGGCCCATTCCTCCATGCAGATCTCCTCTAGCAGTGATGTTTTGGGGCTGTCGCTGGGCAACACGGACTTTCAACTCCCTCCAAAGATTTTCTATGGGGTTGAGATCTGGAGACTGGCTAGGCCACTCCAGGACCTTGAAATGCTTCTTACGAAGCCACTCCTTCGTTGCCCGGGCGGTGTGTTTGGGATCATTGTCATGCTGAAAGACCCAGCCACGTTTCATCTTCAATGCCCTTGCTGATGGAAGGAGGTTTTCACTCAAAATCTCACGATACATGGCCCCATTCATTCTTTCCTTTACACGGATCAGTCGTCCTGGTCCCTTTGCAGAAAAAACAGCCCCAAAGCATGATGTTTCCACCCCCATGCTTCACAGTAGGTATGGTGTTCTTTGGATACAACTCAGCATTCTTTGTCCTCCAAACACGACGAGTTGAGTTTTTACCAAAACGTTATATTTTGGTTTCATCTGACCATATGACATTCTCCCAATCCTCTTCTGGATCATCCAAATGCACTCTAGCAAACTTCAGACGGGCCTGGACATGTACTGGCTTAAGCAGGGGGACACGTCTGGCACTGCAGGATTTGAGTCCCTGGCGGCGTAGTGTGTTACTGATGGTAGGCTTTGTTACTTTGGTCCCAGCTCTCTGCAGGTCATTCACTAGGTCCCCCCGTGTGGTTCTGGGATTTTTGCTCACCGTTCTTGTGATCATTTTGACCCCACGGGGTGAGATCTTGCGTGGAGCCCCAGATCGAGGGAGATTATCAGTGGTCTTGTATTTCTTCTCATTTTTCCTAATAATTCAGCTCCCACCGTTGATTTCTGGTCAAACCAAGCTGCTTACCTATTGCAGATTCAGTCTTCCCAGCCTTTGTCTAGTTGACTGAGGTCTACAATTTTTTATAGTTTCTGGTGTCCTTTGACACAGCTCAAAACTTTGGTCTTGGCCAATAGTGGAGTTGAAACCCAACTCTTTAAGGAGTGTGAGTGTTGTGAGGTTGTGGACAGGTGTCTTTTATACTGATCACAAGTTCAAACAGGTGCCATTAATACAGATAACGAGTGGAGGACAGAGGAGCCTCTTAAAGAAGAAGTTACAGGTCTGTGAGAGCCAGAAATCTTGCTTGTTTGTAGGTGACCAAATACTTATTTTCCACCATAATTTGCAAATAAATTCATAAAAAATCCTACAATGTGATTTTCTGAATTTTTTTTCCTCAATTTGTCTGTCATAGTTGACGTGTACCTATGATGAAATTTACAGGCCTCTCTCATCTTTTTAAGTGGGAGAACTTGCACAATTGGTGGCTGACTAAATACTTTTTTCCCCCCACTGTAAGTATTCACACCCTGAGTCAATACATGTTAGAATCACCTTTGGCAGCGATTACAGCTGTGAGTCTTTCTGGGTAAGTCTCTAAGAGCTTTGCACACCTGGATTGTACAATATTTGTGCATTATTCTTTTTTTAAATTCTTCAATCTCTGTCAAATAGGTTATGGTTCATTGCTAGACAGCCATTTTCAAGTCTTGCCATAGATTTTCAAGCCGATTTAAGTAAAAACTGTAACTAGGCCACTCAGGAACATTCAATGTCGTCTTGGTGAGCTACTCCAGTGTATATTTGGCCTTGTGTTTTAGGTTATTGTCCTGCTGAAAGGTGAATTCATCTCCCAGTGTCTGATGGAAAGCAGACTGAACCAGGTTTTCCTCTAGGATTTTACCTGTGGTTAGCTCTATTCTGTTTATTTTTAACCTAAAAAACTCCCCAGTCCTTGCTGATGACAAGCATAACATGATGCAGCCACCATGCTGGAGAATATGAAGAGTGGCACTCAGTGATGTGTTGTGTTGGATTTGCCCCAAACATAACACTTTGTATTCAGGACATAAAGTTAATTTCTTTGCCACATTTTTTGCAGTTTTACTTTAGTGCCTTATTGCAAACAGGATGCATGTTTTGGTATATTTTTATTCTGTACAGGCTTCGTTCTTCTCACTCTGTCATTTAGGTTAGTATTGTGGAGTAACTACAATGTTGTTGATCCATCCTCAGTTTTCTCCTATCACAGCCATTAATTAACATCTTAAATGCAATGGCAAAATGTAGATTTCCGCCTAAATAGACATAACCAAAAGTAACTGCTATTCATGTGTAACTACATGATTCCGAAAAACGTATATTTGGAAAGAAGACATCTGGGAGATGATGAGGAAATGATCAGAAGATAGATAGGAGTTACATAGTTCAGAATACACACAAAATAACAGTTTTTTTTATTTTGAAAGTCATCTTTCATTGACAAGCTATAAGTGAATTATTGATGACTGGAGCTGGAAACACATTAGATGGCTTCCACAACATGTGAACAATATCAGAAAAAAAAATGGACCCAATAACTAGAACTGGGCAGATGTTTTAGTAAGTGGTGTCAGGTGTGGTCACGGGACGTTTCCAAGCGTCCCTAAACCTCTCCATATGTCTGTACATTTAGATAATTTCAGTGCTATTACATATTTGCAATCCCTAAAAGTTATTGTTCACTATAAAAACAACATTTCTACAACACCAACCTCTCTCAAACATTGTGGCGGTGTCGGGGGACGTACAGGGGATATGGATGCCTACAGCGGGTAAGCAGGCAACATCATATTTTTGATGCGCAAAGATATAGTCACTCCGTGGACATTCAATGTTGCCATTAAGTCATACATCATCATTAGATAACATTGGCAATAGGCTTGATAGGATTCATTTGATACCCCCGATGTAGCTATAGCTCAAACACAGACCAAATCTAAGCTTACCTTGTAAGATGTTTGGTGTTTGGTGAAAACGTTGTGTAAAATAAACATTTTTACTTTCGGGGCTGTTGATCAATAACGGCAGGTCACAGGCAGACAAATAAGACCTCCTCGTGATCTGTGGAGTCCCGGCTTTCGGTGTGTATCAACGTATTCCGTGTTTATTTAGTTTATGCTTCACAACGCTAACCGGAATGTAGGGAGCAGCCATCTTGAAATGAGGTCATCGGCTCGGCCTGTCCTTATAAATTCGTATGCCCATATATGGTATTAAATCATACCAAAGATTTGAAGGATCCAATCAATAGCCAAGATACTCAGCTTTCCGCAGACACCCTGCTTTTGCAAATAGTGCCTACCGTTCTCATAAAATAAAAATAGGGATTTTACATTTAAGAGGTTTTAAACTCTGTAACTGTTTTAAAGTCACCATTGGCCTCATGGTGAAATCCCTGAGCGGTTTCCTTCCTCTCCGGCAACTGAGTTAGGAAGGACGCCTGTATCTTTGTAGTGACAGCTCAGCCTTCAATGCCATAGTGCCCTCTTAGTTCACCACAAAAAAGCTCACGGCCCTGGGACTAAACTCCTCCCTCTGCAACTGGGTCCTGGACTTACTGACGGGCTGCCCCCTGGTGGTGAAGGTAGGCAACACCTCCTCGACAATGATCCTCAACATGGGGGCCCCACAAGGGTGCGTCTTCAGTCTCCTCCTGTACTCCCTGTGTACCCACAACTGCGTGGCCTCACACAGTTTCAACTCCATCATCAAGTTCGCTGACTACACGACAGTAGTAGGCCTGATCACCAACAACGATGAGACGACCTACAGAGAGGAGGTAGGCACTCTGACGGTGTGGTGCCAGGTAAACAAACTCTCCCTCAACGCCAGCAAAACAGAGGAGGTGATTTTGGACATCAGGAGGAACCAGGCTGGGCATAACTACTTGTTATGACTGTCTACCTGTTCCTGTTGACTAATTGTTATGACGGTCTACCGGTGGCCATCAAGGAAAACGCTATGTCTGGCGCAAACCCAACACCTCTCATCATCCCGAGAACACCATCCCCACAGTGAAGCATGGTGGTGACAGTATCATGCTGTGGGGATGTTTTTCCATCGGCAGGGACTGGGAAACTGGTCAGAATTGAAGGAATGATGGATGGCGCTAAATACAGGGAAATTCTTGAGGGAAACCTGTTTCAGTCTTCCATTAATTTGAGACTGGGACAGAGGTTCACCTTCCAGCAGGACAATGACCCTAAGCATACTACTAAAGCAACACTCGAGTGGTTTAAGGGGAAACATTTAAATGTATTGGAATGGCCTAGTCAAAGCCCAGACCTCAATCCAATTGAGAATCTGTGGTATGACTTAAAGAGTGCTGTACACAAGCCGAACCCATCCAACTTGAAGGAGCTGGAGCAGTTTTGCCTTGAAGAATGGGCAAAAATCCCAGTGGCTAGCTGTGCCAAGCTTATAGCGACATACCCCAAGAGACTTGCAGCTGTAATTGCTGCAAAAGGTGGCTCTACAAAGTATTGACTTTGGGGGGATGAATAGTTATGCACGCTCAAGTTTTCTGTTTTTTTGTCTTATTTCTTGTTTGTTTCACCAAAAAACATATTTAGCATCTTCAAAGTGGTAGGCATGTTGTGTAAATCAAATGATACAAACCCCCCAAAAATCCATTTTAATTCCAGGTTGTAAGGCAACAAAATAGCAAAAATGCCAAGGGGGTGAATACTTTCGCAAGCCACTGTATGTTTGTTCCCCCCCACAGTGCTTCTTGATTTACCCACTTTTTTAACAGGTTAATATGATAAACCTGTTCTGGCTTCCATCTCCCTGGCTGACAGATGAGGTAGTTCACTGGCCCCATTTTCTGCAACACCTCATAGGGACCCCGCCATGTGGCCAGGAATTTACATTCCGTCGTGGGTACTAACACCATAACCCGATCCCCTGGGGGCTGAGTGGGCTGGGTACTAACACCATAACCCGATCCCCTGGGGGCTGGGTACTAACACCATAACCCGATCCCCTGGGGGCTGAGTACTAACACCATAACCCGATCCCCTGGGGGCTGAGTACTAACACCATAACCCGATCCCCTGGGGGCTGAGTGGGACGGTTAAACACTCGACTCGATTTACATTCCGTCGTGGGTACTAACACCATAACCCGATCCCCTGGGGGCTGGGTACTGAGTGGGCTGGGTACTAACACCATAACCCGATCCCCTGGGGGCTGGGTACTAACACCATAACCCGATCCCCTGGGGGCTGGGTACTAACACCATAACCCGATCCCCTGGGGGCTGGGTACTAACACCATAACCCGATCCCCTGGGGGCTGGGTACTAACACCATAACCCGATCCCCTGGGGGCTGGGTACTAACACCATAACCCGATCCCCTGGGGGCTGAGTGGGACGGTTAAACACTCGACTCTGGCCTTCTGCTGTAAATTATCCTTCATGATGGGCATTACGCTGCTTATGCGTTCTCTCATTTCTTCTAAATGTTCTATTAATCAATTTCGTAAATCAGGAAGGGGAACGTTCTTGTGTTTTTTCTCTCTGTAAAGGTCCTCCCAACAAGTGGCTATGGGCCAGGCTCAGCACTGTCCGACGAAACGGGGTTGGAACCAACAGCTGCTCCACTGTGGCGTCATTTGGACTTCGTGACCTGGTATAAGAGATTATTTCTCATGGAAAAATGAGGAAAAGTGAGTACATTAGCAGGATTTATAGGTATACCATCTATTACCTTGACATTCTGTCTTGCATTCTGTAGTGTGGGGTCTTCCAGCTGAGCAGTACCAAACTTTCCCCTATATTGGGATAACTCAGGAAGAAAAATCTGGTAAGAATTTCCAGGCCCCTCGCCCTGCTCTTCTGTTTTCTGGACCATTTATCCCCACTGGGATGTCTCTTCGATGTCCTGTCTCTTCGTCGGCTTCTTCCCCTTCCTCTCCTATGAAGTGTGTTGGCTACAGGAGTCAGGCAGGCAACTACCGATTTGTTAATTTTCCTTTCATAGGACCGGGAGTTCTTTGGTAGCGGTTTAATTTTTTTTACACTGGAAAATGTAAATGGCTCCTGGCCTGCCATATTACTGGCACAGCAATCTATCTCCTTATGGCTCCTGGCCTGCCATATTACTGGCACAGCCATCTATCTCCTTATGGCTCCTGGCCTGCCATATTACTGGCACAGCCATCTATCTCCTTATGGCTCCTGGCCTGCCATATTACTGGCACAGCCATCTATCTCCTTATGGCTCCTGGCCTGCCATATTACTGGCACAGCCATCTATCTCCTTATGGCTCCTGGCCTGCCATATTACTGGCACAGCCATCTATCTCCTTATGGCTCCTGGCCTGCCATATTACTGGCACAGCAATCTATCTCCTTATGGCTCCTGGCCTGCCATATTACTGGCACAGCCATCTATCTCCTTATGGCTCCTGGCCTGCCATATTACTGGCACAGCAATCTATCTCCTTATGGCTCCTGGCCTGCCATATTACTGGCACAGCAATCTATCTCCTTATGGCTCCTGGCCTGCCATATTACTGGCACAGCAATCTATCTCCTTATGGCTCCTGGCCTGCCATATTACTGGCACAGCCATCTATCTCCTTATGGCTCCTGGCCTGCCATATTACTGGCACAGCCATCTATCTCCTTATGGCTCCTGGCCTGCCATATTACTGGCACAGCCATCTATCTCCTTATGGCTCCTGGCCTGCCATATTACTGGCACAGCAATCTATCTCCTTATGGCTCCTGGCCTGCCATATTACTGGTACAGCAATCTATCTCCTTATGGCTCCTGGCCTGCCATATTACTGGCACAGCCATCTATCTCCTTATGGCTCCTGGCCTGCCATATTACTGGTACAGCAATCTATCTCCTTATGGCTCCTGGCCTGCCATATTACTGGCACAGCCATCTATCTCCTTATGGCTCCTGGCCTGCCATATTACTGGCACAGCCATCTATCTCCTTATGGCTCCTGGCCTGCCATATTACTGGCACAGCCATCTATCTCCTTATGGCTCCTGGCCTGCCATATTACTGGCACAGCAATCTATCTCCTTATGGCTCCTGGCCTGCCATATTACTGGTACAGCAATCTATCTCCTTATGGCTCCTGGCCTGCCATATTACTGGCACAGCCATCTATCTCCTTATGGCTCCTGGCCTGCCATATTACTGGTACAGCAATCTATCTCCTTATGGCTCCTGGCCTGCCATATTACTGGCACAGCCATCTATCTCCTTATGGCTCCTGGCCTGCCATATTACTGGTACAGCAATCTATCTCCTTATGGCTCCTGGCCTGCCATATTACTGGTACAGCAATCTATCTCCTTATGGCTCCTGGCCTGCCATATTACTGGCACAGCCATCTATCTCCTTATGGCTCCTGGCCTGCCATATTACTGGTACAGCCATCTATCTCCCTTATGGCTCCTGGCCTGCCATATTACTGGCACAGCAATCTATCTCCTTATGGCTCCTGGCCTGCCATATTACTGGCACAGCCATCTATCTCCTTATGGCTCCTGGCCTGCCATATTACTGGCACAGCCATCTATCTCCTTATGGCTCCTGGCCTGCCATATTACTGGCACAGCCATCTATCTCCTTATGGCTCCTGGCCTGCCATATTACTGGCACAGCCATCTATCTCCTTATGGCTCCTGGCCTGCCATATTACTGGCACAGCCATCTATCTCCTTATGGCTCCTGGCCTGCCATATTACTGGCACAGCCATCTATCTCCTTATGGCTCCTGGCCTGCCATATTACTGGCACAGCCATCTATCTCCTTATGGCTCCTGGCCTGCCATATTACTGGCACAGCCATCTATCTCCTTATGGCTCCTGGCCTGCCATATTACTGGCACAGCCATCTATCTCCTTATGGCTCCTGGCCTGCCATATTACTGGTACAGCAATCTATCTCCTTATGGCTCCTGGCCTGCCATATTACTGGCACAGCCATCTATCTCCTTATGGCTCCTGGCCTGCCATATTACTGGCACAGCAATCTATCTCCTTATGGCTCCTGGCCTGCCATATTACTGGCACAGCCATCTATCTCCTTATGGCTCCTGGCCTGCCATATTACTGGCACAGCAATCTATCTCCTTATGGCTCCTGGCCTGCCATATTACTGGCACAGCAATCTATCTCCTTTGTCCTGTAGTCCTTTCCACAATTCTTGAAAATATGGACAGTCGCGACCCAGTAGCACGGGATATGTATATAGATAAATATAAATATAAATATATATATATATATTTTCAATCAACCCTAGGTTGCCTCTGAACCGCCTTCTGGTGGTGTTAATCTCTACGTCTGCAGTTGGATAAGTGTTGGTGTCCCCATCTACACAGGTGATGTCCATGGTTGGAGCTGCAGTCCTCTGCGGCTGGGTTAGTAGTGAAGTCACGATGAGGGAGACCATGCTCCCGGAGTCTAGAAGAGCAGTCTACTTCTTTCCCTTGTACCTGTACCAGACTGAGGTGCGGTGGGCTTGGACATGGGCAGAAATGACCTGGCAGTGGTGTAGATTGGAAATGTCGACCTAAATGGGTTCCTCCTTCTTGGGATAGTTCCATGCGATGTGTCCTATCTCGCCACAGCGGGAGTACTCCCGGGTGTCGGTATCAACCCCTCTATTCCTCGTCTTTGCTTCAGGTTGGACAACATGGTCCTGGCGCCCACGTTCCCTATCCGCCCTTTGGAGTCTTTCTTTCCAAACCCGGGGTGGCTGCAGTTGGGATGTTTTTCTTCCTCCTTCTTTGAGGCCTCCCTTTTCATGGGTAGTTCTGTTCAGACGGCTGGGTTTCAGCAGTTCGTCAGTTGCTTGACATCTCTCAACGAGGTCCACCTCTCCGTCCACGGTGGTGGCACTGCCCTGGCTGACAACCTTCTTTAACTCGTAAGGTAAGGTCCGGATGTAGTGGTCAACCACTATTCTTTCCACCATGTCCCCAGTACTGAGGGTCGCGGGCTCTAGCCATTTTTTTACTAGGTGGACCAGGTCAAACATCTGTGACCTGGGTGCCTTCTCGGGTTGATACGTCCAAGTGTGGAACCGCTGTGCCCTCAAAGAGACAGTGACTCTCAACCGTGCTAATATTTCCTTCTTCAGTGTGTCATAGTCATTGGCTTCTGTTGCTTCCAGATCAGACCATGCCTGTTGTGCATCCCCACAAAGAAATGGAGCCAGTATTCCTGCCCACTTTATGCCTCTCATTCTGCCATGTGCTCAAATGTCTTCAGGAAAGCCTCAACGTCATCATCCGGCGTCATTTTCCGCAGATACCGAGTGGCCACGATGGGTAGACCTGCGGTCTGTTGAGCAATTTTCACCGCAGTGATTTCAGCCGTTAACTTTTGCATGTCCATATTCACCTGCAGTTGACACTTCCTTTGTTCCTCCAATAACAAGCGATTGGTTTCCGCTTGCTGCCTATTGGCTTCTTGATGCATGTTATTGGAAGTGACTAATTGCTTCAACAGATCTTCCATGGTTGTCTGCCCTTAAAACAACCCAATAATAATAATAATAATAATAATAATAATAATAATAATAATAATAAATATATATATTGTGCGGTTGTGTGTGTTCTCACTGCCTTTCCTGCATTCTCCACCAATGTAGCGGTTTCGGTGCCGGGTTCTTTGTAAGGCAGCGTTTACACATACAGCCACACACCACCAGTCCAAGTAAAGGGTTAAACCTGTTTATTATGATCAGGCTTTGGCAGCGTTCTTGATACATATAACCACTTCACCACCAGTGGAAGGTCCTCCGAGCTTTGTCTTTGGGGGTTCAAACCTTGTGGTAATCATATTTTCCTTCCTTCTTTAAAACCTCCACCGTACGCTCTGTCTCTCTAATAACCTCCTACTCCTTCACCTGCCGGGCCAAAAATGACAAAGACAGAAACCCAAGGCTCGGTTAAATAGAGAAACTGATTGGTTTCACCTGTCTGCAGTTTGGCTCTGATTACAACTGGAGACAGGTGTGGCTGTTCAGCTGTAGTCTAGAAGTTTCCACTGAGCTGTCCGTGGCCCTGCCTATGGGGGAATACCTCACATTGCTGTCCGTGGTCCAGGCAGCCAAAAAACGAAGAAACCTCGCAGACACATAACGTCTATCCACAACATGTCCCTTGTTTCCATGGATACTATACTTCCTTCCTGAAAACATGGGTACTAGGAAACACAAGCATGGATTAGTGACACAGAGCTGTCTTTATGGACCCAGGATAGTCCATCACGTAGAGCTGTCTTTATGGATAGTCCATCACGTAGAGCTGTCTTTATGGATAGTCCATCACGTAGAGCTGTCTTTATGGATAGTCCATCACGTAGAGCTGTCTTTATGGATAGTCCATCACGTAGAGCTGTCTTTATGGATAGTCCATCACGTAGAGCTGTCTTTATGGATAGTCCATCACGTAGAGCTGTCTTTATGGATAGTGTGTGTGTGTGTGTGTGTGTGCGGGGGGTGTCTCAGAGACGTCTTAATCTACACCACATTCCAGTGTCCTCTCTATCACATCCTCCAGCTCTCTAACAGTTCTCCCAGCAGCAGCAGAACCCATCACAACCCCCCCCCCCCACATCCTCCAGCTCTCTAACAGTTCACCCAGCAGAACAGCAGCAGAACCCCCCCCCCCAACATCCTCCAGCTCTCTAACAGTTCCCATCACAACCCCCCCCCCACATCCTCCAGCTCTCTAACAGTTCTCCCAGCAGCAGCAGAACCCATCACAACCCCCCAGGTACCACATTTATCAGACCAACCACAACCAGACAGAATCAGCCCCAAGTGTTGCTTGAGAATCCCCAGTTGCACATTGAACTGTGAATCTGATTGTTCTGTTGAAATAAAGGCACAGTCCAAATGCTGTTGCCATAAATAGCTATATTGGTGTCGTTACAGTTTTATTTTCCAAAACCACATAAAGAACATTTGGTCGGTACCTTTCTGTCTTTAAACTGAGTTTGTTCTAAAAAGAATTACAGCATGGAATTAAACACTATCTGCCTCTTCTGCAACAATCACCCCAAATATTTTGATAGAAAAATATATATTTTGTTTTTTTCAACCAGACATTTCCGATCGCTGCCTTTTAAAAGATGGCACTTAAGACTGTATCTGAGCGGAACCCTCTGACTTTCTCAGAGTAAGAAAGAGAAAACTCAGTGATGACTAAAATCTCCGTCATGTTTTGGACCCATTTCTGACTAAGCACAGGCTTCGAAAAGACGTTCATATCTCTGACTTTCTCAGAGAAGGAAGAAATGACTTCATGACTTAATGACTCGAGGCCAGCAGAACTACAGAGCTGCAGCAGACACACACAACACACACAACACAACACGTACACACAACACACACAACACAACACAACACACACACACACACAACACAACACACACAACACAACACGTACACACAACACACACAACACAACACACACAACACACACACAACACACACAACACACACACAACACAACACACACAACACACACACACACAACACACACAACACAGACACACAACACACACAAAACACAAACACAACACACACAGCGATGACTTCATGACTTCATGACTCTAAGCCAGCAGAGCTGCAGCAGGGAGACAGGCTAGGCAGCAGACCTGGGTTCAAATACTATTTAAAAATCATTGAAAATACTTTATCTGGGCTAAAAGTATTTGAAAGATTTTAAATAGTATTTGAACCCAGGTCTGCTAGGCAGCACCTCCTCTTAGTGAACAATACAGCCGTGACTCTCTGACCTCTCGGTTCACGGAGCCTTTAGAGAAACAGTAGACTCCTTATGTAGCCCCAGCCCGTTCCCCTTCCCACCACCGGACCAGTTACTGTCAGTCAGCACACTGTCTTCATCTAGTCACTGGCTTCATCTAGTCACTGTCTTCATCTAGTCACTGTCTTCATCTAGTCACTGGCTTCATCTAGTCACTGTCTTCATCTAGTCACTGTCTTCATCTAGTCACTGGCTTCATCTAGTCACTGGCTTCATCTAGTCACTGGCTTCATCTAGTCACTGGCTTCATCTAGTCACTGGCTTCATCTAGTCACTGGCTCATCTAGTCACTGTCTTCATCTAGTCACTGTCTTCATCTAGTCACTGTCTTCATCTAGTCACTGTCTTCATCTAGTCACTGGCTTCATCTAGTCACTGTCTTCATCTAGTCACTGTCTTCATCTAGTCACTGGCTTCATCTAGTCACTGTCTTCATCTAGTCACTGTCTTCATCTAGTCACTGTCTTCATCTAGTCACTGTCTTCATCTAGTCACTGTCTTCATCTAGTCACTGTCTTCATCTAGTCACTGTCTTCATCTAGTCACTGGCTTCATCTAGTCACTGGCTTCATCTAGTCACTGTCTTCATCTAGTCACTGGCTTCATCTAGTCACTGGCTTCATCTAGTCACTGTCTTCATCTAGTCACTGGCTTCATCTAGTCACTGTCTTCATCTAGTCACTGTCTTCATCTAGTCACTGTCTTCATCTAGTCACTGGCTTCATCTAGTCACTGTCTTCATCTAGTCACTGGCTTCATCTAGTCACTGTCTTCATCTAGTCACTGGCTTCATCTAGTCACTGGCTTCATCTAGTCACTGTCTTCATCTAGTCACTGTCTTCATCTAGTCACTGTCTTCATCTAGTCACTGTCTTCATCTAGTCACTGTCTTCATCTAGTCACTGTCTTCATCTAGTCACTGGCTTCATCTAGTCACTGTCTTCATCTAGTCACTGTCTTCATCTAGTCACTGGCTTCATCTAGTCACTGTCTTCATCTAGTCACTGTCTTCATCTAGTCACTGGCTTCATCTAGTCACTGTTTCATCTAGTCACTGGCTTCATCTAGTCACTGGCTTCATCTAGTCACTGGCTTCATCTAGTCACTGTCTTCATCTAGTCACTGTCTTCATCTAGTCACTGTCTTCATCTAGTCACTGTCTTCATCTAGTCACTGGCTTCATCTAGTCACTGTCTTCATCTAGTCACTGTCTTCATCTAGTCACTGGCTTCATCTAGTCACTGTCTTCATCTAGTCACTGTCTTCATCTAGTCACTGGCTTCATCTAGTCACTGTCTTCATCTAGTCACTGGCTTCATCTAGTCACTGGCTTCATCTAGTCACTGGCTTCATCTAGTCACTGTCTTCATCTAGTCACTGGCTTCATCTAGTCACTGTCTTCATCTAGTCACTGGCTTCATCTAGTCACTGTCTTCATCTAGTCACTGTCTTCATCTAGTCACTGTCTTCATCTAGTCACTGTCTTCATCTAGTCACTGGCTTCATCTAGTCACTGTCTTCATCTAGTCACTGTCTTCATCTAGTCACTGTCTTCATCTAGTCACTGGCTTCATCTAGTCACTGGCTTCATCTAGTCACTGTCTTCATCTAGTCACTGTCTTCATCTAGTCACTGTCTTCATCTAGTCACTGGCTTCATCTAGTCACTGGCTTCATCTAGTCACTGGCTTCATCTAGTCACTGTCTTCATCTAGTCACTGTCTTCATCTAGTCACTGGCTTCATCTAGTCACTGGCTTCATCTAGTCACTGTCTTCATCTAGTCACTGGCTTCATCTAGTCACTGTCTTCATCTAGTCACTGGCTTCATCTAGTCACTGGCTTCATCTAGTCACTGTCTTCATCTAGTCACTGTCTTCATCTAGTCACTGTCTTCATCTAGTCACTGGCTTCATCTAGTCACTGTCTTCATCTAGTCACTGGCTTCATCTAGTCACTGTCTTCATCTAGTCACTGTCTTCATCTAGTCACTGTCTTCATCTAGTCACTGGCTTCATCTAGTCACTGTCTTCATCTAGTCACTGGCTTCATCTAGTCACTGGCTTCATCTAGTCACTGGCTTCATCTAGTCACTGTCTTCATCTAGTCACTGGCTTCATCTAGTCACTGTCTTCATCTAGTCACTGGCTTCATCTAGTCACTGTCTTCATCTAGTCACTGTCTTCATCTAGTCACTGTCTTCATCTAGTCACTGTCTTCATCTAGTCACTGGCTTCATCTAGTCACTGGCTTCATCTAGTCACTGTCTTCATCTAGTCACTGTCTTCATCTAGTCACTGTCTTCATCTAGTCACTGGCTTCATCTAGTCACTGGCTTCATCTAGTCACTGTCTTCATCTAGTCACTGTCTTCATCTAGTCACTGTCTTCATCTAGTCACTGGCTTCATCTAGTCACTGTCTTCATCTAGTCACTGGCTTCATCTAGTCACTGTCTTCATCTAGTCACTGTCTTCATCTAGTCACTGGCTTCATCTAGTCACTGGCTTCATCTAGTCACTGTCTTCATCTAGTCACTGGCTTCATCTAGTCACTGTCTTCATCTAGTCACTGTCTTCATCTAGTCACTGTCTTCATCTAGTCACTGTCTTCATCTAGTCACTGGCTTCATCTAGTCACTGTCTTCATCTAGTCACTGGCTTCATCTAGTCACTGTCTTCATCTAGTCACTGTCTTCATCTAGTCACTGGCTTCATCTAGTCACTGTCTTCATCTAGTCACTGTCTTCATCTAGTCACTGGCTTCATCTAGTCACTGTCTTCATCTAGTCACTGTCTTCATCTAGTCACTGGCTTCATCTAGTCACTGTCTTCATCTAGTCACTGTCTTCATCTAGTCACTGTCTTCATCTAGTCACTGTCTTCATCTAGTCACTGGCTTCATCTAGTCACTGTCTTCATCTAGTCACTGTCTTCATCTAGTCACTGGCTTCATCTAGTCACTGTCTTCATCTAGTCACTGGCTTCATCTAGTCACTGGCTTCATCTAGTCACTGTCTTCATCTAGTCACTGTCTTCATCTAGTCACTGGCTTCATCTAGTCACTGTCTTCATCTAGTCACTGGCTTCATCTAGTCACTGGCTTCATCTAGTCACTGTCTTCATCTAGTCACTGTCTTCATCTAGTCACTGTCTTCATCTAGTCACTGGCTTCATCTAGTCACTGTCTTCATCTAGTCACTGTCTTTCATCTAGTCACTGGCTTCCAGCTTCATCTAGTCACTGGCTTCATCTAGTCACTGTCTTCATCTAGTCACTGGCTTCATCTAGTCACTGTCTTCATCTAGTCACTGTCTTCATCTAGTCACTGGCTTCATCTAGTCACTGTCTTCATCTAGTCACTGGCTTCATCTAGTCACTGGCTTCATCTAGTCACTGTCTTCATCTAGTCACTGTCTTCATCTAGTCACTGTCTTCATCTAGTCACTGGCTTCATCTAGTCACTGTCTTCATCTAGTCACTGTCTTCATCTAGTCACTGGCTTCATCTAGTCACTGGCTTCATCTAGTCACTGTCTTCATCTAGTCACTGTCTTCATCTAGTCACTGGCTTCATCTAGTCACTGGCTTCATCTAGTCACTGGCTTCATCTAGTCACTGTCTTCATCTAGTCACTGTCTTCATCTAGTCACTGTCTTCATCTAGTCACTGGCTTCATCTAGTCACTGTCTTCATCTAGTCACTGTCTTCATCTAGTCACTGGCTTCATCTAGTCACTGGCTTCATCTAGTCACTGTCTTCATCTAGTCACTGTCTTCATCTAGTCACTGTCTTCATCTAGTCACTGGCTTCATCTAGTCACTGGCTTCATCTAGTCACTGTCTTCATCTAGTCACTGTCTTCATCTAGTCACTGGCTTCATCTAGTCACTGTCTTCATCTAGTCACTGTCTTCATCTAGTCACTGGCTTCATCTAGTCACTGGCTTCATCTAGTCACTGGCTTCATCTAGTCACTGTCTTCATCTAGTCACTGGCTTCATCTAGTCACTGGCTTCATCTAGTCACTGTCTTCATCTAGTCACTGGCTTCATCTAGTCACTGGCTTCATCTAGTCACTGTCTTCATCTAGTCACTGGCTTCATCTAGTCACTGTCTTCATCTAGTCACTGGCTTCATCTAGTCACTGTCTTCATCTAGTCACTGTCTTCATCTAGTCACTGGCTTCATCTAGTCACTGTCTTCATCTAGTCACTGGCTTCATCTAGTCACTGGCTTCATCTAGTCACTGTCTTCATCTAGTCACTGTCTTCATCTAGTCACTGTCTTCATCTAGTCACTGGCTTCATTGGTTAAAGAGTCACAGGGCTATGGGTATGACCTTGTGTGTGTGTGTGTGTGTGTGTGTGTGTGTGTGTGTGTGTGTGTGTGTGTGTGTGTGTGTGTGTGTGTGTGTGTGTGTGTGTGTGTTTGCTGATGTGGCAGATGTGGTGGTGACACCACGTTTATTACAACATGTGGACTGATCCCGTATTCTTTACACTATAATCAGTGATTATTTGTTAGCACTGGATACTGTGTGGATATTTACAGAATAAACAAGCATTTGATGAATTGACTGTACAACATTATTTATGATATTTCTGTTGCTTTGTCAACTGAAGTGTCATTCATTATTTTCATAGAGTACAGTTGCCATGCAGTCAGCAAATCCATACAGTACACATAGACGTCATACACAATACCACAGGACAGTCCTCAACATCCCAAAAACAAAAAACAGTTTGTTCATTAGTTCCAGCCACAGCATGTTCCAGCTTCATTAGTTCCAGCCACCGCATGTTCCAGCTTCATTAGTTCCAGCCACAGCATGTTACAGCTTCATTAGTTCCAGCCACAGCATGTTACAGCTTCATTAGTTCCAGCCACAGCATGTTACAGCTTCATTAGTTCCAGCCACAGCATGTTACAGCTTCATTAGTTCCAGCCACAGCATGTTACAGCTTCATTAGTTCCAGCCACAGCATGTTACAGCTTCATTAGTTCCAGCCACAGCATGTTACAGCTTCATTAGTTCCAGCCACCGCATGTTACAGCTTCATTAGTTCCAGCCACAGCATGTTACAGCTTCATTAGTTCCAGCCACAGCATGTTACAGCTTCATTAGTTCCAGCTACAGCATGTTACAGCTTCATTAGTTCCTGCCACCGCATGTTACAGCTTCATTAGTTCCAGCCACAGCATGTTACAGCTTCATTAGTTCCAGCCACAGCATGTTACAGCTTCATTAGTGCCAGCTACAGCATGTTACAGCTTCATTAGTTCCTGCCACAGCATGTTACAGCTTCATTAGTTCCAGCCACAGCATGTTCCAGCCACAGCATGTTACAGCTTCATTAGTTCCAGCTACAGCATGTTACAGCTTCATTAGTTCCAGCCACAGCATGTTCCAGCTTCATTAGTTCCAGCCACAGCATGTTACAGCTTCATTAGTTCCAGCTACAGCATGTTACAGCTTCATTAGTTCCTGCCACCGCATGTTACAGCTTCATTAGTTCCAGCCACAGCATGTTACAGCTTCATTAGTTCCAGCTACAGCATGTTACAGCTTCATTAGTTCCTGCCACCGCATGTTACAGCTTCATTAGTTCCAGCCACAGCATGTTCCAGCCACAGCATGTTACAGCTTCATTAGTTCCAGCCACAGCATGTTACAGCTTCATTAGTTCCAGCCACAGCATGTTACAGCTTCATTAGTTCCAGCCACCGCATGTTACAGCTTCATTAGTTCCAGCCACAGCATGTTACAGCTTCATTAGTTCCAGCCACAGCATGTTCCAGCCACAGCATGTTACAGCTTCATCAGTTCCTGCCACAGCATGTTACAGCTTCATTAGTTCCAGCCACAGCATGTTACAGCTTCATCAGTTCCTGCCACAGCATGTTACAGCTTCATCAGTTCCTGCCACAGCATGTTACAGCTTCATTAGTTCCAGCCACAGCATGTTACAGCTTCATTAGTTCCAGCCACCGCATGTTACAGCTTCATTAGTTCCAGCTACAGCATGTTACAGCTTCATTAGTTCCTGCCACCGCATGTTACAGCTTCATTAGTTCCAGCCACAGCATGTTCCTTCAGCCAGCACAGCATGTTACAGCTTCATTAGTTCCAGCCACAGCATGTTACAGCTTCATTAGTTCCAGCCACAGCATGTTACAGCTTCATTAGTTCCAGCCACCGCATGTTACAGCTTCATTAGTTCCAGCCACAGCATGTTACAGCTTCATTAGTTCCCAGCCACAGCATGTTTCCAGCCACAGCATGTTACAGCTTCATCAGTTCCTGCCACAGCATGTTACAGCTTCATTAGTTCCAGCCACAGCATGTTACAGCTTCATCAGTTCCTGCCACAGCATGTTACAGCTTCATTAGTTCCAGCCACAGCATGTTACAGCTTCATTAGTTCCAGCCACAGCATGTTACAGCTTCATTAGTTCCAGCCACAGCATGTTACAGCTTCATTAGTTCAGCAGCACAGCATGTTACAGCTTCATTAGTTCCTGCCACAGCATGTTACAGCTTCATTAGTTCCAGCCACAGCATGTTACAGCTTCATTAGTTCCAGCCACAGCATGTTCCAGCCACAGCATGTTACAGCTTCATTAGTTCCAGCCACAGCATGTTCCAGCCACAGCATGTTACAGCTTCATTAGTTCCAGCCACAGCATGTTACAGCTTCATTAGTTCCAGCCACAGCATGTTCCAGCCACAGCACAGCATGTTACAGCTTCATTAGTTCCTGCCACAGCATGTTACAGCTTCATTAGTTCCTGCCACAGCATGTTACAGCTTCATTAGTTCCTGCCACAGCATGTTACAGCTTCATTAGTTCCTGCCACCGCATGTTACAGCTTCATTAGTTCCAGCCACAGCATGTTCCAGCTTCATTAGTTCCAGCCACAGCATGTTACAGCTTCATTAGTTCCTGCCACCGCATGTTACAGCTTCATTAGTTCCAGCCACAGCATGTTACAGCTTCATTAGTTCCTGCCACCGCATGTTACAGCTTCATTAGTTCCAGCCACAGCATGTTACAGCTTCATCAGTTCCTGCCACAGCATGTTACAGCTTCATCAGTTCCTGCCACAGCATGTTACAGCTTCATTAGTTCCAGCCACAGCATGTTACAGCTTCATTAGTTCCAGCCACCGCATGTTACAGCTTCATTAGTTCCAGCTACAGCATGTTACAGCTTCATTAGTTCCTGCCACCGCATGTTACAGCTTCATTAGTTCCAGCCACAGCATGTTCCAGCCACAGCATGTTACAGCTTCATTAGTTCCAGCCACAGCATGTTACAGCTTCATTAGTTCCAGCCACAGCATGTTACAGCTTCATTAGTTCCAGCCACCGCATGTTACAGCTTCATTAGTTCCAGCCACAGCATGTTACAGCTTCATTAGTTCCAGCCACAGCATGTTCCAGCCACAGCATGTTACAGCTTCATCAGTTCCTGCCACAGCATGTTACAGCTTCATTAGTTCCAGCCACAGCATGTTACAGCTTCATCAGTTCCTGCCACAGCATGTTACAGCTTCATTAGTTCCAGCCACAGCATGTTACAGCTTCATTAGTTCCAGCCCACAGCATGTTCCACACAGCTTTACATTAGTTCCAGCCACAGCATGTTACAGCTTCATTAGTTCCAGCCACAGCATGTTACAGCTTCATCAGTTCCTGCCACAGCATGTTACAGCTTACAGCTTCATTAGTTCCAGCCACAGCATGTTACAGCTTCATTAGTTCCAGCCACAGCATGTTCCAGCCACAGCATGTTACAGCTTCATTAGTTCCAGCCACAGCATGTTCCAGCCACAGCATGTTACAGCTTCATTAGTTCCAGCCACAGCATGTTACAGCTTCATTAGTTCCAGCCACAGCATGTTCCAGCCACAGCATGTTACAGCTTCATTAGTTCCTGCCACAGCATGTTACAGCTTCATTAGTTCCTGCCACAGCATGTTACAGCTTCATTAGTTCCTGCCACAGCATGTTACAGCTTCATTAGTTCCTGCCACCGCATGTTACAGCTTCATTAGTTCCAGCCACAGCATGTTCCAGCTTCATTAGTTCCAGCCACAGCATGTTACAGCTTCATTAGTTCCTGCCACCGCATGTTACAGCTTCATTAGTTCCAGCCACAGCATGTTACAGCTTCATTAGTTCCTGCCACCGCATGTTACAGCTTCATTAGTTCCAGCCACAGCATGTTACAGCTTCATTAGTTCCAGCCACAGCATGTTACAGCTTCATTAGTTCCAGCCACAGCATGTTCCAGCCACAGCATGTTACAGCTTCATCAGTTCCTGCCACAGCATGTTACAGCTTCATTAGTTCCTGCCACCGCATGTTACAGCTTCATTAGTTCCAGCCACAGCATGTTACAGCTTCATTAGTTCCAGCCACAGCATGTTCCAGCCACAGCATGTTACAGCTTCATTAGTTCCAGCCACAGCATGTTACAGCTTCATTAGTTCCAGACACAGCATGTTACAGCTTCATTAGTTCCTGCCACCGCATGTTACAGCTTCATTAGTTCCAGCCACAGCATGTTCCAGCTTCATTAGTTCCAGCCACAGCATGTTACAGCTTCATTAGTTCCAGACACAGCATGTTACAGCTTCATTAGTTCCTGCCACCGCATGTTACAGCTTCATTAGTTCCAGCCACAGCATGTTCCAGCTTCATTAGTTCCAGCCACAGCATGTTACAGCTTCATTAGTTCCAGCCACAGCATGTTCCAGCCACAGCATGTTACAGCTTCATTAGTTCCAGCCACAGCATGTTACAGCTTCATTAGTTCCTGCCACAGGTGTTACAGCTTCATTAGTTCCAGCCACAGTATGTTCCAGCTTCATTAGTTCCAGCCACAGTATGTTCCAGCTTCATTAGTTCCAGCCACAGAATGTTCCAGCTTCATTAGTTCCAGCCACAGTATGTTCCAGCTTCGTTAATTCCAGCCACAGCATGTTACAGCTTCATTAGTTCCTGCCACAGCTTCTCAAGAACTGACACACACACACACACACACACACACACACACACACACACACACACACACACACACACACACACACACACACACACACACACACACACACACACACACACATAAGAATTCCAAGCAGGCCAGCATAAAGTGTTTCCAGACTGCAGCACATTAAAAGGGGTGTGGCTCTGCTAGAAGAGAATCATAACTATCTCCCAGTATCCACTGACATCTTTACCGTCTCATGGAGCACGGATGATGTATCTCCTCAGAATGTTGTCAACAGCATGTTGCTCTCGCATCCTACCACTCCAATTCACAGGGTAGCATGGATTAGATTTTTAAGTTGTTGTAAACATTCTGACTGGCTGTAAATCGATTCTTAGAAGTCGTGGGGTTTTCTGACAACAGTTTTTCCCAGATAATGACATTAAAGGACATTTACCCTAGTTCATTTATTTGGTCTTTAACAGGAATTTGTCTCGCATTCAATAGCACTGAGGTTACAGACAACATTAAACCATTGGACATACGAACATATCAGAGACAGAGGGAAGAAAACCAACCGACCACTGACTAAACTGTCCCAAAAAAAAATCACTGTGTTTATAGTAACTTACGCAGGTTAGCGTTTTTCAAAATTAATCATCTTAAATGACATGCAGCTTATAAAGCCTTCATAAAGCCTTTATAAACACTCCATAAATGTGTTTGCTAATAATCTATAACCGTATGTCATGCTCTATAAAGGGTTCATAAATGTGGCATAACTGTGTGACATAATCACCAATGTCAAATATGACATAACCCTGTGCTTTATAAAGGGTGGCATAAGCACTGCTTAATAAAGGCTTTATAAACCATATTAAATTGAGGCTTCACAAAGCATTTATAGCATTGTCATGCAGCAACGCCAGGATAGTGGGTTCGGTTCCCGGGACCACCCATACGTAAAAATGTAGGCAAACATTACTGTAAGTTGCTTTGGATAAAAGTGTCTGCTAAAAAGTGTCTGCTAAAAAGTGTCTGCTAAAAGTGTCTGCTAAAATGTCTAGGATGTCCCAACCTCTTTCCCTCTTGGGTGCATAGTCAATATTGGACCTGACCTCAAATTCCCCCAGAATGCTGTGCTGCAGGATGACACACACTCTAAAGTGCAGTCATGCACAGCAAAATACTTTGATATGGGCTTTTTAAAATCCGTTTGATTATTTATTATTTTTTCTCAGTTTTTGTTTTACAGGTTTTGGATTTCCCCCATTTTTCTGGTTTTCCCCCAGTTTCTTAAAACTTTTTTTAAAATAGAAAAACAACAAAATTTGATTTGATGTGGTTTAAGCATTGTTGTGAACACATCAGGGGAAGACTTTTGAGGTCTGGGAAAAATCGAAGAAGCTTTCAGTTTTTTTGAGTGTAGATGCCCTTTAATTCAGTGTGCATGCCCTGCACTGTTGTTTGGTTAGCAGTGTCTCTGTAGCTCAGTAAGCCACATGTAATGAGTTCGCAAATCAAATGCCCACTTGTGGTGCCACTGGACAGCGAAAAACGAGCATGTTAACCTTTATTTTATTGTAATTTAAATGAGTTTGTAGTAGTGAAGTGTTGCGTTAGATTACATAGCTACCTCAATCGTTATTTCAAATAATTTTGGCCACTACACAGTTATTGCTAGCTAGCTAGCAAACTAACGAAATGCATCTAGCTAGCAGGCTCAGCTAAATAAAACTCCCCCTAAATAGAACCACATCTCATAGTCACATCATGAGATTTGTAAATGAAAAATGAATATAATAATAATAATTGAATGGAGTTTCCCATCTCCCCTTTTAGAGTATATCTTGTGCAGCACAGAAATGACCTTATCCAGATGGTGTGACAAAGGCATTTCCTCACAGACCTGCTAACGTTATTTGGTAGGTTTAAGGTTGGAACCAACATGCAGTACCTCCAGCAGGCAGAGAGGTAAAGAACCATTCGTCCTCCAGCTCAGGGACAAGCTCCACTATTCACAGCCCTGTGTAATGTTCAATGTCATTGCATTGCTGGACTTTTTGAAGCTTCATGTACCTGTATTGTTTTAAAAATGTACAAATAAAAAGGAAATGTATGGTTTAAACATGTCCTTAATGTTTATTTTTGTTTTAGCTGTTAGTGATAATCTCCTAAGTTTTAATACATTTGTGTTTACATCATTAAGTCTTTACGTTTGTGTTATGAATGACCTAATGGTCTGACCTTATAGTGAATACAGAGTCATATGATTCAAGGCATTTACGTACAGTGTTATGAAAGACCAAGACTTTAAAGTACAGCGTCAAGCGATAAGAGTCTTTATGGATGTGTTACAAATGACCGAATGTGTCTCGCTTCAAACTAAGTATTACAGGACACACTACATGAAGTGTCAATAAACAGGTTAATTAACATTCTGCTGATTTATGAAGAACAGACACAAAGTCATAATTATGTCTAAACCCTGCCCATTTCCACAATTCCTCTTCTTAAAATTAGATTTTAAACCTAACGATAACTAATGAAAGCCAAGTTTGATGCGTTGATCCACCAGACATTCCGTGTACCCTGCTTAACCCTGACCAAACTAACATTCCTTCTCTTTGTTCCGCAGTGCATGTCGCTATGCCCCCGCACATTGACTCGGTACCGGTACCCCCTGTATATAGCCTCCCTACTGTTATTTCACATTGACTCTGCACCGGTACCCCCTGTATATATAGCCTCCCTACTGTTATTTCACATTGACTCTGCACCGGTACCCCCCTGTATATATAGCCTCCCTACTGTTATTTCACATTGACTCTGCACCGGTACCCCCCTGTATATATAGCCTCCCTACTGTTATTTCACATTGACTCTGTACCGGTACCCCCCTGTATATATAGCCTCCCTACTGTTATTTCCCATTGACTCTGTACCGGTACCCCCCTGTATATATAGCCTCCCTACTGTTATTTCCCATTGACTCTGTACCGGTACCCCCCTGTATATATAGCCTCCCTACTGTTATTTCCCATTGACTCTGTACCGGTACCCCCCTGTATATATAGCCTCCCTACTGTTATTTCCCATTGACTCTGCACCGGTACCCCCCCTGTATATAGCCTCCCTACTGTTATTTCCCATTGACTCTGTACCGGTACCCCCCCCTGTATATATAGCCTCCCTACTGTTATTTCACATTGACTCTGTACCGGTACCCCCCTGTATATAGCCTCCCTACTGTTATTTCACATTGACTCTGTACCGGTACCCCCTGTATATAGCCTCCCTACTGTTATTTCCCATTGACTCTGCACCGGTACCCCCCTGTATATATAGCCTCCCTACTGTTATTTCACATTGACTCTGCACCGGTACCCCCCTGTATATATAGCCTCCCTACTGTTATTTCACATTGACTCTGCACCGGTACCCCCCTGTATATATAGCCTCCCTACTGTTATTTCACATTGACTCTGTCCCCGGTACCCCCCTGTGTATATAGCCTCCCTACTGTTATTTCACATTGACTCTGTACCGGTACCCCCCCTGTATATAGCCCTCCCTACTGTTATTTCCACATTGACTCTGCACCGGTACCCCCCTGTATATAGCCTCCCTACTGTTATTACACATTGACTCTGTACCGGTACCCCCCCTGTATATAGCCTCCCTACTGTTATTACACATTGACTCTGTACCGGTACCCCCTGTATATAGCCTCCCTACTGTTATTACACATTGACTCTGTACCGGTACCCCCTGTATATAGCCTCCCTACTGTTATTTCCCATTGACTCTGTACCGGTACCCCCTGTATATATAGCCTCCCTACTGTTATTTCACATTGACTCTGTACCGGTACCCCCCTTGTATATAGCCTCCCTACTGTTATTTCCCATTGACTCTGCACCGGTACCCCCCCTGTATATATAGCCTCCCTACTGTTATTGCCCATTGACTCTGCACCGGTACCCCCCCTGTATATATAGCCTCCCTACTGTTATTTCCCATTGACTCTGCAACGGTACCCCCCTGTATATATAGCCTCCCTACTGTTATTTCCCATTGACTCTGCACCAGTACCCCCCTGTATATATAGCCTCCCTACTGTTATTTCCCATTGACTCTGTACCGGTACCCCCCTGTATATAGCCTCCCTACTGTTATTTCCCATTGACTCTGCACCGGTACCCCCCTGTATATATAGCCTCCCTACTGTTATTTCACATTGACTCTGCAACGGTACCCCCCCTGTATATATAGCCTCCCTACTGTTATTTCCCATTGACTCTGCACCGGTACCCCCCCCCTGTATATATAGCCTCCCTACTGTTATTTCACATTGACTCTGCACCGGTACCCCCCTGTATATATAGCCTCCCTACTGTTATTTCCCATTGACTCTGCACCGGTACCCCCCCTGTATATATAGCCTCCCTACTGTTATTTCACATTGACTCTGCACTGGTACCCCCCTGTATATATAGCCTCCCTACTGTTATTTTATTTTACTTTTGCTCTTTTTTTTTCTCAACACTGTATATATAGCCTCCCTACTACTGTTTTGTTGTTGTTGTTTATTTTTACTTTTTTGTTAAAAAATAAATTGCATTGTTGGTTAAGGGCTTGTCAGTAAGTATTTCACTGTAATGTCTGCACCTGTTGTATTCGGCGCATGTGGCCAATAACATTTGATTTGATTTGATTTGATTTACTTAGCATTATCAGGTTTTTTGTATTTTTTTGTTGTTGCTCCTGCTCCCGTCAGGTCTCGTTCACTAACCTCTACGCTGTTCGTCTCTCAACCTCGCTGTTGAAATCAGTTGGCGCTTCATGCTTTAGTGTTTTTTTATTTAGTTTTCAATGGCTCTTTATATCTTTACATCCATCGTTCCCCTCCTATCATATCGCTGGGAATGGGCTGCGGACCAGCAATTTACTGGCTTTCACAACATTTCCTCTCTGCAAAGCCGGCCAGCTCCGCAGCCCATTCCCAGCGTGCTCTCCGGAGCGCCTCCCGCTACCCAACCTACCCAACCACAGCCTCTAGCAGCTCTCCCCCTCTCAGGTCCCGCTGGCCAACCTGCTCTATCTCCACAGCCTCTAGCAGCTCTCCCCCTCTCAGGTCCCGCTACCCAACCTGCTCTATCTCCACAGCCTCTAGCAGCTCTCCCCCTCTCAGGTCCCGCTACCCAACCTGCTCTATCTCCACAGCCTCTAGCAGCTCTCCCCCTCTCAGGTCCCGCTACCCAACCTGCTCTATCTCCACAGCCTCTAGCAGCTCTCCCCCTCTCAGGTCCCGCTACCCAACCTGCTCTATCTCCACAGCCTCTAGCAGCTCTCCCCCTCTCAGGTCCCGCTACCCAACCTGCTCTATCTCCACAGCCTCTAGCAGCTCTCCCCCTCTCAGGTCCACGCTACCCAACCTGCTCTATCTCCACAGCCTCTAGCAGCTCTCCCCCTCTCAGGTCCCGCTACCCAACCTGCTCTATCTCCACAGCCTCTAGCAGCTCTCCCCCTCTCAGGTCCCGCTACCCAACCTGCTCTATCTCCACAGCCTCTAGCAGCTCTCCCCCTCTCAGGTCCCGCTACCCAACCTGCTCTATCTCCACAGCCTCTAGCAGCTCTCCCCCTCTCAGGTCCCCGCTACCCAACCTGCTCTATCTCCACAGCCTCTAGCAGCTCTCCCCCTCTCAGGTCCCGCTACCCAACCTGCTCTATCTCCACAGCCTCTAGCAGCTCTCCCCCTCTCAGGTCCCGCTACCCAACCTGCTCTATCTCCACAGCCTCTAGCAGCTCTCCCCCTCTCAGGTCCCGCTACCCCACCTGCTCTATCTTCACAGCCTCTAGCAGCTCTCCCCCTCTCAGGTCCCGCTACCCAACCTGCTCTATCTCCACAGCCTCTAGCAGCTCTCCCCCTCTCAGGTCCCGCTGGCCCCATGTCCACTGCTACAGCAGCGTCTCCCAGTGACGTCATCTCTCCCCGCCTCAGACCCCGCCGGCTCATGACCGCTGCTCCCTTGGTGACACACCCTCCCTCTTCACCGGTGACGACCTCCATCTTCGCCTCTGGTCCCACTGGTCCGGTGACCGCCACCTCTGCGGTGCCTCACCTTTTTCTCTGCCAGCGACGACCGCTCAGCCGGCTCAGCCAGCTATATGCTCCTGTTCCTCACAACTGTGGCTCGGTCCCTGTTCCTCACAGCTGTGGCTCGGTCCCTGTTCCTCACAGCTGTGGCTCGGTCCCTGTTCCTCACAGCTGTGGCTCGGCCCCTGTTCCTCACAGCTGTGGCTCGGCCCCTGTTCCTCACAGCTGTGGCTCGGCCCCTGTTCCTCACAGCTGTGGCTCGGTCCCTGTTCCTCACAGCTGTGGCTCGGCCCCTGTTCCTCACAGCTGTGGCTCGGCCCCTGTTCCTCACAGCTGTGGCTCGGCCCCTGTTCCTCACAGCTGTGGCTCGGTCCCTGTTCCTCACAGCTGTGGCTCGGTCCCTGTTCCTCACAGCTGTGGCTCGGCCCCTGTTCCTCACAGCTGTGGCTCGGCCCCTGTTCCTCACAGCTGTGGCTCGGCCCCTGTTCCTCACAGCTGTGGCTCGGTCCCTGTTCCTCACAGCTGTGGCTCGGCCCCTGTTCCTCACAGCTGTGGCTCGGTCCCTGTTCCTCACAGCTGTGGCTCGGCCCCTGTTCCTCACAGCTGTGGCTCGGTCCCTGTTCCTCACAGCTGTGGCTCGGCCCCTGTTCCTCACAGCTGTGGCTCGTCACAGCTGTGGCTCGGTCCCTGTTCCTCACAGCTGTGACTTTCTCTCAGTTCAGTGAGCCGATTGCCTCGATGCTCCAGTTTCACTGCTGGCCGCAGCCCTGCGCTCCAGCTCACCATTCCCTCTTGACAGCAGCTCATCCTCCACCCAACACTCCACTTCAATTCACATCCAGTTTGTTCCTCTCTTCCTACAAGGACCTGCTGGCCCCGTGACCACTGCTACAGCGACGGCTCACCCCTTCTCTCTGCCAGTGACTTCCTCTATCCCCACCTCGGGACCCTCCGGCCCCGTCCTTGGCCTTCTCGTACCACAGAGACGTCATCTGCTCCGCTCACCCTTCTCACCCTTCTCGCCTCTAGGAGTTGGATAACTACCACTCCATCGTTATGGATCTGGACGTTTTTGTTTTGGTGTCGCAAACAATCTGCGACTGCCATTGCCTGTTTCGGCTGTCAGTGCCTCCAGCCTCCTGCCGTGGAATGTCAGCACGTACTGGGGCATTCTCCACAGCTGTACTGTAGCCTCTTCGCCAGCAGGGTGCCCATCGCCTGCGACCTCTGCGGTTCTCCATCCCACCCTGCCTGCGTCCTGTCTGTCCTGACGTCAGCGGCCCCCTGCCTCTATATGCTGCTCTGCTCTGCCCCCTTCCTTCCTTCAGCTGTCGTCCCTCGTGCTCCAACGACCTGGTTACTACGTTTGCCTTCGACAACCATTCGATACCCCGGTGACGGCTTACCCCCCGCTGGTCCCGTTACTGCCAGCCCCGCAGCTTCTCACCTTCCATCCCTACCAGAAATGAACTCCCACATCCCAGCCAGCTCAGCAAGTTACGTGCCAACTGCCCCTGCAGGGGTTCGGCCCCCTGGTCTAGGGGCTCGGCCCCCTGGTCTAGGGGCTCGGCCCCCTGGTCTAGGGGCTCGGCCCCCTGGTCTAGGGGCTCGGCCCCCTGGTCTTACCAGCTGAGACCCTCTCCTAGATCAGTGAACCAACTGCCCCTGCAGGGGCTCGGCCCCCTGGTCTTACCAGCTGAGACCCTCTCCTAGATCAGTGAACCAACTGCTCCTGCAGGGGCTCGGCCCCCTGGTCTTACCAGCTGAGACCCTCTCCTAGATCAGTGAACCAACTGCCTCTGCAGGGGCTCGGCCCCCTGGTCTTACCAGCTGAGACCCCTCTCCTAGATCAGTGAACCAACTGCCCCTGCAGGGGCTCGGCCCCCTGGTCTTACCAGCTGAGACCCTCTCCTAGATCAGTGAACCAACTGCCTCTGTTCAAGACTTCAACTGCCGGCCACAGACCTGCTTCGCCAAAGTCAGTTGTGGAGAAGTACAGATCAGGGTTGGGTTATAAAAAAATATCAGAAACTTTGAACATCCCACGGAGCACTATTAAAACCATTATTAAAAAATGGAAAGAATATGGCACCACAACAAACCTGCCAAGAGAGGGCCACCCACCAAAACTCACGGACCAGGCAAGGAGGGCATTAATCCGAGAGGCAAAGATAACCCTGAAGGAGCTGCAAAGCTCCACAGCAGAGAGATTGGAGTATCTGTCAATAGGACCATTTTAAGCCATACACTCCACAGAGCTGGGCTTTACAGAAGAGTGGCCAGAAAAAAGCCATTGCTTAAAGAAAAAAATAAGCAAATTGGTGTTCGCCAAAAGGCATGTGGGAGACCCCCCAAACATATGGAAGAAGGTACTCTGGTCAGATGAGACTAAAATTGAGCTTTTTGGCCATCAAGGAAAACGCTATCTGGCGCAAACCCAACACCTCTCATCACCCCGAGAACACCAACCCCCAGTGAAGCATGGTGGTGGCAGCATCATGCTGTGGGGATGTTTTTCATCGGCAGGGACTGGGAAACTGGTCAGAATTGAAGGAATGATGGATGGCGCTAAATACAGGGAAATTCTTGAGGGAAACCTGAGATTTGAGACTGAGACGGAGGTTCACTTTCCAGCAGGACAATGACCCTAAGCATATTGCTAAAGAAGGAGAAACATTTAAATGTCTTGGAATGGCCTAGTCAAAGCCCAGACCTCAATCCAATTGAGAATCTGTGGAATGACTTAAAGATTGCTGTACACCAGCAGAACCCAGCCAACTTGAAGGAGCTGGAGCAGTTTTGCCTTGAAGAATGGGCAGAAATTCCAGTGGCTAGATGTGCCAAGCTTATAGAGACATACACCAAGAGACTCGCAGTTGTAATTGCTGCAAAAGGTGGCTCTACAAAGTATTGACTTTGGGGGGTGAATAGTTATGCACGCTCAAGTTTTTCTGTTTTTTTTGTCTTATTTCTTGTTTGTTTCACAATAAAACATTTTTTGCATCTTCAAAGTGGAAGGCATGTTGTGTAAATCAAATGATACAAACCCCCCCAAAATCCATTTTAATTCCAGGTTGTAAGGCAACAAAATAGGAAAAATGCCAAGGGGGGTGAATACTTTCGCAAGCCACTGTACCCACATCCCTTATCCTCTCAGCATGTCAGACATCACCATCCTCTACAAAGATAACTTCACCATCAAACACAGGAAACCGATCAGTTTGGCAGAAACACGCCAGTCTAGAGAAAGACGGACGATAGGCCGATATTCAATATCATTACATTTGAAAAAGCGTATGATAATTTCCCAGAGACAGCCATGAATGCGTTAATGCCTCCATTTAAAAAATCAACCAGTAAATGTGACATCATCGTCAGGCCGGGGTAGTTAGGCTACATCTACATATTTTAATTATTTGATAAAATATTGAATTTTTGCCTTTACTACTGTAGCCCACAGAAAGGCATTGAATAACATTCATAAATGGCAAAACTGACAGTCCAAAAATAAATCATAAGGTTTTGAAGTGTCTTTCCTTCTAGGAGATAGAGGAATAAGACAGCTTTTTTGGACACATGCAGCGCCTTTAGAAAGTATTCACACCCCTTGATTTTTTTCTAAAATGTTTGTTGTGTTAGAGTGCGATTAAAATGGATTTAATTGTCATTTTTTTTTGTCAATGATCTACACAAAATACTGTAATGTCAAAGTGGAAGATTTTTATTTATTTTTTTAAACGCTAATATATCTTGATTACATAAGTATTCAACCCCTTGAGTCAATACATGTTACAAATCAACTTTGGCAACGATTACAGATGTGAGTCTTCCTGGGTAAGTCTCTAAGAGCTTTCCACACCGGGATTGTGCAACATTTTTTATGGTAATGTTCAAAATACAGTACATCAAAGCTAACTGTCGGGGTTTGGCCCGACCAGCCCCCCTCTCTCTCTTTCCACTAAAGTACACCTCTCTCACTGAAAGGCTGTAGAAGCAGGGGAGCAGACCTTGACTTCGTCCCAAATTACACCCTATGGGCTCTGGTCAAAAGTAGTGCACTACGTTACCCATAAGGCTCTGGTCAAAAGTAGTGGACTACGTTACCCATAGGGCTCTGGTCAAAAGTAGTGGACTACGTTACCCATAGGGCTCTGGTCAAAAGTAGTGGACTACGTTACCCATAGGGCTCTGGTCAAAAGTAGTGGACTACGTTACCCATAGGGCTCTGGTCAAAAGTAGTGGACTACGTTACCCATAGGGCTATGGTCAAAAGTAGTGCACTACGTTACCACCAGGGGGCCCTGGTCAAAAGTAGTGCACTACGTTACCACCAGGGGGCCCTGGTCAAAAGTAGTGCACTACGTTACCACCAGGGGGCCCTGGTCAAAAGTAGTGCACTACGTTACCACCAGGGGGCCCTGGTCAAAAGTAGTGCACTACGTTACCCATAGGGCCCTGGTCTAAAGTAGTGCACTAAATAGAGAATAGGGTGTCATTTAGGACACACATACTTCCTCTGTGCTTCTCCTTTGGTTTTACTGAGCGTTCTTTGATTCCTTTCCACCTCTGGTCCAATCCAACCCAGTCAACTATGGAAGCCAGGACCAGGATCAGCAGCCATTCCAGGAATCAGACAAACACCCTCTGGAGTTCAACAAACCAAACCCCCTTTCTCTCCCCACCCTAACAATGGTGAAAACTGCTGATTATTTTCCTAAGATAGAGCTGAAATGCAACCCCATTTCTATGGTAAGTAGTGAGAGACAGCTTCCGCTCCCTCATCAACCAGCTGTCTTTCTTAATATATATTGTACCTTCAACCCTGTGCAAAAATCCAAAAGTTGTCCTACCTTACGCCCCCCTGCCTTACCCCCCCTGCCTTACGCCCCCCTGCCTTACGCCCCCCTGCCTTACGCCCCCCTGCCTTACGCCCCCCTGCCTTACGCCCCCCTGCCTTACGCCCCCCTGCCTTACGCCCCCCTACCTTACTTACTCCCCCCTGCCTTACGCCCCCCTGCCTTACGCCCCCCTACCTTACGCCCCCCTACCTTACGCCCCCCTGCCTTACGCCCCCCTGCCTTACGCCCCCCTACCTTACGCCCCCCTGCCTTACGCCCCCCCTGCCTTACTCCCCCCTGCCTTACGCCCCCCTACCTTACGCCCCCCTACCTTACGCCCCCCCTGCCTTTACGCCCCCCTGCCTTACGCCCCCCTGCCTTACGCCCCCCTGCCTTACGCCCCCCTGCCTTACGCCCCCCTGCCTTACGCCCCCCCCTGCCTTACGCCCCCCTGCCTTACGCCCCCCTACCTTACGCCCCCCCCCTTACGCCCCCCTGCCTTACGCCCCCCTGCCTTACGCCCCCCTGCCTTACGCCCCCCTGCCTTACGCCCCCCTACCTTACGCCCCCCTGCCTTACGCCCCCCCTGCCTTAAGCCCCCCTGCCTTACGCCCCCCTGCCTTACGCCCCCCTGCCTTACGCCCCCCTGCCTTACGCCCCCCTGGCCTTACGCCTTACGCCCCCCTACCTTACGCCCCCCTGCCTTACGCCCCCCTGCCTTACGCCCCCCTACCTTACTCCCCCCCCTGCCTTACGCCCCCCCCTGCCTTACGCCCCCCTGCCTTACGCCCCCCTACCTTACGCCCCCCTGCCTTACGCCCCCCTGCCTTACGCCCCCCTGCCTTACGCCCCCCTGCCTTACGCCCCCCTACCTTACTCCCCCCTGCCTTACGCCCCCCTGCCTTACGCCCCCCTGCCTTACGCCCCCCTGCCTTACGCCCCCCTGCCTTACGCCCCCCTACCTTACGCCCCCCTGCCTTACGCCCCCCTGCCTTACGCCCCCCTACCTTACGCCCCCCTACCTTACGCCCCCCTACCTTACGCCCCCCTGCCTTACGCCCCCCTGCCTTACGCCCCCCCTGCCTTACGCCCCCCCTACCTTACGCCCCCCTGCCTTACGCCCCCCTGCCTTACTCCCCCCTGCCTTACGCCCCCCTACCTTACGCCCCCCTACCTTACGCCCCCCTGCCTTACGCCCCCCTGCCTTACGCCCCCCTACCTTACGCCCCCCTACCTTACGCCCCCCTGCCTTACGCCCCCCTGCCTCTAGCGCCCATGTTCTAATCTTGTCCACATTCTGATTGTGCCCACATTTTCCGACAGGTGTAGACGATTAAAAGACTCATTGTGATCAGATCATCCTGACCACCTCCGGAGGTAGTCAGTCACGCATTGTGTCTGGATAGTTTACAAATGTAGACTGATTTGGATCGTGAAACCATTTAAATCATCAGTATCCAATCTTCTAAAATCATTGCCAGGTGGCACCATTGACTTATGGTATCAATTTTTCTTAAAATAAACAAGTACTATTGTTGAAAGAATGGCGGTCCATTAATTTGCATACAGGGAGGGATCAAGAAATCTGTTCACAATGTGGACACGGTGGACGGATATGAGACACATTTTAATACCATGTGTAAACATATTTTAGATAATGTGGGCACAAAAGGAATGCGGACAAGATCAGGACAAAAGACGCATGTTAGTGGCAAGTATAAACAAGGCTAAAATAAGTGAGCACTTACAACAGAACAGCTATCATAAATGACCTACGTAACTGTTATTGGTAGTTGTAACAACAGATTGGTAATAAGGTTGTATGCATGACTGTAAGTCTCTTTGGATAGAAGCGTCTGCTAAATGGCATATTATTATTATTATTATTATTATTATTATTATTATTATTCAATCAGATCCAGCATTAGCTGGCGATAGCCGACACCTGTAGAGCGGATGTTTTGGTGTTGTCGGAGGAGGAACTGCATTGGAGCCTCAAATCTATTGTTAGAAGTTCAGAACAAGAAGGGGACGGCTATATAGAAATAATGACTCTCAGATTGATAAATCATTCAACTAAATAAAGAGGAGGCGTAGATCACATCTCACATTCCAGTGTTGGGACTTGTAAACATTTCTCTCAATGTGACTGCATGTAGCCAATGGCAATGTCTGCTTTAGGTATAAATCCGGGAGCCTTTGTGGATTTGACAGCTCTTACACAGTTCCCCCTCCGACACGTCAAAACATCAGCTATGTGGATTTCGGCTAAAGCGGATCTGATTGAATAGGGACCAAAGTCAACTGATCTGTTTAGTGTTTCCCCAACAACAGGAAACCATTCCTGTAACACTCTATTGCCTAATTTTGTTTGATTGCAGCTATTCAGAATGTTACTATGGCATTTCACATTAAACATCTATGCTTTAACTTTAACGGAGGACTTGAAACTTGAGGTTAAATGTCTAGTTTATCTAACGCTGCATGACACTTATGAATATATCCTCCTATCGATAAATCATTGTATCGCTTCCCATCAAATCAGACCTAGGCCTAGATTCAATCGTATTCGCTCTGGCCGAAACATGCTGTCTGGGGTTGTTTTGACAGTGTCAGCGGCTCCATTGGATGCACCGAGTCGCATTAGTAGAAACCCCATGCAGCCGTGTTTACAAGTTCCAACACTGGCATGTGATGTAATCTACACCTCAACATTTTCTGAACTTCTGACGAGGGCGGGACGGGTGTGGCTTCGTGACAATGACCACGGGAGCAGCCGCTCACCGTTTTGACAGCTCTAAGACGGTTACACTGTCAAAACACCACGCGGGTGTCGGCTAGCCTGGGTTACCGGGGGCCAGTATGAAAAACGTATGCACTCACTAATTGTAAGTCGCTCTGGATAAGAGCGTCTGCTAAAATGACTAAAATGTTTTTAAAAATGTCAATCTGATGCCTTATTCCAGTTATTTTGAAGATGACTATTAGTCTCATCCACAGCTACATTTGTTGGTCGCCACTCAAGCATTTTGAGTCTACGACCAATAGCTGAGTAGCGTAAAAAGGAGTGGTGATGTTTTATCCTTCAACAGCATACGGATTAATCATGTTAGCCCTTCCTATTAAATCAGACCAGGTACTTCACAGAGACTTGTGAAAGTCATCCATATTCCATCCATGACTAAAAGGCTAGTGTACATAGTGGTAATGTTTTACATAGGACTGTAGCTTTGCCAGAAGGAGAGGGGAAGCTGCTTCGCTTCAGTGGGGGGCCACGCCCGGCTCACCTGAGGCTAGGCCACGCCCGGCTCACCTGAGGCTAGGCCACGCCCGGCTCACCTGAGGCTAGGCCACGCCCGGCTCACCTGAGGCTAGGCCACGCCCGGCTCACCTGAGGCTAGGCCACGCCCGGCTCACCTGAGGCTTCAGTGGGGGCCCACGCCCGGCTCACCTGAGGCTAGGCCACGCCCGGCTCACCTGTGGGCAGTCTTTGATGGTGTATGCGTACGTGCGCGTGTTCATGTGTGTGGAGGGGCTGTGCCCAGCTCACCTGCGGGCAGTCGTTGATGGTGTATGCGTACGTGCGCGTGTTCATGTGTGTGGAGGGGCTGTGCCCAGCTCACCTGTGGGCAGTCTTTGATGTAGTGTCCTTTGTTGAAGCAGAGATGGCACAGGTAGTTGGGCGGCGGTCGCTTGCTGGGTTTGCGTGGCTCAGAGGAGAGGGAGAGGTCAGAGAAGGGGTCTGTCGGAGAACTCAGGCCGTCTATGATGTTGTTGAGCGAGCCGTAGGGAGTGGAGATTTTATACAAGTTGTTGTTTAAGGCCTGCGGATAGAAAACAGTGAGAGCTCTAGTCAATCCGTAGCGCTGAACATCCGCTTCATCGCGTGATTGGCAAAAGGCAATGTGGTTGAGGAGACTGCATTCACGGTAAACGCTGCATATGTCCGCTCAATCTAAAATTACCTTTACATTTTTACACGGACCTTCAGCGATACTTCTGAGATACAGATTGAATAGAGCCCTGAGTAAAATATGGGCATGGATTTTAATTGATAACAAAGTCTAATGGGAAAGAAACTAGTCTGGCTGAAAACGTCAATTACAGATGAGCCTGTCTCTAACGCTGCATTAAGAGTGAATAACACTTGGTTTAGAGCATGTTAAAGGATATTAGACACCACAACTTGATAGATGTTCCTGTTTGTTAGTCTGCTCACTCCGCACAACAGAACCAGACCTTCTTTTAATGCGTTGTCATTCAGTCTACGAGCAGAAAGAGTTCCATTTCCGTGGAGGAACAGGATGCCTTTGTTGAAGATCTTTTGCTAATTCCCTCTATTGGGTTGACACAATCAGTACCAGTGTGTCTTAAGCTCCAGGGAAGAGAACTGACTATGGTCCCAGTGTGAAGATTGTTACAGGCTGCACATAACATGTGTTGTGGAATGGAACTATGTCAGGACGCAAGGCAATCTAATCTTCACTACTTTGGCTGATGTCATAAGGCTGTCATAACTGCTACTTAAGGATGGACAAATAAATATACTCAAACTATAGGGGATAACCTTACCCTGGCGCAGGAGGCCTAGCTTTCTATAGGGGATAACCTTACCCTGGTGCAGGAGGCCTAGCTTTCCATAGGGGATAACCTTACCCTGGCGCAGGAGGCCTAGCTTTCCATAGGGGATAACCTTACCCTGGTGCAGGAGGCCTAGCTTTCTATAGGGGATAACCTTACCCTGGCGCAGGAGGCCTAGCTTTCTATAGGGGATAACCTTACCCTGGCGCAGGAGGCCTAGCTTTCCATAGGGGATAACCTTACCCTGGCGCAGGAGGCCTAGCTTTCTATAGGGGATAACCTTACCCTGGTGCAGGAGGCCTAGCTTTCTATAGGGGATAACCTTACCCTGGCGCAGGAGGCCTAGCTTTCTATAGGGGATAACCTTACCCTGGTGCAGGAGGCCTGGCTTTCTATAGGGGATAACCTTACCCTGGTGCAGGAGGCCTGGCTTTCCATAGGGGATAACCTTACCCTGGTCAGGAGGCCTGGCTTTCTATAGGGGATAACCTTACCCTGGCGCAGGAGGATAACCTTACCCCCTGGCGCAGGAGGCCTAGCTTTCTATAGGGGATAACCTTACCCTGGCGCAGGAGGCCTAGCGTTCTATAGGGGATAACCTTACCCTGGTGCAGGAGGATAACCTTACCCTGGCGCAGGAGGCCTAGCGTTCTATAGGGGATAACCTTACCCTGGCGCAGGAGGCCTAGCTTTCCATAGGGGATAACCTTACCCTGGTGCAGGAGGCCTAGCTTTTACTATAGGGGATAACCTTACCCTGGTGCAGGAGGCCTAGCGTTCTATAGGGGATAACCTTACCCTGGTGCAGGAGGCCTAGCTTTCCATAGGGGATAACCTTACCCTGGTGCAGGAGGCCTAGCTTTCCATAGGGGATAACCTTACCCTGGCGCAGGAGGCCTAGCTTTCCATAGGGGATAACCTTACCCTGGTGCAGGAGGCCTAGCTTTCTATAGGGGATAACCTTACCCTGGTGCAGGAGGCCTAGCTTTCTATAGGGGATAACCTTACCCTGGTGCAGGAGGCCTAGCTTTCTATAGGGGATAACCTTACCCTGGTGCAGGAGGCCTAGCGTTCTATAGGGGATAACTTTACCCTGGTGCAGGAGGATAACCTTACCCTGGCGCAGGAGGCCTAGCGTTCTATAGGGGATAACCTTACCCTGGCGCAGGAGGCCTAGCTTTCCATAGGGGATAACCTTACCCTGGTGCAGGAGGCCTAGCTTTCTATAGGGGATAACCTTACTCTGGTCAGGAGGCCAAGCTTTCTATAGGGGATAACCTTACCCTGGTGCAGGAGGCCTAGCGTTCTATAGGGGATAACCTTACCCTGGCGCAGGAGGCCTAGCTTTCCATAGGGGATAACCTTACCCTGGCGCAGGAGGCCTAGCTTTCTATAGGGGATAACCTTACCCTGGTGCAGGAGGCCTAGCGTTCTATAGGGGATAACCTTACCCTGGCGCAGGAGGCCTAGCTTTCCATAGGGGATAACCTGGCGCAGGAGGCCTAGCTTTCCATAGGGGATAACCTTACCCTGGTGCAGGAGGATAACCTTACCCTGGCGCAGGAGGCCTAGCTTTCTATAGGGGATAACCTTACCCTGGCGCAGGAGGCCTAGCGTTCTATAGGGGATAACCTTACCCTGGCTTTCAGGAGGCCTAGCTTTCCCTATATGGGAGGATAACCTTACCCTGGCGCAGGAGGCCTAGCGTTCTATAGGGGATAACCTTACCCTGGTGCAGGAGGCCTAGCTTTCTATAGGGGATAACCTTACCCTGGCGCAGGAGGCCTAGCTTTCTATAGGGGATAACCTTACCCTGGTGCAGGAGGCCAAGCTAATCTCACAGGCCAAATGAATCCTAGCTTCTTCGTCACCAGGTCTGATGAATGTGGTATCCTCCTTGACATGCTGCACTATTCGGCAGGTAGCTTAGTGGTTAAGAGCATTGTGCCAGTAACCGAAAGGTCGCTGGTTCTAATCCCCGAGCCGACTAGGTGACAAATCTGTTGATGTGCCCTTGAGCAAGGCACTTAACCCTAATTGCTCCTGTAAGTCGCTCTGGATAAGAGCGTCTGCTAAAATGACTAATTATATTCTATATTTCAGACTTCTCCTGAGAGGAGAGAAGTTAACTGAGTTTAGCAACACCACCACCAGGCCCCGTGCAGTACGTCCCTTAATGGCACCCTGTCCCCTATGTAGTGCACTACTTTTCACTAGAGTTACATGGTCCCTGGTCAGAAGTAGTGCACTACTTAGGGAATAGGGGGCCATTTGAGACACAGACTGTACTCTTCGGACCGGGGGGAGTCGGTGTCGGACCTACACTCTAAAAAATGCTGGGTTGTTTGGTTGATCCAACTGGACCCAACTGCTGGGTTGTTTGGTTGACCCAACTGGACCCAACTGCTGGGTTGTTTGGTTGACCCAACTGCTGGGTTGTTTGGTTGATCCAACTGCTGGGTTGTTTGGTTGACCCAACTGGACCCAACTGCTGGGTTGTTTGGTTGACCCAACTGCTGGGTTGTTTGGTTGATCCCAACTGCTGGGTTGTTTGGTTGATCCAACTGCTGGGTTGTTTGGTTGACCCAACTGCTGGGTTGTTTGGTTGATCCAACTGCTGGGTTGTTTGGTTGATCCAACTGCTGGGTTGTTTGGTTGATCCAACTGCTGGGTTGTTTGGTTGATCCAACTGCTGGGTTGTTTGGTTGACCCAACTGCTGGGTTGTTTGGTTGACCCAACTGCTGGGTTGTTTGGTTGATCCAACTGGACCCAACTGCTGGGTTGTTTGGTTGATCCAACTGCTGGGTTGTTTGGTTGATCCAACTGCTGGGTTGTTTGGTTGATCCAACTGCTGGGTTGTTTGGTTGATCCAACTGGACCCAACTGCTGGGTTGTTTGGTTGATCCAACTGCTGGGTTGTTTGGGTTGATCCAACTGCTGGGTTGTTTGGTTGATCCAACTGCTGGGTTGTTTGGTTGATCCAACTGCTGGGTTGTTTGGTTGATCCAACTGCTGGGTTGTTTGGTTGATCCAACTGGACCCAACTGCTGGGTTGTTTGGTTGATCCAACTGCTGGGTTGTTTGGTTGATCCAACTGCTGGGTTGTTTGGTTGATCCAACTGCTGGGTTGTTTGGTTGATCCAACTGGACCCAACTGCTGGGTTGTTTGGTTGATCCAACTGCTGGGTTGTTTGGTTGATCCAACTGCTGGGTTGTTTGGTTGATCCAACTGCTGGGTTGTTTGATTGACCCAACTGCTGGGTTGTTTGGTTGATCCAACTGCTGGGTTGTTTGGTTGATCCAACTGCTGGGTTGTTTGGTTGATCCAACTGCTGGGTTGTTTGGTTGATCCAACTGCTGGGTTTATTTGGTTGATCCAACTGCTGGGTTGTTTGGTTGATCCAACTGCTGGGTTGTTTGGTTTGACCCAACTGCTGGGTTGTTTGGTTGAACCAACTGCTGGGTTGTTTGGTTGACCCAACTGCTGGGTTGTTTGGTTGACCCAACTGCTGGGTTGTTTGGTTGATCCAAATGCTGGGTTGTTTGGTTGATCCAACTGCTGGGTTGTTTGGTTGATCCAACTGCTGGGTTGTTTGGTTGACCCAACTGCTGGGTTGTTTGGTTGATCCAACTGCTGGGTTGTTTGGTTGATCCAACTGCTGGGTTGTTTGGTTGACCCAACTGCTGGGTTGTTTGGTTGACCCAACTGCTGGGTTGTTTGGTTGACCCAACTGCTGGGTTGTTTGGTTGATCCAACTGCTGGGTTGTTTGGTTGATCCAACTGCTGGGTTGTTTGATTGATCCAACTGCTGGGTTGTTTGGTTTGACCCAACTGCTGGGTTGTTTGGTTGATCCAACTGCTGGGTTGTTTGGTTGATCCAACTGCTGGGTTGTTTGGTTGACCCAACTGCTGGGCTTGTTTGGTTGACCCAACTGCTGGGTTGTTTGGTTGATCCAACTGCTGGGTTGTTTGGTTGACCCAACTGCTGGGTTGTTTGGTTGACCCAACTGGACCCAACTGCTGGGTTGTTTGGTTGATCCAACTGCTGGGCTGTTTGATTGATCCAACTGCTGGGTTGTTTGGTTGATCCAACTGCTGGGTTGTTTGGTTGATCCAACTGCTGGGTTGTTTGGTTGATCCAACTGCTGGGTTGTTTGGTTGACCCAACTGCTGGGTGTGTTTGGTTGAACCAACTGCTGGGTTGTTTGGTTGACCCAACTGCTGGGTTGTTTGGTTTACCCAACTGCTGGGTTGTTTGGTTGATCCAAGCTGCTGGGTTGTTTGGTTGATCCAACTGCTGGGTTGTTTGGTTGATCCAACTGCTGGGTTGTTTGGTTGACCCAACTGCTGGGTTGTTTGGTTGATCCAACTGCTGGGTTGTTTGGTTGATCCAACTGCTGGGTTGTTTGGTTGATCCAACTGCTGGGTTGTTTGGTTGACCCAACTGCTGGGTTTACTGTTTGGTTGATCCAACTGCTGGGTTGTTTGGTTGATCCAACTGCTGGGTTGTTTGGTTGATCCAACTGCTGGGTTGTGTTTGATTGATCCAACTGCTGGGTTGTTTGGTTGACCCAACTGCTGGGTTGTTTGGTTGATCCAACTGCTGGGTTGTTTGGTTGATCCAACTGCTGGGTTGTTTGGTTGACCCAACTGCTGGGTTGTTTGGTTGACCCAACTGCTGGGTTGTTTGGTTGATCCAAATGCTGGGTTGTTTGGTTTACTGACCCAACTGCTGGGTTGTTTGGTTGACCCAACTGGACCCAACTGCTTGGTTGTACAGTTTGGTTGATCCAACTGCTGGGCTGTTTGATTGATCCAACTGCTGGGTTGTTCGGTTGATCCAACTGCTGGGTTGTTTGATTGACCCAACTGCTGGGTTGTTTGGTTGACCCAACTGCTGGGTTGTTTGGTTGATCCAACTGCTGGGTTGTTTGGTTGATCCAACTGCTGGGTTGTTTGGTTGATCCAACTGCTGGGTTGTTTGATTGACCCAACTGCTGGGTTGTTTGGTTGATCCAACTGCTGGGTTGTTTGGTTGATCCAACTGCTGGGTTGTTTGATTGACCCAACTGCTGGGTTGTAGGTGTTCGGTCACTTAGTTGAGTTGTTTTCTTGAAAAAAAATAGCAAGGTTGGGTTATTGGTGCTGGGTTATTGAGATATGACCCAGTGGGTTAGATCAGAAGTCTGGAGGCATAGTTTAGTAGGGTCGTGGCTTTCAGATAGTTATTTCTAGCCACCCGTGAGAGTAAATGTCATTCCTGTTAATCTGTTGTGTTGTATAGTTCTCACATGTTAAGGTCAAACATTTACATTATTGTACCTTCAATGAGGCTTACAGAAGTGTAAAATGCACAAAATATATATTTGCAGTATGTTAACTTACCATGATGAACAGGAATGACATTTACTCTCACGGTGGCAAAGAAGAGCTATCTGAAGCCATGCCTCTAATAAGCCACGCCTCTTTGTAGATCCTTTTTTAAAGAAACATCCCGGGAGTTTTTTAAATTCTGGCTAGCCATAATATATTGTTAAAATTGTGTTGATTCAACATGTCAATCAGGTGTAGTAGCTCAGGAATAGCTGGGGGCCCTGAGGAGAGAATTGAGAACCACTGATTTAGTCAACAGTTCTCAATTGACACAAAGCCATACGTGAGTCTTTCACAAGACACTATCACTGGCCATAGTCATATTTAACATGTAATGACATAACACAACAGATTAGATCAACTGGAATGACACTCACATTCACCGTTGCACAAAAAGAGCTGTGCTCAAACCACGCCCCAACATTCTAATTAGCCACCGCCCCTGCATTTTAATTGTCACTAAAAGAGCAAAGAACCATTTTGTGAACTGCAAAGAACCATTGAAGGACTCCACATAGAACCCTCTTTTCCTAGTGTGTAGCATAGCCTACATACAGCTAATCACCAGTCACCAATCAGTGTGGTGGAGCTAGGGGTTTACTGTACAGTGTGGTGGAGCTAGGGGTGGAGCTAGGGGTTTACTGTACAGTGGGGTGGAGCTAGGGGTTTACTGTACAGTGTGGTGGAGCTAGGGGTGGAGCTAGGGGTTTACTGTACAGTGTGGTGGAGCTAGGGGTTTACTGTACAGTGTGGTGGAGCTAGGGGTTTACTGTACAGTGTGGTGGAGCTAGGGGTGGAGCTAGGGGTTTACTGTACAGTGTGGTGGAGCTAGGGGTGGAGCTAGGGGTTTACTGTACAGTGTGGTGGAGCTAGGGGTTTACTGTACAGTGTGGTGGAGCTAGGGGTGGAGCTAGGGGTTTACTGTACAGTGGGGTGGAGCTAGGGGTTTACTGTACAGTGTGGTGGAGCTAGGGGTTTACTGTACAGTGTGGTGGAGCTAAGGGTTTACTGTACAGTGTGGTGGAGCTAGGGGTTTACTGTACAGTGTGGTGGAGCTAGGGGTTTACTGTACAGTGTGGTGGAGCTAGGGGTGGAGCTAGGGGTTTACTGTACAGTGGGGTGGAGCTAGGGGTTTACTGTACAGTGTGGTGGAGCTAGGGGTTTACTGTACAGTGTGGTGGAGCTAGGGGTTTACTGTACAGTGTGGTGGAGCTAGGGGTTTACTGTACAGTGTGGTGGAGCTAGGGGTGGAGCTAGGGGTTTACTGTACAGTGTGGTGGAGCTAGGGGTTTACTGTTCAGTGTGGTGGAGCTAGGGGTTTACTGTACAGTGTGGTGGAGCTAGGGGTTTACTGTACAGTGTGGTGGAGCTAGGGGTTTACTGTTCAGTGTGGTGGAGCTAGGGGTTTACTGTACAGTGTGGTGGAGCTAGTGGTGGAGCTAGGGGTTTACTGTACAGTGTGGTGGAGCTAGGGGTTTACTGTACAGTGTGGTGGAGCTAGGGGTTTACTGTACAGTGTGGTGGAGCTAGGGGTTTACTGTTCAGTGTGGTGGAGCTAGGGGTTTACTGTACAGTGTGGTGGAGCTAGGGGTTTACTGTACAGTGTGGTGGAGCTAGGGGTTTACTGTACAGTGTGGTGGAGCTAGGGGTTTACTGTACAGTGTGGTGGAGCTAGGGGTTTACTGTACAGTGTGGTGGAGCTAGGGGTTTACTGTACAGGGTGGTGGAGCTAGGGGTTTACTGTACAGTGTGGTGGAGCTAGGGGTTTACTGTACAGTGTGGTGGAGCTAGAGGTTTACTGTACAGGGTGGTGGAGCTAGGGGTTTACTGTACAGTGTGGTGGAGCTAGGGGTTTACTGTACAGTGTGGTGGAGCTAGGGGTTTACTGTACAGTGTGGTGGAGCTAGGGGTTTACTGTACAGTGTGGTGGAGCTAGATGTTTACTGTACAGTGTGGTGGAGCTAGGGGTTTACTGTACAGTGTGGTGGAGCTAGGGGTTTACTGTACAGTGTGGTGGAGCTAGGGGTTTTACTGTACAGTGTGGTGGAGCTAGGGGTTTACTGTACAGTGTGGTGGAGCTAGGGGTTTACTGTACAGTGTGGTGGAGCTAGAGGGTTTACTGTACAGTGTGGTGGAGCTAGGGGTGGAGCTAGGGGTTTACTGTACAGTGTGGTGGAGCTAGGGGTTTACTGTACAGTGTGGTGGAGCTAGGGGTTTACTGTACAGTGTGGTGGAGCTAGGGGTTTACTGTACAGTGTGGTGGAGCTAGGGGTTTACTGTACAGTGTGGTGGAGCTAGTGGTGGAGCTAGGGGTTTACTGTACAGTGTGGTGGAGCTAGGGGTGGAGCTAGGGGTTTACTGTACAGTGTGGTGGAGCTAGGGGTTTACTGTACAGTGTGGTGGAGCTAGGGGTTTACTGTACAGTGTGGTGGAGCTAGGGGTTTACTGTAGTGTGGTGGAGCTAGGGGTTTACTGTACAGTGTGGTGGAGCTAGGGGTTTACTGTACAGTGTGGTGGAGCTAGGGGTGGAGCTAGGGGTTTACTGTACAGTGTGGTGGAGCTAGGGGTTTACTGTACAGTGTGGTGGAGCTAGTGGTGGAGCTAGGGGTTTACTGTACAGTGTGGTGGAGCTAGAGGTTTACTGTACAGGGTGGTGGAGCTAGAGGTTTACTGTACAGGGTGGTGGAGCTAGGGGTTTACTGTACAGTGTGGTGGAGCTAGTGGTGGAGCTAGGGGTTTACTGTACAGTGTGGTGGAGCTAGGGGTTTACTGTACAGTGTGGTGGAGCTAGGGGTTTACTGCACAGTGAGGTGGAGCTAGGGTTTTACTGTACAGTGTGGTGGAGCTAGGGGTTTTTACTGTACAGTGTGGTGGAGCTAGGGGTTTACTGTACAGTGTGGTGGAGCTAGGGGTTTACTGTACAGTGTGGTGGAGCTAGGGGTGTTTACTGTACAGTGTGGTGGAGCTAGGGGTTTACTGTACAGTGTGGTGGAGCTAGGGGTTTACTGTACAGTGTGGTGGAGCTAGGGGTGGAGCTAGGGGTTTACTGTACAGTGTGGTGGAGCTAGGGGTGGAGCTAGGGGTTTACTGTACAGTGTGGTGGAGCTAGGGGTTTACTGTTCAGTGTGGTGGAGCTAGGGGTGGAGCTAGGGGTTTACTGTACAGTGTGGTGGAGCTAGGGGTTTACTGTACAGTGTGGTGGCACATTGTATTGGTACCCTTGCTGAAAATGGGAAGGAAAGATTTAGAGCCCTATGGGATGAGTATAATAATTTATTATAATCCAAACCAAATCATATAAGAACCTATTTGTGCTCCAAGTGAATGGGTAGGCATACGCAGCTTTTATGTTAATTATTAAACATTGTCATTGTAACTCACATTATTAAACCTGCTTTTGTCTCAAGTTTGTTCCATGTATTAAACAATACAATGTTGGATTAAGTTTAATACAAGTTGTTTGGCATGTCAAGATACAGTTTGTGGAAATAACATATCTGGAATTATATACATCAACAAAAAAAAAGACATGTTTACCTCATTCCTCTGAAGTTGCAAGAAGTTGTTGAGATGGTTGGAGTTGAGCGCAGTGCTCAGGTCGACAGCAGCAGCGCACGGCTGTTTGTAGTTGTTCAGGTCGGGTGGAGAACTCTCGGATTCCGGTCTGAACGCATCGAAGGCATTGGTCTGGTGGGTGTCATGGAGGGACGTATAGAGCCAGTTCAGTAGTTGTGCTGGTTGGTACACAGCGGTACCCGTGTCTATGGCAGACATCATGTTGATCTTTGGAAAAGGAACGCACAGCGCGTCCTTGAGTTGAAGCTCCACCGTTATTTCTGCAGAAGCCCAACCAAATCACCTAAATATATATATGTTTTTTTTTTAAATCATTCGACCTCTTCAAGCTGATAAAAAATGTAAATCCTTGCGTTCACCTCAAAGAGCTCTATGGGACTCCAATCCCTGGTTTATGGTCACGGGAGAACCGTGGTGAAGGCATGACAGGGCGAAAAGTGTGTGCCAGTCAAAACATTCGTGGACTCCCTTCCAGTACTATTCACAGCAGGCCACAGCAGGGATGAGCTCATTGCATATTTTCTCTCGGTCATTGGAGTGCGTCATTACGAATATAGGAGGTCCGATGCTTGGAGGATATGAATGGCATCGGCCTATTGCCGAGGAACAGTATCCCAACAGCAGTAATAATAGTAATAAAATACTAGTACTGAAGTAGTAATAAAATACTAGTACTGAAGTAGTAATAAAATACTAGTACTGAAGTAGTAATAAAATACTAGTACTGAAGAAGTAATAAAATACTAGTACTGAAGTAGTAATAAAATACTAGTACTGAAGTAGTAATAAAATACTAGTACTGAAGTAGTAATAAAATACTAGTACCGAAGTAGTAATAAAATACTAGTACTGAAGTAGTAATAAAATACTAGTACTGAAGTAGTAATAAAATACTAGTACTGAAGAAGTAATAAAATACTAGTACTGAAGTAGTAATAAAATACTAGTACTGAAGTAGTAATAAAATACTAGTACTGAAGTAGTAATAAAATACTAGTACTGAAGTAGTAATAAAATACTAGTACTGAAGTAGTAATAAAATACTAGTACTGAAGTAGTAATAAAATACTAGTACTGAAGTAGTAATAAAATACTAGTACTGAAGTAGTAATAAAATACTAGTACTGAAGTAGTAATAAAATACTAGTACTGAAGTAGTAATAAAAGTAAGTCAATTAATTTGTTGTAGGTCTGTTAGCCTAATCTTGCATTTCATATTTACACACCCCTCGAAATGATCGTTCAAAGTGTGTCTCTTGAGTGGCACAGTAAGTTAGCCATTCGCATGACTGTGTAATAAAGGTGTTATATCAAATCCCCAGTATAAAATGTTCATGTAAATTAGAACTTTGCTAATTAGAAGAAAAAAACGTGTGACATTGGAATATACTGGAATAAACTTTGGCAAATTGCAATGAGTGACTTAATAGGTCTACCTCAAAATCAAATAAAAATCAAATTTTATTGGTCTCATACACATATTTAGCAGATGTTATTGCGGGTGTGGCGAAATGCTTGTGTTCCTAGCTCCAGCAGTTCAGTAGTATCTAACAATTCACAACAATACACACAAATCTAAAAGAATGGAATTAAGAAATATATAAATATTAGGACGAGCAATGTCAGAGTCTGGAGTATAAATATATATACAGTGAGGGAAAAAAGTATTTGATCCCCTGCTGATTTTGTACGTTTGCCCACTGACAAAGACATGATCAGTCTATAATTTTAATGGTAGGTGTATTTGAACAGTGAGAGACAGAATAACAACAAAAAAATCCAGAAAAACGCATGTCAAAAATGTTATAAATTGATTTGCATTTTAATGAGGGAAATAAGTATTTGACCCCTCTACAAAACATGACTTGGTACTTGGTGGCAAAACCCTTGTTGGCAATCACAGAGGTCAGACGTTTCTTGTAGTTGGCCACCAGGTTTGCACACATCTCCGGAGAGATTTTGTCCCACTCCTCTTTGCAGATCTTCTCCAAGTCATTAAGGTTTTCGAGGCTGACGTTTGGCAACTTGAACCTTCAGCTCCCTCCACATATTTTCTATGGGATTAAGGTCAGGAGACTGGCTAGGCCACTCCAGGACCTTAATATGCTTCTTCTTGAGCCACTCCTTTGTTGCCTTCGCCGTGTGTTTTGGGTCATTGTCATGCTGGAATACCCATCACAACCCATTTTCAATGCCCTGGCTGAGGGAAGGAGGTTCCCACCCAAGATTTGACGGTACATGGCCCCGTCCATCGTCCCTTTGATGCAGTGAAGTTGTCCTGTCCCCTTAGCAGAAAAACACCTCCAAAGCATAATGTTTCCACCTCCATGTTTGACAGTGGGGATGATATTCTTGGGGTCATAGGCAGCATTCCTCCTCCTCCAAACACGGCGAGTTGAGTTGATGGCAAAGAGCTCCATTTTGGTCTCATCTGACCACAACACTTTCACCCAGTTCTTCTCTGAATCATTCAGATGTTCATTGGCAAACTTCAGATGGGCATGTATACAGTGAGGGAAAAATGTATTTGATCCCCTGCTGATTTTGTACGTTTTGCCCACTGACAAAGAAATGATCAGTCTATAATTTTAATGGTAGGTTTATTTGAACAGTGAGAGACAGAATAACAACAACAAAATCCAGAAAAACGCATTTGTCAAAAATGTCGTTTCTCTTTGCTTATTTGAGCTGTTCTTGCCATAATATGGACCTGGTCTTATACCAAATAGGGCTATCTTCTGTATACCACCCATACCTTGTCACAACACAACTGATTGGCTCAAACACATTAAGAAGCAGTGGTGTAAAGTACTACTTAAGTAGTTTTTTGTGGTATCTGTACTTTACTTTACTATTTATATTTTTGACAACTTTTACTTTTACTCCACAACTATCCTGAAGAAAATAATGTACTTTTTACTCCATACATTTTCCCTGACAACCCAAAGTACTCATTACATTTTGAATGGTTAGCAGGACAGGAAAATTGTGAAATTCACGCACTTATCAAGAGAACATCCCTGGTCATCCCTACTGCCTCTGATCTGGAGGACTCATTAAACACAAATGCATCTTTTGTAAATAATGTCTGAGTGTTGGAGTGTGTCCCTGGCTATGCGTAAATTTAAAAAACAAGAAAATGGTGCCGTCTGCTTTGCGTAACATAAGGAATTAGAAATGATTTATACTTTTACTTCTACTTTAGATACTTAGCAATTAGATTTACTTTTGATACTTAAGTATATTTAAAACCAAATACTTTTAGACTTTTACTCAAGTAGTATTTTACTGGGTGACTTTTACATTTACTTGAGTAACTTTCTATTAAGGTATGTATACTTTTACTCAAGTATGACAATTGGGTACTTTTCCCACCACTGTTAAGAAGGAAAGAAATTCCACAAATTAACTTTTAACAAGGCACACCTGTTAATTGAAATGCATTCCAGGTGACTAACTAATGAAGCTGGTTGAGAGAATGCCAAGAGGTTGCAAAGCTGTCATCAAGGCAAAGGGGGCCTACTTTGAAGAATCTCAAATATAAAATATATTTTGATTTGTTTAACACTTGTTTGGTTACTACATGATTCCAGATGTGTTATTTCATAGTTTTGATGTCTTCACTATTATTCTACAATGTAGAAAATAGTCAAAATAAAGAAAAACCCAGGAATTAGTAGGTGTCCAAACCTTTGACTGGTACTGTACAGCAATAGTTGAATAGGATAGGACTTGACTAGAATACAGTATATACATATGAAATTAGTAAAACATTATGTAAACATTATTAAAGTGACCAGTGTTCCATGTCTATGTACATAGGGCAGCAGCCTCCAAGGTGCAGGGTTGATTAACCAGGTGGTAGCCTGCTACAAAAGTATTACCACAGAGAGGGGCAAGCACATTTAGCCTGTACAATATACTAGAAAATAACAGTCGACTCACCATACAATTAAATACTTTCATTATAACTCCAGAAGTTGCATTAAAATTCTTGACTCAAGTTTCAGAAGCCTACTACTTCTCTCTCACTCATGAGATGACTGCCATCTACTGTTCATGTCAAGTATTGTAAAAATGTACAGATGGCATCGGATAAAAATTGATTTGAAATGTATTCAAAACGCATCGAAATGCCTGGTAAATTATATGTAAAGAAATACTGAATGTATACATGTTATACATCCTACATATAGCTAACCCCAACCAAGGCTAAATACTAGGCCTACATGGCAACAAAACCACAATGCAACTACAATGCAACTAATCCTTCCAGTTGTTACATGACTGTTCAGAATCTGCAGAATATAAAGAGCCACTAGGCTGTATTAAGAAAGGGGTCAACATGGTGCCCTCCATCACACAAGAACACAAAGGGACACACACACACACAATTAACTATGTTTATTCAAACAGTCTTTCATTGACAGAAAATTGTCTCAAGGCTTTTTTTTTTTTTACCTGTCTCCTCCCCTTCATCTACACTGATTGAAGTGGATTTAACAGGTGACATCAATAAGGGATCATAGCTTTCACCTGGATTCACCTGGTCAGTTTATATCATGGAAAGAGCAGGTGTTCCTAATGTTTTGTACACTCGTTGTACATGGGGCAGTCTCTAAGGTGAATCAAACCCTTTCCAATTACCACAACCCTTGTTATTATTCATTCTGAATCGGATATCAAAAGAACCAGATACAACAACTTCAATGGGGTGGCAGGTAGCCTTGAGGTTAAGAGTGATGGGCCAGTAACCTAAAGGTTGCTGGTTCAAATCCAAAAGCTGACTAGGAGAAAAATCTGTTGATGTGCCCTTGAGGGAGTCGCTTAAACCCTAGTTGCTCTGGATAAGAATGACTCAAAAATAAACATGCTCTGTGTTTTAGTGAACTACTATAGCAGGGCTGAGCGCTATGCAAAGAGTGGTTACAATGTTTTTAAATATTAATAGCAGGGCTGAGCGTTATGCAAAGAGTGGTTACAATGTTTTTAAATATTAATAGCAGGGCTGAGCATTATGCAAAGAGTGGTTACAATGTTTTTAAATATTTATAGCAGGGCTGAGCGCTATGCAAAGAGTGGTTACAATGTTTTTAAATATTAATTTCACTTTATACTCTAAGACTTTTCTACATTGAAACCAAGTCCACAATGTTAAGCAGTGGGTTTGAAAAAATTTATTAAAAAAAGACAGGTTTCAATGTAGAAAAGTCTTACATTTTATGTCATAAAACCTATTATTTGTTAATCTGATTACAGTGCTCTTCTGCAATTATTCATTGTGTAAGCTTTATGTAAGGCAGGGTTATATTTACCGCTATACACAGTAGACAGTAACAAGACAGGGTTACATTTAACACTATAGACAGTAGACTGTAACAAGACAGGGTTACATTTAACACTATAGACAGTAGACTGTAACAAGACAGGGTTACATTTAACACTATAGACTGTAACAAGACAGGGTTACATTTAACACTATAGACTGTAACAAGACAGGGTTACATTTAACACTATAGACTGTAACAAGACAGGGTTACATTTAACACTATAGACTGTAACAAGACAGGGTTACATTTAACACTATAGACAGTAGACTGTAACAAGACAGGGTTACATTTAACACTATAGACTGTAACAAGACAGGGTTACATTTAACACTATAGACAGTAGACTGTAACAAGACAGGGTTACATTTAACACTATAGACAGTAGACTGTAACAAGACAGGGTTACATTTAACACTATAGACAGTAGACTGTAACAAGACAGGGTTACATTTAACACTATAGACTGTAACAAGACAGGGTTACATTTAACACTATAGACTGTAACAAGACAAGGGTTACAGTTTAACATTTACTATAGACTGTAACAAGACAGGGTTACATTTAACACTATAGACAGTAGACTGTAACAAGACAGGGTTACATTTAACACTATAGACTGTAACAAGACAGGGTTACATTTAACACTATAGACAGTAGACTGTAACAAGACAGGGTTACATTTAACACTATAGACTGTAACAAGACAGGGTTACATTTAACACTATAGACTGTAACAAGACAGGGTTACATTTAACACTATAGACTGTAACAAGACAGGGTTACATTTAACACTATACACAGTACACTTTGTAAGAAAGTGTTTTTTGAAATGCGTAAGTCATAAAACCAGTAACCTTGTGTTGTTGTCCTGGTTCCCTGGCGCTCACTGTAGGAACTGATATCCCGTAAAATCCATGTATGCAATCATTAAATCAACTACTTTCAGCATTTTCATTGAAAATAATATCCCCCTTTTCATGAAGTAGATTTTATTGAATGGCACTCATTCTATTACACTCCATTCTAACCAAACCTGCATTACCAGTTCATATCAGTAGGTGTCACTATGCACTAGCTAGTCGAAAAAGACTGCTGCCTGTCTCTATTTGTGAAGTTATGTGGTGCTAGAATCCATCAATTCTCTCTTGCTGCATTAGCCATCCATCTGCTATGTTTGGACAAATGTGTTCCTATTGTCTGAGTAGACTGCTCTGTGGCAGAACTTGTAGATTTTTTACTTTTAAGACAGTGAAATTTGCACCACAAACATTTGTGAAACATCACCAGCAGTGGAAATCAAATAATATGCCAACAAACGTTATGGACTAACAAACTGGCTGCCTAACCTTTTTCAGGAACTTCAGTATCCCTTGGCTTTGGGTAGCAGCAGCAGATCGTTTCATCTTATTTATCCTGTGCCAAACACCATTTATTCAGTGAGTCAAAATTATTAACGTTAGCTGCTGGCTGCATGATTGCGAAAAATAGAGAGAGAGAGAGAGAGAGAGATGAGAGAGAGAGAGAGAGAGAGAGAGAGAGAGAGAGAGAGAGACTGAGTATTACCCACGAAGATCTCCTCCACCGTACGAGCCCAAGGGGGCGCAAAACCGGACAGGAAGATCACGACGTGACCCACCCCTCCTAGAGACGGCATGGAAGAGCACCAGTAAGCCTGTGACTCAGCCCCCGTAATCTGTCAGAGGCAGAGAATCCCAGTGGAGAGAGGGGAACCGGCCAGGCAGAGACAGCAAGGGCGGTTCGTTGCTCCAGTGCCTTTCCGTTCACCTTCGCACCCCTGGGCCAGACTACACTCAATCATAGGACCTACTGAAGAGATGAGTCTTCAGTAAAGACTTAAAGGTCGTGACCAAGTCTGCGTCTCTCACATGGATAGACCATTCCATAGCAATGGAGTTCTATAGGAGTAAGCCCTGCCGACTGGGGGTGCGATGGAGTTCTATAGGAGTAAGCCCTGCCGACTGGGGGTGCGATGGAGTTCTATAGGAGTAAGCCCTGCCGACTGGGGGTGCGATGGAGTTCTATAGGAGTAAGCCCTGCCGACTGGGGGTGCGATGGAGTTCTATAGGAGTAAGCCCTGCCGACTGGGGGTGCGATGGAGTTCTATAGGAGTAAGCCCTGCCGACGGGGGTGCGATGGAGTTCTATAGGAGTAAGCCCTGCCGACGGGGGGTGCGATGGAGTTCTATAGGAGTAAAGCCCTGCCGACGGGGGGTGCGATGGAGTTCTATAGGAGTAAGCCCTGCCGACTGGGGGTGTGATGGAGTTCTATAGGAGTAAGCCCTGCCGACTGGGGGGTGCGATGGAGTTCTATAGGAGTAAGCCCTGCCGACTGGGGGTGCGATGGAGTTCTATAGGAGTAAGCCCTGCCGACTGGGGGTGCGATGGAGTTCTATAGGAGTAAGCCCTGCCGACTGGGGGTGCGATGAGAGTTCTATAGGAGTAAGCCCTGCCGACTGGGGGTGCGATGGAGTTCTATATAGGAGTAAGCCCTGCCGACTGGGGGTGTGATGGAGTTCTATAGGAGTAAGCCCTGCCGACTGGGGTGCGATGGAGTTCTATAGGAGTAAGCCCTGCCGACTGGGGGTGCGATGGAGTTCTATAGGAGTAAGCCCTGCCCGACTGGGGGTGCGATGGAGTTCTATAGGAGTAAGCCCTGCCGACTGGGGGTGCGATGGAGTTCTATAGGAGTAAGCCCTGCCGACTGGGGGTGCGATGGAGTTCTATAGGAGTAAGCCCTGCCGACTGGGGGTGCGATGGAGTTCTATAGGAGTAAGCCCTGCCGACTGGGGGTGCGATGGAGTTCTATAGGAGTAAGCCCTGCCGACTGGGGGTGCGATGGAGTTCTATAGGAGTAAGCCCTGCCCGACTGGGGGTGCGATGGAGTTCTATAGGAGTAAGCCCTGCCGACTGGGGGAGATATGGAGTTCTATAGGAGTAAGCCCTGCCGACTGGGGGTGCGATGGAGTTCTATAGGAGTAAGCCTGCCGACTGGGGGTGCGATGGAGTTCTATAGGAGTAAGCCCTGCCGACTGGGGGTGCGATGGAGTTCTATAGGAGTAAGCCCTGCCGACTGGGGGTGCGATGGAGTTCTATAGGAGTAAGCCCTGCCGACTGGGGGTGCGATGGAGTTCTATAGGAGTAAGCCCTGCCGACTGGGGGTGCGATGGAGTTCTATAGGAGTAAGCCCTGCCGACTGGGGGGGCGATGGAGTTCTATAGGAGTAAGCCCTGCCGACTGGGGTGCGATGGAGTTCTATAGGAGTAAGCCCTGCCGACTGGGGGTGCGATGGAGTTCTATAGGAGTAAGCCCTGCCGACTGGGGGGTGCGATGGGTTTCTATAGGAGTAAGCCCTGCCGACTGGGGGTGCGATGGAGTTCTATAGGAGTAAGCCCTGCCGACTGGGGGTGCGATGGAGTTCTATAGGAGTAAGCCCCTGCCGATAGGGGTGCGATGGAGTTCTATAGGAGTAAGCCCTGCCGACTGGGGGTGCGATGGAGTTCTATAGGAGTAAGCCCTGCCGACTGGGGGTGCGATGGAGTTCTATAGGAGTAAGCCCTGCCGACTGGGGGTGCGATGGAGTTCTATATAGGAGTAAGCCCTGCCGACTGGGGGGTGCGATGGAGTTCTATAGGAGTAAGCCCTGCCGACTGGGGGTGCGATGGAGTTCTATAGGAGTAAGCCCTGCCGACTGGGGGTGCGATGGAGTTCTATAGGAGTAAGCCCTGCCGACTGGGGGTGCGATGGAGTTTCTATAGGAGTAAGCCCTGCCGACTGGGGGGTGCGATGGAGTTCTATAGGAGTAAGCCCTGCCGACTGGGGGTGCGATGGAGTTCTATAGGAGTAAGCCCTGCCGACTGGGGGTGCGATGGAGTTCTATAGGAGTAAGCCCTGCCGACTGGGGGTGCGATGGAGTTCTATAGGAGTAAGCCCTGCCGACTGGGGGTGCGATGGAGTTCTATAGGAGTAAGCCCTGCCGACTGGGGGTGCGATGGAGTTCTATAGGAGTAAGCCCTGCCGACTGGGGGTGCGATGGAGTTCTATAGGAGTAAGCCCTGCCGACTGGGGGTGCGATGGAGTTCTATAGGAGTAAGCCCTGCCGACTGGGGGTGCGATGGAGTTCTATAGGAGTAAGCCCTGCCGACTGGGTGCGATGGAGTTCTATAGGAGTAAGCCCTGCCGACTGGGGGTGCGATGGAGTTCTATAGGAGTAAGCCCTGCCGACTGGGGGTGCGATGGAGTTCTATAGGAGTAAGCCCTGCCGACTGGGGGTGCGATGGAGTTCTATAGGAGTAAGCCCTGCCGACTGGGGTGCGATGGAGTTCTATAGGAGTAAGCCCTGCCGACTGGGGGTGCGATGGAGTTTCTATAGGAGTAAGCCCTGCCGACTGGGGGTGCGATGGAGTTCTATAGGAGTAAGCCCTGCCGACTGGGGGTGCGATGGAGTTCTATAGGAGTAAGCCCTGCCGACTGGGGGTGCGATGGAGTTTCTATAGGAGTAAGCCCTGCCGACTGGGGGTGCGATGGAGTTCTATAGGAGTAAGCCCTGCCGACTGGGGGTGCGATGGAGTTCTATAGGAGTAAGCCCTGCCGACTGGGGGTGATATGGAGTTCTATAGGAGTAAGCCCTGCCGACTGGGGTTGCGATGGAGTTCTATAGGAGTAAGCCCTGCCGACTGGGGGTGCGATGGAGTTCTATAGGAGTAAGCCCTGCCGACTGGGGGTGCGATGGAGTTCTATAGGAGTAAGCCCTGCCGACTGGGGGGTGCGATGGAGTTCTATAGGAGTAAGCCCTGCCGACTGGGGGTGCGATGGAGTTTCTATAGGAGTAAGCCCTGCCGACTGGGGGTGCGATGGAGTTCTATAGGAGTAAAGCCCTGCCGACTGGGGGTGCGATGGAGTTCTATAGGAGTAAGCCCTGCCGACTGGGGGTGCGATGGAGTTCTATAGGAGTAAGCCCTGCCGACTGGGGGTGCGATGGAGTTCTATAGGAGTAAGCCCTGCCGACTGGGGGTTGCGATGGAGTTCTATAGGAGTAAGCCCTGCCGACTGGGGGTGCGATGGAGTTCTATAGGAGTAATGCCCTGCCGACTGGGGGTGCGATGGAGTTCTATAGGAGTAAGCCCTGCCGACTGGGGGTGTGATGGAGTTCTATGGAGTAAGCCCCTGCCGACTGGGGGTGCGATGGAGTTCTATAGGAGTAAGCCCTGCCGACTGGGGGTGCGATGAGTTCTATAGGAGTAAGCCCTGCCGACTGGGGGTGCGATGGAGTTCTATAGGAGTAAGCCCTGCCGACTGGGGGTGCGATGGAGTTCTATAGGAGTAAGCCCTGCGACTGGGGTGCGATGGAGTTCTATATAGGAGTAAGCCCTGCCGACTGGGGGTGCGATGGAGTTCTATAGGAGTAAGCCCTGCCCGACTGGGGGTGCGATGGAGTTCTATAGGAGTAAGCCCTGCCGACTGAATAATGAATAATGAATAATCTAATATAGAATGAAACAATCAAGGCCTTTTAAACACTTGGACAATAAATATAAAAAGTAAATGTACTGTATTTCATGGTGTCTGACAGAGATGACATTACTCCAGTTAGGTAATTTATTTATTTATTAGGTGGTTCCTATACATTGCGTTGTGTTTATAGCTGATACTTTTGGTCTATAAAAAATAATATATTTCAAAGGTTATTGTTAGAAAAATGTGTGGAAAAAAGTTGTGATTGTCCCGACTTTTAAGAATCACTGAATTCATTTTTTGTTTTTGCCATGTTGCTGTACCTTGCCTTAACACTGGAGGGAGTGTCAAATCAAATCAAATTTACATTTACATAATTTAGCAGACCTCTTATCCAGAGCGACTTACAAATTTGGTGCATTCAACTTATGATAGCCAGTGGGACAACCACTTTTTTTTATTTTTATGGGGGTGGGGGAAGAAGATTTACTTTTATCCTATTCCAGGTATTCCTTAAAGAGGTGGGGTTTCAAATGCCTCCGGAAGGTGGTGAGTGACTCCGCTGTCCTGGCGTCGTGGGGGAGCTTGTTCCACATTGGGGTGCCAGAGCAGCGAATAGCTTTGACTGGGCTGAGCGGGAACTGTGCTTCCGTAGAGGTAGGGGGGCTAGCAGGCCAGAGGTGGATGAACGTAGTGCCCTCGTCACATGCATCGAATACAACAGCTGTAGACCTTACAGTGAAATGCTTACTTACAAGCCCTTAACCAACAATGCAGTTTTAAGAAAAATAAGTTTTAAGTAAAAAATAGATAAGTAAAAATAAAGAAATAATAAGAAAAAGGAAGAAAAAAAAAATCATTAAGAGCAGCAGTAAAATAACAATAGTGAGGGCTATATACAGGGGGGTACCGTACAGAGTCAATGTGTGGGGGCACCGGTTAGTCGAGGTAATAGAGGTAATATGTACATGTAGGTAGAGTTAAAGTGACTATGCATAGATAATAAACAGAGAGTAGCAGCAGCGTAAAAGAGAGGGGTGGGGGGGGAAATGCAAATAGTCAGGGTAGCCATTTGATTAGCTGTTCAGGAGTTATGGCTTGGTGTGTAGAAGCTGTTAAGAAGCCTTTTGGACCTAGACTTGGCGCTCCGGTACCGCTTGCCGTGCGGTAGCAGAGAGAACAGTCTATGACTTGGGTGGCTGGAGTCTTTGACAGTTTTTAGGGCCTTCCTCTGACACCGCCTGGTATAGAGGTCCTGGATGGCAGGAAGCTTGGCCCCAGTGATGTACTGGGCCATACGCACTACCCTCTGTAGCGCCTTACGGTCGGATGCTGAGCAGTTGCCATACCAGGCAGTGATGCAACCAGTCAGGATGATCTCTATGGTGCAGCTGTATAACTTTTTGAGGATCTGAGGACCCATGCCAAATCTTTTCAGTCTCCTGAGGGGGAATAGGCCTCTTCACGACTGTCTTTGGTGTGCTTCGACCATGACAGTTTGTTGGTGATGTGGACACCAAGGAACTTGAAGCTCTCAACCTGCTCCAGTACATCCCCGTCGTTGAGAATGGGGGCGTGCTCAGTCCTCCTTTTCCTGTAGTCCACAATCATCTCCTTTGTCTTGATCCCACTGAGAGAGAGGTTGTTGTCCTGGCACCACACGGCCAGGTCTCTGACCTCCTCCCTATAGGCTGTCTCGTCGTTGTCGGTGATCAGGCCTACCACCGTTGTGTCGTCAGCAAACTTAATGATGGTGTTGGAGTCGTGCCTGCCATGCAGTCATGAGTGAACAGGGAGTACAGGAGGGGACTGAGCATGCACCCCTGAGGGGCCCCCGTGTTGAGGATCAGCGTGGAAGATGTGTTGTTACCTACCCTTACCACCTGGGGGCGGCCCATCAGGAAGTCCAGGATCCAGTTGCAGAGGGAGGTGTTTAGTCCCAGGGTCCTTAGCTTAGTGATAAGCTTTGTGGGAACTATGGTGTTGAAATGCTGAGCTGTAGTCAATGAATAGCATTCTCACGTAGGTGTTCCTTTTGTCCAGGGGTGAAAGGGCAGTGTGGAGTGCAATAGAGATTGCATCATCTGTGGATCTGTTGGGGCGGTATGCAAATTGGAGTGGGTCTAGGGCTTCTGGATAATGGTGTTGATGTGAGCCATGACCAGCCTTTCAAAGCACTTCATGGCTACAGATGTGAGTGCTACGGGTCAGTCGGTCATTTAGGCAGGTTACCTTAGTGTTCTTAGTCAAACGATGAAACAAGTCTCAGAAGTGCCAGAGGAGCCCCACTTTCAAACAACATCTATTTCAACATAAAGGAAAACTGTTGTCCATAGGGAGGATTTAAGATTGTCATTGGGAGTTTTCTTTGTCTTATTAAGTCATAGATTATGGAAAACTAACCTAAGCACTACATATCTTACCGCATAAACGACGCCATCTATTTTCTTTTGTGGGTCACAAAGCAATGCACAATATTAATGAGACATTTAGGAAACAGTTTTATGCTTTATCAATTTATTAAATTAATTACATTACTATACTGATCAACATAATATTTATTAAACAAAACATTAACTACATTACTGTATTGATCAACAAAATATGTATCAACAACAACATGAATTACATTACTGTACTAATCAACTAAATATGTATTCAACTAAACATTAACAACATATGTATTAAACAAAACATTAACTACATGACTGTCAACAACATATGACAACAGATGATACATTTCCATTGATCATCCTTGAGATGTTTTCTACAACTTGATTGGAGTCCAACTGTGGTCAATTCAATTGATTGGACATGATTTGGAAAGACACACACCTGTCTATATAAGGTCCCACAGTTGACAGTGCATGTCAGAGCAAAACCAATGAGCCATGACGTCGAAGGAATTGTCCATAGAGCGCCGAGACAGGATTGTGTCGAGGCACAGAAACTGTTTGGCTGCATTGAAGGTCCCCAAGAACACAGTGAGAATAGTGAAGGCTGGCACATTTTCTAAATATACTGAACAAAATATAAAACCAACATGTAAAGTGTTGAAATAAATAAATAAATTAATAAAAGATCCCAGAAATTGTACATGTGCACAAAAGTGTATTTCTCTAAAATGTTGTGCACACAAAATTTGTTTACATCCCTGTTAGTGAGCATTTATCCTTAGTCAAGATAATCCATCCCCCTGACAGGTGTGGCATATCAAGAAGCTGATTAAACAGCATGATCATTACAGAGGTGCACCTTGTGCTGGGGACAATAAAGGCCACTCTAAAATGTGCAGTTTTATCGCAAAACACAATGCCACAGATGTCTCACATTTTGAGGGAGCGTGCAATTGGCATGCTGACTGCAGGAATGTCCACGAGAGCTGTTGTCAGAGAATTGAATGTTAATTTCTCTACCATAAGCCACCTCCAAACGTTGCTTTAGAGAATTTTGCAGTACTTCAACCAGACTCACAACCGCAGACCATGTGTAACCACGCCAGCCCAGGACCTCCATATCCGGCTTCTTTCACCTGCGGGATCGTCTGAGACCAGCCACCCGGACATCTGATGAAACTGTGGGTTTGCACAACCAAACATTTCTGCACAAACAGTCAGAAACCGTCTCAGGGAAGCTCATCTGCGTGCTCGTCGTCCTCACCAGGGTCTTGACCTGACTGCAGTTCGGCGTCGTAACCGACTTCAGTCGGCAAATGCTCACCTTCGATGGCCACTGGCATGCTGGAAACGTGTGCTCTTTGTGGATGAATGCTCTCTGTTTTCGACTGTACCGGGCAGATGGCAGACAGCGTGTATGGGGTCATGTGGGCGAGCGGTTCGCTGATGTCAACGTTGTGAACAGAGTGCCCCATGGGGGGTTATGGTATTGGCAGACATATGGTACGGACAACAAACATAATTGCATTTTATCGATGGCAAATTGAATGTACAGAGATACCGTGACGAGATCCTGAGGCCCGTTGTCGTGCCATTCATCCGCCGCCATCACCTCATGTTTCAGCATGATAATGTATTGCCCATGTTGCAAGGATCTGTGTAACAATCCTGGAAGCTGAAAATGTCCCAGTTCTTCCATGACCTGCATACTCACCAACATGTCACCCATTGAGCATGTTTGGGATGCTCTGGATCGACGTGTACGACAGCGTGTTCCAGTTCCCACCAATATCTAGCAACTTCGGACAGCCATTGAAGAGGAGTGGGACAACATTCCACGGGCCACAATCAACAGCTTGATCAACTCCATGCAAAGGATATGTGTTGCGCTGCATGAGACAAATGCTGGTCACACCAGATACTGACTGGTTTTCTGATCCACTCCCCTACCATTTTTTTTTAAAGGTATCTGTGACCAACAGATGCGTATCTGTATTCCCAGTCATGTGAAATCCATAGATTAAGGCCTAATGCATTTATTTCAATTGACTGATTTCCTTATGTGAACTGTAACTCAGACAAATCTTTGAAATTGTTGCATGTTGCGTTACATTTTTGTTCAGCGTACATTCATAACAAGAGGTACACTTACTTAGTAATGCTACACTACAGACAAATAAGGTTTTTCTATATCAATAGGTGCATTTTGATGTTTTGGCCCTTAAAACCATGATACAACAAATCCTGTAAAGACCATACAATGCAAACAATTATCCTCAGAGAGCTCTGGAATGCAGACTCTGTTATCGACCTGCGGTTGGGGCAACTCCCCGGACATTACCTGGATTAGTGGTGTGAAGAGTGTTGTGAGTATTAGCGTTCCCATTGGGCAGAATTCTCTGAATTTATGCCCATCATGGCTGATTGAACGTTTGCAATAGGGCTACATGAGTGGTGAGTTTTGACTTTAATAGTTCAATTTAATGATTTGATTCTTTAACATGAGATTTTCTCTGATTTTTGGGAGTCAAATATGAGGTTACCCTAAAATAAAGAAACGCATGCTGTTACCTCTCAGAATGATGATAAACCTCCCGTTGTTATCCTCCTAATGCTTCTGTGGTCCCTGTGGAAAGAACCACTGCTTATAACAATCTAAGGTGTGTCAAATAAATGATATCCAGCTCAGGCTCCAGGTCAGGGCTCCAGGTCAGGGCTCCAGCTCAGGGCTCCAGCTATGCATTAGGTTTGCTAACTTTCTAACTTCTTGGTTTACAGCCAGAGACATTCAATCCAGTCCTGGATCAAGATCTCCGTTTCCCTAATTGTTTTGTGCGTCCCCCCCCCCCCCCAAAAGAAATGTTGACATAAAAAATGTTAATAAATAAATAATATATACAGTATACCCCAGTATGGTACAGAAACAGTATGACAATCTGAATACTGCCTAACCCTAGTGTTATCGTCACTCAAAGACCCTTCAGGTAAAATAACTCCTGATTTTTAAGCATTTAAAGTTAGTGCGTAAACACTGAGCTATTACCCTCATTGCTGACATGAATCCAGATCTGTCTTGTTTTTAAAGCTCAACCAGTACGTCTGAGTAACATAACACAGTGATAAATAGATGGAATAATGAGAGATAGAGGAATCTATTACAGCAAATAGAAATGACCAAAGCAGTGCAATGGCATGAACAGACTACAAATCATGTACAGATCAAAACAAGACCAAGTGTTTTACATACTTAGAAAACTGTTAACGGGACCTCTCAACTGTTCTGGAGTCCAAAGATTAGAAGACGTGGAGACGACAATCACATAACCTGAAATGATCTGATGTACAGACGTAGAGGGAAGAAGGAACCTGAAATGATCTGATGTACAGACGTAGTGGGAAAGAAGAAGGAACCTGAAATGATCTGATGTACAGACGTAGTGGGAAGAAGGAACCTGAAATGATCTGATGTACAGACGTAGAGGGAAGAAGGAACCTGAAATGATCTGATGTACAGACGTAGAGGGAAGAAGGAACCTGAAATGATCTGATGTACAGACGTAGAGGGAAGAAGGAACCTGAAATGATCTGATGTACAGACGTAGAGGGAAGAAGGAACCTGAAATGATCTGATGTACAGACGTAGAGGGAAGAAGGAACCTGAATGATCTGATGTACAGACGTAGAGGGAAGAAGGAACCTGAAATGATCTGATGTACAGACGTAGAGGGAAGAAGGAACCTGAAATGATCTGATGTACAGACGTAGAGGGAAGAAGGAACCTGAAATGATCTGATGTACAGACGTAGAGGGAAGAACGAACCTGAAATGATCTGATGTACAGACGTAGAGGGAAGAACGAACCTGAAATGATCTGATGTACAGACGTAGAGGGAAGAAGGAACCTGAAAGCAAAAGGAATCAGATGAAAGAGATGAAAAGTGAAATGCATCAAATTGAAAAAAGAAAGGGAATCATACAGATACGCTGGTTTAAAAGTTAACCTTCGTCCTGATTAAAATCCAATAAATAGCTTACATTGTACAGTAAATTCAATTGAAAAAAACGTTAGATTAAAATAAAATGTGCAATTATGCTTCCTGCCACAATGCTCTGCAGGCAGCGTGACGCAAGTAAACAATTATCATTTTACCATCTGTGTGTTCATGGTCTCAAAAAAGACAGAAATTAAAGACATTTAGCAGAACAGCGTAATAGATAAGAGATACATTTTAAAAGTGTCATCAAATACCTTTATTTGCTTTTGGCTGTCAGTTACTGTCTCTTCAGGGATGTTTGTGGCGGGAAAATCCTGAGGGCCAGTTGAGATGATGGGAGGCATAATTTTCATAACCTAAGCACGAATGCAAAACCAGCTAGCATAACGGCCGCAATATTTTCACTAATGCAAAATACACATAAACTTGCGATCACAATTAGTCCAATTTTAAATAGACGGCAAGATTTGTGAATTGTAACAGAGTTTGTCAACAGCATGATACAGGTGGCGCACGCAAAGGCGATGCAAGGGGCGCTATTCAGAACGCTCGTCTTTTTATCTCAACCGTTGTTTTTGTTCACAGCGTGTCTTTGCATGAGGAAAAGGTTGCCCAAGGTGCGTTTCAAGTGTGTCCAGGTCTCTCTTGCAAAAGCGATTTGTCTCAATGTGCTGTGTTTAGGGTTGTGGATCACGGTCTCCTCTTTCACTCACCCCATCAGGGAGCTCACGTGCCTTGGTTGAGGGAAAGACATGGTCTCAGCCCTGTGGGGGAGCAGTGGAGAAGGCATGGCAGTCTGACATTCTATGGCGTTCAAGGTGAGTCCATATGTTGAAGTACATCAGCAAGACTCAAATACATCCATAGCACAGACACATACAAGACAGCTGGGAATGGGAGCCTTAACAATGTCACTGAGGGACACGGTCTGGTATGTTCAGATCTAGAAGCTAATTACAGAGGCTCAAGGCTGAAAAGGGGCTAGGCACAGGTGTGAAGTTGTGGGGAGTCAAGGGGGCTCCTACAGTTTACAGGAGAAAATACAGGGCATTAACCCCATGCACACACAGGTCTCGAAGGAGTAAACTTCTTTCCAGTTTATGTCAACCACCACATTACAACCTCGTAGACAGCTTCACACTTTCACTGTCTCGAAGGAGGTAACTTTCTTTTCCAGTTATGTCAACCACCACATTACAGCCTCGTAGACAGCTTCACACTTTCACTGTCTCGAAGGAGGTAACTTTCTTTCCAGTTTATGTCAACCACCACATTACAACCTTGTAGACCACAGCTTTCACACTTTCACTGTCTCGAAGGAGGTAACTTTCTTTCCAGTTATGTCAACCACCACATTACAACCTCGTAGACAGCTTAACACTTTCACTGTCTCGAAGGAGCTAACTTTCTTTCCAGTTATGTCAACCACCACATTACAACCTCGTAGACAGCTTAACACTTTCACTGTCTCGAAGGAGCTAACTTTCTTTCCAGTTATGTCAACCACCACATTACAACAACTTGACGCAGCTTCACACTTTCACTATGTCTTCTCACATCCACCGTTCCAATAATCACATTATTGTGTGCATATAATCATACACAATGTCTGTTGCAATTGAGACCCCAAAAAACTATTTCTGAATAATAACCTTGCCTGGGACATTGTGGCACGCAGGTCAAAACGTTTGTTACTCACCTGATATTGTATTGACCACCAAATAACGTAATAACTTAGTACATTATCCGGGAAACAGTTACATATCAGTTCAACCGTTTTATTAAATTAACTGGCTATTTATGACATTATCCGATTTTATTACATGACAAAATAATAAGTTATTACATTACCCCGGGTTTTATTACATTATAAAATAAGTTTATTACATTATCCATTGTCAAAGGGCAGGATAATGTTGACGTTGGCCTAATTTAAACTATACATATACCCTTATGATCGTCTAGAACTTGTTCATATCAGTGTTGTAACCAGGCCTTAAGACTGACTTCATGTAAACATTAAACAGAGGATGCTATTAAACTATAGAAAAGGCTATTTATCAAGGTAGCTTTAGTGGTTAAGAGCGTTGTGCCAGTAACCGAAAGGTCACTGGTTCTAATCCCCGAGCCGACTAGGTGAAAAAAATCTGTCGATGTGCCCTTGAGCAAGGCACTTAACCCTAATTGCTCATGTAAGTCGCTCTGGATAAGAGCGTCTGCTAAATGACTAAAAATGTAAATGTAATTGTTTCAAATGGGATATTGTCTTTTGAAGGTGAACATGTTAACTGGTATGTGTCATGGTGGAAGCAGATGCATAACGCACCTAATGCACTCAAGCACATTGTGGTCAGTTGGAATCCAAGAACAATTTGACAGGTTTATCTTTGTCCTCAAGGATAAAGGAAAGGAACAATGACGCGTACATATAACTAGGGTTATACTTACCGTAGCTGTTGCTCTGTGACAATGGAAAGGACCGTGACCTTGCCTTGGTGAACAAAGGAGGACAGCTGCAGTTTTGTCTTGCAATGATTTCAGTAAACGCGTCAGATTTTTTTTTTTAAAAACCTTGTTTCTATTGAACATTGCCATACTAATAAAGGCATTTTTTATGAATTGTATGAAGAGAGCCTTGGTCCTCCTTTCATTATGATGAACAATTCACCCCTTTTGACCAAAGAGCACCTTCTGTCTACCAACATCTACTACTGTGTACCTTGGTAGCGCTTCCCTTCCTCCTCTTTCTACTAGCTAGTATAATTGGTATGAATAGTACGGGGGGAGGAAACAACCCAACACCTTTATACTTGCCTTTCTTCTTGTTTCTTACTAGCACAGATTTGCCCGATTAGCTGCTTTATTGAGGAAAGTTTGACTTACTATGACTGTGGTTGTCAGACTTAAGTAAGTCACTTTGAACAATAGCGTCTGCTAAATGACTAAAATGTAAATGATCTGCACACGAGTTCAATTCGGTCCTAGCAAGTACTGTTGATTTGCCGCACCTGGAGGAAAAAGGTGTGCTGTCCTGAATGTTGCACTTTATAGGAAAATGCTTCAAGAGAATCATACATGTTCTACTTAATATATATCTATCTGCATTTATTAAAAAGCACAATTATATGATAAAACAACAATCAACATGAGATTCTCAATCTCTCCTTGCGCAAACATACATACCGCACATGTGTCTGAGACTGACCCGTGGAGGAGGGTGCTAAAACGGGATCCGAAATGTTGTCAACACGAAGTCATCTCATAAAGTGACAGTCCAAATTAGGAGTTACGCACCCTGGGTTTTTTTTTGTTGTCCCCTCCTCTGTCCTCATTGATAGCCCGTCTTCTACACACCTCTACTTCCAAATACAGATATTTTTAAAATAATCGGAGTAACTTTTGCAAGGCCCTTGTCCATATAGGGCTGAACAACACCCTTTATAAAGAGGGATGCAGGGTCTGGAGAGAAACAGACCAGGGAGACAGAAGGCACCGGACTGTCATCCTAAAGGTAAGCACATAGAGGCAGTCTGCAACAACTATGATTCCCACAAGGCACAAATCAGCAAATACACAGCTGGTCAGGTGATTGATGTTGGTCTTTGTATTTGTCTATTTCATTCTCAGTAGAGATCCTTTCCACCAAACTCTTCCAAGAGGTGACCACTGACCAACAAGCGGTAAGGATCGTTAACTTCCACACTAAGGTTGTAGAGTGTAGACACTCTCTTGACTAAGGCACAGGCCTACATATATATATATATATATATTTAAAGTCATGGGATGCATTTGCTTGGTTATTTAAGTTATTGATGTGAAAACGTTTTTTTTATAGTGTTTTACAGCAGTACATTTTGCCTTAACTGCATCTGCAATTAACTGAATTTGGGCCATCAAAAATCTGACCGTAATTAAGGTGATTTAATTCGTAATTAATTACACAAGAGTATGTGTTGAGGATTGAAGATTGCAGTCTCTCTAGCTTGGGTTCGACTTGTTATTCAGCCAGGACACCAATTGAGAATCCCAGCCTAGAGTAACACTTTACTGAAGCCAAACAAATGTTATTAAGACATGATCATTATGCATTATAAGACTTGTCATAAGTGACTATGAACTGCTTATTATATATAAGTATCGTTGCGAACGGCGGGGCAGGGAAGCAAACCCGGGCCGCTGGTATGAAAGGCAAACACCCTACACATCGCGCTGATAGGGTTAACTCACTTAGAGGGAATTGTAACATGGCTCATATTAGTGAGGGTCGTTACACTGCCCCTTCCGAACAGGAAAGGCGCATCCCAGGGCTTCGACCACATCAGCCCCTTCCGAACAGGAAAGGCGCATCCCAGGGCTTCGACCACATCAGCCCCTTCCGAACAGGAAAGGCGCATCCCAGTGCTTCGACCACATCAGCCCCCTCACACATCTGTCCGTGCGTTCCGATGGCCTCATGGCTGACATCCCACTTCTAACACCAATGTTAACCTACTTGGTGGGAATTGTAACGTGGCTCATATTAACGAGGATTGCCACAGTATCCTCTTACAATAAGCCAGAGCTATTATCAGTCATTTAGAACCTATTATAAATTGCCACATAGAATGTGTTGATAAGTTGATTTATGAAACATTGTAAGGCTCATACATATAACAGTAATAATAATACATTATAACTGTACACCATAATTCATTCACACAAAATAAACCATGTCAGCATCTGTGAAATGCAAGCTCATGCAAATCTCATTCAAAATGGAATTTGCTTATACAGTATTAACTATTACCTAATTATTCTAAGACTAAAGGTCCAATCCCTGTGAAGTAAAAAGTAAACAATCTTCTTTAGCATGTATTCAACAAAACCATGCATTTAGTGTGCAACAAAACAAAAAGGAACATCAAACTGCTGATCAATTCAGACTGCACAAGATACATACTATTTCTAACTATCCTGGAAACACAGTTTTCACTATTTCATTCAACAGATCATTTTCAGGATTACCAACTAATGCTAATGTCAGAATGGGATATTTGGAATGAAACTGTGGATGTATGTAGATATTTTCTGTTCCTCCCTGTACAGATTTCAGGATGGGGGACATGGCGATGGAGGAGTTCGGGGCGGCAGCTCCCTTTCTGCGTAAACCAGACAAGGAGAGGATGGAATGCCAGACTAGACCCTTTGACATAAAGAGGGAGTGCTATGTGCCTGACCCTGAGGTCGAGTACGTCAAGGGCACAATCACCAGCAGAGACGGGGACAAAATCACAGTCGATACGGAGTATGGGAAGGTAAATATATCAAGAAAAGGTTTTAACATGGATAGACAACAGGAACAATATGTACTCTATATAATGATTTATCCATTGTACTTTAAAAATAAAATGAAACAAATTGTGGAAATGTAATTTACTTTCAGACTGTTGTCGTGAAGGAGATTGACTGCCACCCCCAGAACCCGCCAAAGTTTGATAAAATTGAAGACATGGCGATGTTCACCTTCCTGCACGAGCCCGCTGTGCTGTTTAACCTCAAAGAGCGTTATGCAGCCTGGATGATCTACGTAAGTAATAACCTGCCCGCTGACATCTCCATTATATCAAAACATTGATTCAAATGAATATAACTTAAATCTGCACCTCTCTCGTCTTCCACAGACCTACTCAGGGCTGTTCTGTGTCACGGTCAACCCCTACAAGTGGCTGCCAGTGTACGATCAGTCTGTTGTCACTGCGTACAGAGGAAAGAAGAGGACTGAAGCTCCTCCTCACGTCTTCTCCGTCTCTGACAATGCCTACCAGTACATGCTGTCAGGTAAAATGCAACTGCTGCTTTCTAAGTACATTGAAAACATCAAACTATAGTTGGAAAATGACGTATGCTATTTACTGATATTCCTTTTCTTTCAACAGACAGGGAAAATCAGTCTGTCCTCATCACGTAAGTACATCAACCAAAGGTTTATATCAATTTGAGTCTATTTACAATTAGGAGAAATGTCGTAAACAAACAATATTTGTATTTCCAATCGCAGTGGAGAATCCGGTGCTGGAAAGACTGTGAACACCAAGAGAGTCATCCAGTACTTCGCCAGTATTGCTGCTGTTAGCGGAAAGAAAAGTGCAGCAGAAGAAAAAAAGGTAAACAGAACGTTCGTCCCAAATGAAACACACTTCCTGTTGACAAAATCAATGAGATATTCATTGCAGAGATGTAACACTGTGTGGGTGTTGGTTTGTAGGGGACCCTGGAGGATCAAATCATCCAGGCCAATCCTGCTCTGGAGGCTTTTGGTAACGCCAAGACCATCAGGAATGACAACTCCTCCCGATTCGTACGTTTTTCCCTCTTGTTCGAGAACACGTCATTATTATAAAATCACCCCATTACCTTGTGTATATGGGCGCATTAATTAATATGTTGGTAAAATCTCATAGGGTAAATTCATCCGAATTCATTTTGGAGTCACTGGGAAACTTTCATCTGCTGACATTGAGACTTGTAAGTAAAAGTTCAATTTGATCAGGTTTGAACAAATCTCTTTGATAACAGATTCATAAAATACACATGTCATTTTTCATGCTTATCAGATCTTCTGGAAAAGTCACGTGTCACTTTCCAGCTCAAGGCTGAGAGAGACTACCACATCTTCTATCAGATCCTGTCCCAAAAGAAACCCGAACTTCTAGGTGAGTATTAGAACATTCAACTAGGTACTGAACACTATAAGTTCAGTGTCTCTCAACCTCAGGTCTGTGGACCAGCACCAGTCCTTGGGATGTTACTGATCTTTGTCAGTAAATTAGCTGCCACAGTTTTCAAAAAAAGGTTGAGAAACACTGCATAGTAAACAGTACCATAAACTGTGCTGTTCAAATCTTTTCAGAGATGCTACTCATCACCAGCAATCCCTATGACTACGCCTTCATCTCCCAAGGAGAGATTACTGTAACTTCCATTAATGATGCGGATGAGCTAATGGCTACTGATGTAAGTAAATGTTCATGGCAATTTACATTTATCTTGACTTGTTCATCTGTCCAACTTTCTCCGCAATACAAAAAAATGTACTATTATCCGGAACTAGGATGCCTTCGATGTGCTGGGCTTCTCCCAAGAGGAGAAGAACGGCATTTACAAGCTGACTGGTGCCATCATGCACTATGGCAACATGAAGTTCAAGAACAAGCAGAGGGAGGAGCAAGCAGAATCTGACGGCACCGAGGGTGAGCGCTGAGGATTTAAAACCTCTCACTTTAATATACAATCATCTTTGAAAATTCTGACGGTCAGAATGCCTCCTCCCAACCATAAAACCTTGCCTTTCCAGATGTTGACAAAGTTGCATATTTGATGAGCCTGAACTCTGCTGACCTGATCAAGGCGCTGTGTCACCCAAGGGTCAAAGTAGGAAATGAATGGGTCACCAAAGGTCAGAGTGTCGACCAGGTGAGTATAATTTTTTTAAATACATTTCCAGGAGCTAATAATTGTGAGCATAAAACTTCTGTATAGAGTTGCTAATATTTTCATGAGTGATTCCCCATTGAGCGTGATGTTTAGTCCAGGGCTAGAACTAATCTGTGTCTGGGAAACTGTTCCCATGTGTTTATGTTGAGGCAATTTTTTTGCAAATTTATTTTCTTCATATTTTGTAGGTGTACTACGCTATTGGTGCGCTGTCCAAATCGATTTACGAGAAGATGTTCCTCTGGATGGTGATAAGAATCAACCTTTCTCTGGACACTAAGAACGCTCGTCAGCATTACATTGGTGTGCTGGACATCGCAGGCTTTGAGATCTTTGATGTGAGTGTATGATGTAGACTATAGTTCCATATAAAAGGCCACGTCACAAAACGGATTTATCTAAAACATTACAGCTGACAAATAAAGTCACTGCCAACTTCCCTTCCAGTTCAACACCTTTGAGCAGCTGTGCATCAACTTCACTAATGAGAAGCTGCAGCAGTTCTTCAACCACCACATGTTCGTGCTGGAGCAGGAGGAGTATAAGAAGGAGGGTATCGTCTGGGAGTTCATTGACTTCGGCATGGACTTGGCTGCCTGCATTGACCTCATTGAAAGGGTTGGTGTCATCCGTTTTTCAGTAGTTTATATGAAGGGTCCTGAGTTATCTTTAGAGATTTCAAATATTTAATGGAAGTACATTTAAAATGAGCATTACAAGCGCAATCTTCAATAGACAAATGATTCTGATATTTATTCACTATGCTTTTCCCTTGGCACTAATGTATTTTCATTCCTTCCCCTAGCCCATGGGTATCATGTCCATCCTTGAAGAGGAGTGCATGTTCCCCAAGGCCAGCGATGCTACATTCAAGGCTAAGCTGTACGACACCCATCTGGGCAAAAATAATTGCTTCCAGAAGCCCAAGATCGTTAAGGGTAGACCAGAGGCCCATTTCTCCCTGGTTCACTATGCTGGCACTGTAGACTACAACATTGGCAACTGGCTGGTGAAGAACAAGGACCCGCTGAATGAGACTGTGGTCGGACTGTTCCAGAAGTCAAGCCTTAAGTTCCTGGCCAACCTCTATACGGGCTACGCTGGTGCAGAAGGAGGGTACTATATGTTTCTGTCTGCAAAGACTACAAACCACTAAAGTATAACAATTGACATGATAGTAGTAATAATAGTATTTTTTTTATTTATTATTATTTCATTATCACACAGGTGAAGAAAAAGCAGCTGGGGGAGGAGGAGGAAAAAAGAAAAAAGGTGGTTCCTTCCAGACTGTGTCTGCATTGCACAGGGTAAACTTTTCAATTCATATATTTCTGATGTTTTTTGCATGGCAGAATGTTAACAAATGTATTATATTTGCAACTGTGGATTGGAATGTTAGCATTTCATCCTCATTCTCTGAGACTCATTCACTGATGGAGAATTCTACATGGGTCATACTCACAGGAGAACTTGGGTAAACTCATGACCAACTTGAGGTCTACTCACCCCCACTTTGTGCGTTGCCTCATCCCCAACGAGACCAAGACTCCTGGGGCCATGGAGAATCCTCTGGTCATGCACCAGCTGCGCTGCAACGGTGTGCTGGAAGGCATCAGGATCTGCAGGAAGGGCTTCCCCAACAGGATCCTGTATGCTGACTTCAAACAAAGGTAAAAAATAAGGTTATACATTTTCTTTATAAAATAAATGCGGCTGCTTGCCTAACCACGTGTTCCATTATTGAAGATAATTGTTTTGTGATTTTTAATTCAGATACCGCATCCTCAATCCAAATGCTATCCCTGAGGGTCAGTTCATGGACAACGTGAAGGCAGCAGAAAAACTGCTGGGCTCTCTGGACATTGACCACACCCAGTACAGATTAGGCCACACTAAGGTAAGTTCTCTAAATAGATGGAAGGCAATATGGCCTGTTGGATCAGGAGAGAAAAGTAGGAGCAACATATTGCCATACCAAACTGAGTTATACCCATAGAGTACTACTAGAGAGCTGATCTCCTGTTTTTGCAATGGCTAATATTCCTACAACATTTACATTTTAGCAGACGCTCTTATCCAGAGCAACTAGGGTTATTATTAAGTGCCTTGCACAAGGGCACAGCAACAGATTTGTCACCTAGTCAGCTCAGGGATTAGAACCAGCAACCTTTCGGTTACTGGCACAACGCTCTTAACCACTAAGCTACCTGCCGCAACAGAACAACAGGTATAGGCTACATATGGACATTGCACAAACATCACCCAGCTTGAGTGGGTTCGTGTTACAAAGACAAAACATGTTCTGCTGTAAATATCAGCTAATGTTCCCTACTTAGCTAAAGGTACTCGCCAACACCAGTGTTTTGACGGTTGACAGGCAGCAGAAGTGACCGTGTCGGATTTAATCCATTCCTGGCCAACTGGCAATGTTGTTGAAATGCATTGGAAGTTTGCACTAACTTTATGGAAACCCATTTTCACTACTATTTGCCGAGCAAAATGTGCGTGCGCAACTATATGAGGACTTGACAACCATGTCCACATAGCAGCTGGGGACGGACCATGTCTCCGGGCAATTGGAGTAATTAGAAATGTATTCCATACCCAACCCTCCAGTAAATCGTGACAAACTAACAAAACTCAGTTTTGGACGAGACTGACTCATATCGATGCCACATCAACGACCGTTTAAAAACAGAGAAGTTGGTTTAAGGGGCAGTTGACCTTTTAAAGTCGTGAATTTATTTTTCTTATAAGTAATCCTTCTATATATCTGTATAAAGCCAAGGTTGGGGATTTACTGCCACCTGCTGTTATTGAATGCTCAGGAGTATAATTCATTGGCTGACCCCTCTTCAATCAATTTCAATCAATTTTATTTTATATAGCCCTTCGTACATCAGCTAATATCTCGAAGTGCTGTACAGAAACCCAGCCTAAAACCCCAAACAGCTAGTAATGCAGGTGTAGAAGCACGGTGGCTAGGAAAAACTCCCTAGAAAGGCCAAAACCTAGGAAGAAACCTAGAGAGGAACCAGGCTATGAGGGGTGGCCAGTCCTCTTCTGGCTGTGCCGGGTGGAGATTATAACAGAACCATGCCAAGATGTTCAAAAATGTTCATAAGTGACAAGCATGGTCAAATAATAATCAGGAATAAATCTCAGTTGGCTTTTCATAGCCGATCATTAAGAGTTGAAAACAGCAGGTCTGGGACAGGTAGGGGTTCCATAACCGCAGGCAGAACAGTTGAAACTGGAATAGCAGCAAGGCCAGGCGGACTGGGGACAGCAAGGAGTCACCACGGCCGGTAGTCCCGACGTATGGTCCTAGGGCTCAGGTCTCTCAGTTGGCTTTTCATAGCCGATCATTAAGAGTTGAAAACAGCAGGTCTGGGACAGGTAGGGGTTTCGTAACCGCAGGCAGAACAGTTGAAACTGAAATAGCAGCAAGGCCAGGCGGACTGGGGACAGCAAGGTGTCAGCATGCCCGGTAGTCCTGACGTATGGTCCTAGGGCTCAGGTTCTCAGAGAGAAAGAGAGAACGAAAGAATTATAGAGAGCATACTTAAATTCACACAGGACACTGGATAAGACAGGAGAAGTACTCCAGGTATAACCAACTAACCCCAGCCCCCCGACACATAAACTACTGCAGCATAAATACTGGAGGCTGAGACAGGAGCGGTCCGGAGACACTGTGGCCCCATCCGAAGAAACCCCCCGGACAGGGCCAAACAGGAAGGATATAACCCCACCCACTCTGCCAAAGCACAGCCCCCGCACCACTAGAGGGATATCCTCAACCACCAACTTACAATCCTGAGACAAGGCCGAGTATAGCCCACAGAGGTCTCCACCACAGCACAAACCAAGGGGGGGCGCCAACCCAGACAGGAAGATCACGTCAGTAACTCAACCCACTCAAGTGACGCACCCCCTCCTAGGGACGGCATGAAAGAGCACCAGCAAGCCAGTGACTCAGCCCCTGTAACAGGGTTAGAGGCAGAGAACCCCAGTGGAGAGAGGGGAACCGGCCTGGCAGAGACAGCAAGGGCTGTTCGTTGCTCCAGAGCCTTTCCGTTCACCTTCACACTCCTGGGCCAGACTACACTCAATCATATGACCTACTGAAGAGATAAGTCTTCAGTAAAGACTTAAAGGTTGAGACCGAGTCTGCGTCTCTCACATGGGTAGGCAGACTGTTCCATAAAAATGGAGATCTATAGGAGAAAGCCCTGCCTCCCGCTGTTTGCTTAGAAATTCTAGGGACAATTAGGAGGCCTGCGTCTTGTGACCGTAGCGTACGTATTGGTATGTACGGCAGGACCAACTCGGAAAGATAGGTAGGAGCAAGCCCATGTAACGCTTTATAGGTTAACAGTAAAACCTTGAAATCAGCCCTTGCCTTAACAGGAAGCCAGTGTAGGGAAGCTAGCACTGGAGTAATATGATCAAATTTCATGGTTCTAGTCAGGATTCTAGCAACCGTATTTAGCACTAACTGAAGTTTATTTAGTGCTTTATCCGGGTAGCCGGAAAGTAGAGCATTGCAGTAGTCTAACCTAGAAGTAACAAATGCATGGATTAATTTTTTCTGCATCATTTTTGGACAGAAAATTTCGGATTTTTGCAATGTTACGTAGATGGAAAAAAGCTGTCCTTGAAACAGTCTTGATATGTTCGTCAAAAGAGAGATCAGGGTCAAGAGTAACGCCGAGGTCCTTCACAGTTTTATTTGAGACGACTTTACAACCATCAAGATGAATTGTCAGATTTAACAGAAGATCTCTTTGTTTCTTGGGACCTAGAACAAGCATCTCTGTTTTGTCCGAGTTTAAAAGTAGAAAGTTTTCAGCCATCCACTTCCTTATGTCTGAAACACAGGCTTCTAGCGAGGGCAATTTTGGGGCTTCACCATGTTTCATTGAAATGTACAGCTGTGTGTCATCCGCATAGCAGTGAAAGTTAACATTATGTTTTCGAATAACATCCCCAAGAGGTAAAATATATAGTGAAAACAATAGTGGTCCTAAAACGGAACCTTGCTGATCTGAATGGAATTTTGTGATCCATCCTTTAAAACGGCAATCTGCAATTGCTACATACATTTCTGGACGTTTATATTAATGTTGTACACCCATTGATTCTTGAAGACTAAAATGTATGAATGCCTCATGAGCTTAGTTCAATTGCCGTACCCCATTGGTAACCCAAAATATAAGCTTCAAACCTTTGTTATGGTTGGAACTGGGGCTTGCCCCTTTAACCCATATAAAGTCACAACATTGTGAAAGCCCTCATTGGCACTGCCCTACTTAAAAAGGCTTTGGGCCCTGTGCACCCTCAATGGTCCTCTGTAGCTCAGCTGGTAGAGCACGGCGCTTGGTCTGGTAGTGATATATATGGATATAATGGTCCTCTGTAGCTCAGCTGGTAGAGCACGGCGCTTGTAATGCCAGGGTAGTGGGTTCGATCCCCGGGACCACCCATACGTAAAAATGTATGCACACGTGACTGTAAGTCGCTTTGGATAAAAGCAGCTGCTAAATGGCTTATTATATTATTATAATCAAACTCTATGGCAATAACTATTTTTTATTTTTTTTGTCATTTAGCAGACGCTCTTATCCTGAGTGCATACATATTATTATTATTATTTATTTTTTCAAGAACTATTGCCGGATACAAATATGTGCTTGTCATAGCGCCACCATGTGGCAGATCAGCATCTGGCTCCTTAAAAGCAATTACAAGTGACAGGCCACACCCTCATGGCAGTTCATTGTGCCCATGCTATTAAAGATAGACTATCCGTACATGTTTTAAAGACATTGGTCCTTAGATGTTATATACTAAACGTCATACGAATTTATCAAACTTCATAAAAGTAACATTTAGGTGTTGTTAATAAAATTCAAAGCTGGGGCTGAATTTTCAATTCAATTGCTCATTTCAGGGCCACCTTGTGGTCAATTTTTCCCATGTTCATTTGGAGGTAAGAATTTAAGAATCTAAACACCACCTCCAGGTTTTGTAAATCTGAAGGACACCACCTTAAAGTTATTTCTTGTCGAAGGGAGGGGGGAAAAATCAATGGAACCAAATACAAGGCAATCCAAACAGCACCTTATGTTTTCTGTATATCTTTATTAGGTGTTCTTCAAGGCTGGTCTCCTGGGTACCCTTGAGGAGATGAGAGACGACCGTCTCGCTCTCATCATCACTGGCCTCCAGGCCCGAGCACGTGGTCTACTTGCCAGGGTTGAGTTCCAGAAAATTGTTGACCGCAGGTTGGAAAAACAATAGATAGAACTTCGGCAGACAACATGGTGGAGGTGGGAAAGGTTGCATAACAAGCTAATTTTATAACATTTCACAGGGATGCCATGCTTGTGATCCAATGGAACGTTCGTGCATTCATGAGTGTCAAAAATTGGCCCTGGATGACGATGTACTTCAAGATCAAACCTCTGCTGAAGACAGCAGAGACTGAGAAAGAGATGGCCAACATGAAGGAAGAATTCCTGAAGCTTAAAGAGGTTTATGCTAAAACGGATGCCCGTAGGAAGGAGCTGGAAGAGAAGATGGTCTCCCTTCTCCAAGAGAAGAATGACCTGCAGCTCGCTGTCCTTACTGTGAGTAAAAGCTACTTTGATGGAACTTTAACTGTACTAGTTACTTTCCTGCAGTCACATCCTTTGTCAAAATGGCCTTTGTTAGTTCTCAGCCTGAATGAGGCCCAAACCCAAACCAGCCCCTAGCACCTACCAACTCGCTTGGGGCTCCCTCTGTTGCCAAATTTGCTGACGAAACTCAAAGGGTGACTTCCGGAGCGGCGAGGGGGATCAACTAACCTGATAAACTACAGGACACACTCGTGACTTCAATGATGCAATTCATGTAAACATGTATAATAATGAGACAAGCATGAAAATCGAATTCATAACTTCTTACAAAATATAACAAGATTAACGAGATACAAACCTCTGTAACAGTTAAACATTTCAATTTGTTACATGTTTCACGTGTTGAAAATAAGACACAAGCAAATGCACGTGTCATATCATTAGGCATGCCTTTCCATTATATCATATGAAATTGTGCAAAGGCTGAACATATTCCGGCGCGTGTTGGGATAGCACTTCACCCTGGAGCCTACAGCATTGCTGGTCAAAGTGGCTATCGGAGGGTCTCTAGTTAGCCCCTACCCCCTTTGATCATTTTCACTCCCTCAGCTTTGGGACACCTGTGAATATGGCAGAGGCAAATCGAGGGCTTAGGGGAAGGGACTGGTTTGGGATTCAGCAAGATGCATGGAAGGGGGAAGAGACATGATTTGATCAATCCAAAGGTCATACAATTACTGGAGCAATTGGACATCCATTGTAGTGTCAGAATATTTTCCAACCAACCAAATTTCTGAAATGTGTAGGATTTATATATATATATATACTTACAATATATTGACACGTTGACAGTCAGAAGACACTCTTGGTGATGCTGAAGAGAGATGTGAGGGGCTGATCAAGAATAAGATCCAGCTTGAGGCCAAAGCCAAAGAGCTGACAGAGAGACTGGAGGACGAGGAGGAGATGAATTCAGAGCTGACTGCTAAGAAGAGGAAGCTGGAGGACGAGTGCTCAGAACTCAAGAAGGACATCGATGATCTGGAGCTCACTCTGGCTAAAGTGGAGAAGGAGAAGCATGCCACGGAGAACAAGGTCAAAGCTTCTCATTCATTCTAGGGTTGTTAAAACTCCAAATAATTGATGTGGATGACAGTGTAATGACACTGCTCTGTTTCTTTAGGTTAAAAACCTGACTGAGGAGATGGCGGCTCTGGACGAAACCATTGCCAAGCTGACCAAGGAGAAGAAGGCTCTGCAGGAGGCCCATCAGCAAACGCTGGATGACCTGCAGAATGAGGAGGATAAGGTCAACACGCTGACCAAGGCCAAAGTCAAACTGGAACAGCAAGTTGATGACGTGAGAATCAAATTGGAATTGACAAAAAATATCCTAAAAATGGGCTACAGTAAATTATTTACTCAGAATATTGTTTAATATATATTTTACCAGTGGTGTTTCAGAGTATGGTGTTTGTAACGCCAAAGGTAGTGGGTTCAATTCCCACGTGTAAAACCTATGCACGCATGATTTAAGTCCCTTTGGAATAAAACGTCTGCTAATTATTATGTATATTATTATAGTATATTATATTATTATCAGCTTGAAGGGTCTCTGGAGCAAGAGAAGAAGGTGAGGATGGACCTTGAGAGAGCCAAGAGAAAGCTGGAGGGAGACTTGAAGTTGACCCAGGAGAGCCTAATGGACCTGGAGAACGACAAGCAGCAGATGGAGGAGAGGATGAAGAAGTAAGATCACAACTAAAATACAACTATTTACATACTGGTATTATTTTATAGCAGAAAAGATCACAACTCCCAAAAATCATTAAAAATAGACATTTCAAAGAAATATGTTTTTTTACTCATCAGGAAGGACTTTGAGATGAGCCAACTCAACAGCAAGATTGAGGATGAGCAGGCCATGAGTGCCCAGCTTCAGAAGAAACTGAAGGAGTTGCAGGTATTTAAATATTATTGTTACAAATAGAATCTTTCTGTTACACTTGTTTATGTTCTGCTCTTACCAGAAAAGTTTTTAATTTCCGACCATTTCAGGCCCGCATTGAGGAGCTGGAGGAAGAGCTGGAGGCCGAGAGAGCTGCCCGTGCCAAGGTGGAGAAACAGAGGGCAGACTTGGCCAGAGAGCTGGAGGAGATCAGTGAGCGGCTGGAGGAGGCTGGTGGAGCCACTGCTGCCCAGATTGAGATGAACAAGAAGAGGGAGGCGGAGTTCCAGAAGGTGCGCAGAGACCTTGAAGAGGCCACTCTGCAGCACGAGGCTACAGCTGCCTCTCTGAGGAAGAAAAATGCGGACAGTGTGGCTGACCTGGGAGAGCAGATCGACAACCTTCAGAGAGTGAAGCAGAAGCTGGAGAAGGAGAAGAGTGAGCTCAAGCTGGAGCTGGATGATGTGGTCTCCAACATGGAGCAGATTGTCAAGACTAAGGTCGGTGGATTCATCATTATGAAATACAAGCATTTTCTGAGATCAGATAGTTATCGCAAAATGACACTGTACATGCTCTTCAAATCAAATCAAATCAAATCTTCAGAGAGATGATCTATGAAGGTTGTGCTGTGTTACCTAAAAAAAAACGTGTTTTCAGACAAACTTGGAGAAAATGTGCCGCACTCTAGAGGACCAGATGAGTGAATACAGGACGAAAGCTGAGGAAGGACATCGATCCATCAATGATTTCACCATGCAGAAAGCAAAGCTTCAAACTGAGAATGGTATAATAACTTAACATGAACATTCACATAAACAGCCACAATGAATCGCCACATCCACAATAACAGACTAATCGAAAATAATCAAAAATCGATGAAAACAGGTGAACTTGCCAGACAACTGGAGGAGAAGGACTCTCTTGTCTCCCAACTGACCAGGGGTAAACAGTCTAACGTTCAGCAGATTGAAGACCTCAAAAGACAACTGGAGGAGGAAGTCAAGGTATTTATACAATAAATGTAGAATCTATTATCCAACTACATTCATCCTCCGGCATAACGACATTTTTTATTTATTTTTACATTTATTTTCCAGGCAAAGAACGCACTTGCCCATGCAGTGCAGTCTGCTCGCCATGACTCCGACCTGCTCCGGGAGCAGTATGAGGAAGAGCAGGAGGCCAAGGCTGAGCTGCAGCGTGGCATGTCCAAGGCCAACGCTGAGGTGGCTCAGTGGAGAAACAAGTATGAAACTGATGCCATCCAGAAGACCGAGGAGCTTGAAGAGGCAAAGTAAGGATGTTTTTCTTACTTTCTCTTACTTTCATGGCTATTCAACCTTGGCTGAATGAGCGATACACAAAAGTTTATGATGAATGATACATGAATTACCTGATATACAAACATTATATATATATATTTTTTAAAGTCAGCTGTTCTGAAATGTTTCCTATCTATGTCAATCTAGGAAGAAGCTGGCTCAGCGTCTGCAGGATGCAGAGGAAGCTGTGGAAGCTGTTAACGCTAAATGCTCCTCCCTGGAGAAGACTAAACACAGACTCCAGAATGAGATTGAAGATCTCATGGTGGATGTGGAGAGATCCAATGCAGCTGCTGCCGCTCTGGACAAGAAGCAAAGGAACTTCGACAAGGTGTTATTATGGGATACACAAGTCTTCTTAACTTTCATTATAATACACGGTAATCATATGCTGTTTACTCAAACCATTTCCAATACCTGTGTGATTCCACTAGGTCCTGGCTGAGTGGAAGCAGAAGTTTGAGGAGTCCCAGACCGAGCTGGAGAGCTCCCAGAAAGAGGCCAGATCTCTCAGCACTGAGCTCTTCAAACTCAAGAACTCTTATGAGGAGTCTCTGGATCATCTGGAGACCATGAAGAGGGAGAACAAGAACCTGCAAGGTCAGAGCGTCAGTATTATTGGCCTGCATTTCAGGCAATCATTTAAATATTATTACAGAGATTTGTTATCACAAGATTCTGATGTGCAATTGTTTTTTCCCCCACAGAGGAAATTTCTGACCTGACTGAGCAACTTGGTGAGGGAGGAAAGAGCATCCATGAGCTGGAGAAGGTCCGTAAACAGCTGGAGCAGGAGAAGGCTGAGATACAGACTGCTCTAGAGGAAGCTGAGGTGAGACTGGAAGATATTTACTGATAGGGATAGACACAATTTACTGCTGGTAAAATATTAGAAGATTTTACATACAATGTGTGTTGTGTTCCCATAGGGCTCCTTGGAACATGAGGAGGGCAAGATCCTGAGGGCACAGCTGGAGTACAACCAGGTCAAAGCTGACATTGAGCGCAAACTGGTGGAGAAGGACGAGGAGATGGAGATGAATAAGAGGAACCAGCAGAGAGTGGTGGATAACCTGCAAAGCTCCCTGGAGTCAGAGACTCGTAGCAGGAACGAAGCTCTCAGGCTGAAGAAGAAGATGGAGGGAGATCTCAATGAGATGGAGATCCAGCTCAGCCAGGCCAACAGGCAGGCAGGAGAGGCCCAGAAGCAACTTAAGGGTCTCCATGCCCATCTGAAGGTAACTCTTCCACAGCATTTAATCAAAAACACCATACCTACTACATTTTTATTATAATGATGAAGCCAAAAAAGACTTGTTAAACAGATCTGGGGTCTTTCTGGGACCTCTTTCTAACGAATCTAAGAAACAAATCTAAAATCCTCAATTCTCTCCACAGGATTCTCAACTGCAGCTGGATGATGCCCTACGTGGTGGTGACGACCTGAAGGAGAACATTGCCATTGTGGAGAGACGCAACAACTTGATGCAGGCTGAACTGGATGAGCTGAGGTCCCTGGTGGAGCAGACTGAGAGAGGCCGCAAACTGGCCGAGCAGGAACTGCTGGATGTTAGTGAGAGAGTTCAGCTGCTGCACTCTCAGGTAAGGCACCGATGGGACGACGACAATGGATAGCCTTATTAAATATACACAACTTGAAAAAATGTTTAAGATACTATGAAAGTAATTCCTCAAACATACGTGTAGAACACCAGCCTGTTGAGCCAGAAGAAGAAGCTGGAGGGCGACACATCCCAGCTTTCGACCGAAGTGGAGGAGGCTGTGCAGGAGTGCAGAAACGCTGAGGAAAAGGCCAAGAAGGCCATTACGGATGCTGCCATGATGGCCGAGGAGCTGAAGAAGGAGCAGGACACCAGCTCTCACCTGGAACGCATGAAGAAGAACATGGAGCAGACCATCAAGGACCTGCAGCACCGCCTGGATGAAGCTGAACAAATCGCCATGAAGGGGGGCAAGAAGCAGATCCAGAAGCTGGAGGCCAGAGTAAGTATTTGAGACTAACCTACCTTCTCTTCTATAAATTACAAATTATTTTTCATATTTCTAGCTTCAATGTTGAATGTAGTAGTAACACCATAATAGGAAATAGTGTTAACATCCATCATATCTTTCTAGGTGAGGGAGCTAGAGACGGAAGTGGAAAGTGAGCAGAGGAGGGGTGGCGATTCTGTGAAAGGAGTCCGTAAATACGAGAGACGCATCAAGGAACTCACCTACCAGGTACATCAAAGTTACACTATGAACATGGCTCAGAATAAAATGGTTCATATATGACCATCTTTTTTCCCCCTTGTTTTTCTGGTGCAGACTGAGGAAGACCGTAAAAATTTGAGCCGTCTTCAGGACCTGGTGGACAAACTGCAGCTGAAGGTCAAATCCTACAAGAGAACTGCAGAGGAGGCTGTAAGTACGAAACCTTCCACCATCCAACTGATGCATCTGTCATTTATGAATTGTTGCGTTTGCCAGAGACTAAATCATCCATATTTTTCTACAGGAGGAACAAGCCAATTCCAATTTGGGCAAGTTCCGCAAGATTCAGCATGAACTGGATGAGGCAGAGGAGAGGGCTGATATTGCCGAGTCTCAGGTCAATAAGATGAGAGCCAAGAGTCGTGATGTCGGTTCCAAGGTCAGTAGTTGCTGTTTCAATCGTCTATTAATTATAATTTTCAGATTCCCTCATGTACTGTATGGCTGAAGCCTTAACGTTGAATACTTTTAAGGCTTATGATATCCAATAGCCATAATACCATTAACATCTGAATATCTAAATGTATGTTAATTAATTTGCTGGCATCCATTGTGTTGTAAAACTACACAAGACAGGATCAAGTCTAAATGTAATAGCTTGCTGCTAATGGTCCCAATGGTTTCATAGATACGTTTTCTGGAGAGAAAAAAAAGGCCCCACTTTACATTAAATGTATTCATTCCCATGGTAGTTTTATAAGTAGTTACAGTGTAATAACAGTCAAAGATGATACTTTATACTACACCTGTTGCAGATTTTTTACATTCATTAATTTGATAAAGAAATTCAAATTAAAGGACAATATTAAAACTTTGATATTTCAACCTTGTGTCTACCACAGCCTTTAGTAATTTCCGCCGTAGCAAATCACTAAAGCTTATGATGTCATAGGGTAATTGCCCAATTATACAGTATGTAATAACCACTCCACTCTGCAACATTGATATTCATTACATGCTTTGATTTAAATAATTTAGTATTCAGTAACAATATGTACCTACACTGCAGATTACACTGAAACATTGTACCTACCTATGTCTAAAGAAACTGGGACCAAAAAGAGAATGTTACATTGCATTTTTTTAAACAGATTTTCTGTAATACCTACTGCTTAAGAATGAAATGAATCTACAGTTCATTTTACTTTAATTGTTCATTGGACAGTATTGCAACTATAAATGTTTTGCAAACGTTTTATTGATTACATAGTAGATCTAAGGAGAATCAGGACATGTTTGGTGTCTGTATAGGGGACAACATGATGTTCATAGTTTATTCCAAGTGTATACTACTTACTTGTTGAAGTTTATTGTAATTTTAACTAGAGCACATCGTACATGGCAATATAAAAAGGTTTTCCTGTAGGATTACAATTTTCTTAGAACCAATCTATCTTCTCTGTCACAGAAAGGAAAGGATGAGGAGTGAGGTCAAGAGTTGTGACCCTGTTCCCAGGTCAGTTGCTTTGGTTATCATTTGCACACTTCCTGGTTTTAGTGGTCACTTACCATGCAATTGCATCGTTGTTGGAGATGTTTATTGTAATAAGGACTGTAGTTGAAATTAAAGCAATAGCCAAAGTAATTGAATGTTAATTGAATTATTTGATTTGACATCATTGCACCTTTAAAAGTTTCGTAAAATCTTAGTTAATTTGCTTAGCAAACACAGTTGGTGTAATGTTAGGACCATTTCATGAACAGTGTTTTAGTGCATGATATTTAGTGTATTCCATACCTTAATAAACACTCATTGGAGTTGCCCCATTGTGTAATTTACATTTCAAGACCCAAAGTATATAATACAAATGTTTCCAGAATATACAGTTCATTTTCACAACCTTTATCCATCTTCTGTCACAGAAAGGGCATGATGAAGAGTGAAGCTCTCGGATGGACCTTTCTGAAAATCACCTGACTGTAGTGCTTTCGTTTTTCTCTATTCTCCATGTAACATGAGCCGAATAAAGACAATTGAAATTGCATCTCTGTGTATTGCTTGTGATATGTTACCTTGTGTGCCAAAGGGTTTTCATGTCTGGTATAGACATAAGGTTTTCTATCCATATCGGGTGAACTGTTTAGAAATTACAGCACTTGTTGTACATAGTTCCCCCATTTTAGGGGACCAAAAGTATTGGGACGAATTCACTTATGTATATTAAAGTAGTAAAACGTTACATATTTGGTACCATATTCCTAGCACGCAATGAATACATTAATAATTTGAATAATGATTCTTGAAATATGTTATTTTCACTGTGTTTCAAATATGAGCTAACCTAAAATAAAGAAACACATGCTTGTAACCTCAGAATGATGTTAAATCTCCCATTGTTATCCTCCTAGATGCTTCTGTAGTCCCTGTGGAAAGAAAATACTATCCTCAGACTATATTGAATGTGATCTAATGTTACAAGTGCATCCACATCCAATATTATTTTACATATAATAAATAAATTAATTTGGTATATTACACTTATGTATTGTGCAATACATTGATCTTTATTACAGGCATGTGTAACAGTATAGAGCCCTTCAGTGGACACATCATAACACCCATAACACCTTGCGGTCAAACATGGAAATGGTTCCAATAGATTTTCCACAATGAATTTTTCCCCATAGGGGATTTTAGAACCACTTCAAAAAAGGTCTGTTTCATGTAGGCTTTCCCTGGCGTGACCTTTTGATAACCGTGTAAATCTCTCTCGGGCAAGGTGACTTCAGCTTTAATGACTCTTAAGACACGGAAATGCTAATTACAATCAAAGTAGACATCATGCAAGACTACAAATCACGGCAAGATCCCGCACGTCGTCTCTAGCTGACACCTTTGCTCTCAGCTAGCTAGCTACTAGCTACCTTCATCCAAAACGAAATATATACTCTACACTTTCATTTACTGTCCCATATTTTATTTAACTAATATCTGTTGGCTTATTTATGCGTTTGGTCTCGTGTCTTGTACAGAATACTATCCTAGTAGCGGTCAGATATTTACAATGTGACATCATACTAGACTATTTTTTTGCGAAGAAGCTAGCTAGCTACCTATCTACCTAGATGATATTAGCAACATACCCTTATTTTACCAGATCCTCTTCTCCTTCACCCGATGGAAGTCTAAACGCAGCTATATCAACACCCTTCTTGTCAATTTAACAGGCCTATGTTGCTGCTGTCAATTATGAGCAGCACATCTACCTCTGCATTCAGTCTGAACCCCAGAATAAGCAGGAGGACGACAGCATTACACAGGTGGGGGAAAGGCAGCAAAAACAGCACACCACAACACTTTTAAAGGTGTTACTGAGTCTAGATGTTATCCAATCAGGAGAAGAACAAGTGATGGAAGCAGCATAGGATAAATGGGTGAAGGTAGGGTGGGTTTATAGAGATCAGATGGAGAGTTCCAAAGTGTCCGAAGTTGAGGGACCAGGGGGCATAAAAGGCATAGTGTGGAATAAGGGGTAGCCAGAGGGATGGTTGGCCATGGAATAAACATAAAATGGGGTGCTGGTGTGTTAGCCTACAAAGCTGGAAGCTACCAGTATTTTCTTCCATTGTAAAGTGTTCTAGCCTGTAATGGACTAGCGTGTTTTGGACCCTACAATGATTCTCTACACAAAGACTGCTTGTTTTGTCACATAAACTATTCTAATTTTAACAACCAGGAAATGGCGGAGCGATTTCTGCATAGTGCACCTTTAAAAATGGAATTGTCAACTCAAACAAATGTATCCAATTTATTAATTACTAAATTTAGCTAACATTAGATAGTTAATCCAGAGTTTCTTACCTTTGCCTCGATTCGGCATCATGGCCCTGGTGAGTGACATGAAGCTTAAGACAGGCATTTGTAGTTCTGTATGATGAATTAGCCACATTAGCGGCTAATTAGGATTTCATTTGTGGGGGGTAAATACAGTGGTGGAAAAAGTAATCAATTGTCATACTTGAGTAAAAGTAAAGATACCTCAATAGAAAATGACTAAAGTAAAAGTGAAAGTCACCCAGTAAAATACTACTTCAGTAAAGTCTAAAAGTATCTGGTTTAAAATGTTCTAAAGTACAGTGGTGGAAAAAATACAAAATTCTCATACTTGAGAAAAAGTAAATGCTATACATCAAATTCCTTATATTAAGCAAACCAAATCCCAAAAATGTCTTGTTTAAAATTACGAACAGACAGGGGCACACTCAGACATAATTTACAAACGCAGTATGAGTGCCTGAGTGGCGCAGTGGTCTAAAACTGTGCCACTAGAGATCCTGGTTCGAATCCAGGCTCTGTCGCAGCCGGCCGCGACCAGGAGACTCATGGGCGGCGCACAATTGGCCCAGCGTCGTCCAGGGTAGGGGAGGGAATGGCCGGCAGGGATGTAGCTCAGTTGATAGAGCATGGCGTTTGCAACGTCAGGGTCGTGGGTTTGATTCCCACGGGGGGGCCAGTATAAAAAAAATGTATTCACTAACTGTAAGTCGCTCTGGATAAGAGCGTCTGCTAAATGACTAAAAATGTAAATGTAAATAGTGAGTCCGCCAGATCAGAGGCAGTAGGGGAGACAACACGTTATATTGATAGGTGTGTGAATTGGACCATATTGCTGTCCTGCCTGAGCATTCGAAATGTAAGAGTACTTTTGGGTGTCAGGGAAAATGTATGGGAGTAGAAAGTACATATTTTCTTTAGGAATGTATTGGAGTAAAAGTAAAAGTTGCCAAAAATAGTAAAGTACAGATACCCAAATAAACTACTTAAGTAGTACTTCAAAGTATTTTTACTTAAGTACTTTACACCATTGGGTAAATACAGGCAAATATATTGATACAAGTCACCTTTTCCGAGAGATTTACACTGTTATCAAAACGTCAAGCCAGGGTAAGCCTACATGAAAAACAGCCCTTATTTGAAGTGTATCTAAAATCCTCTATGGGAAAAATCAATTGGAACCACTTCCATGTTTGACTGCTAGGTTATTGGTATTATGACTCATACTGTGGTACTCTATAATATGCCATTTAGCAGATGCTTTTATCCAAAGCGACTTACAGTCATGCGTGCATACATTTTTGTGTATGGGTGGTCCCGGGGATCGAACCCACTACCCTGACGTTACAAGCGCCGTGCTCTACCAGCTGAGCTACTCTACTGCTCCCACCCTTGCCCCATCATGGGCTCCAACCAGGGACCCTCTGAACATATCGACAACTGTCAACTCATGAACTGAAGTATCATTAGCTGTCACTCCAAAAAAGCCGCGGACCTTGCAGAGCAAGGGAAATAACTTGTTAACTAGCCAGCTAACTTAGCTAGTTAGTTTAGAACTGATTCATTAAGACAAAACTCCACACACACATTTCGTAAAGAATCTCCATAATGTCCACGTTATATTACCAGGTTCACACGGGCACACGGGACAATCAGATGGACTGGACGTCAATACACATTAGCTGTCTCTCCCGTTTGAAGATGAAAACGAAACTGAAACAATGCTAACGTTAGCTAGCCACCGAACACTGAAAACTAGCAAGGTGCTAACATTAGCTTGTTAGCTCGTAATGTTTAGCTAGGTAACTTTTGCTAGCTAGCTACCTTAGGAAGACAAACTTATATAACATTAATTCCTGACACCACACAAAGACATCGTTTACACTGTATGTGACTAATATTGATGGCAACGTTTTCAGAGGTTACAAACTCCATTTAGTTAGTGACTTTTATACATTTAAAAGGGGGAGAGCAGGAGAAAGCATCCCTACCTCTCCAGTCTCCATCAGTCGGAAAATCTAACGGCTTTTACTCCCGCCGCGCGCAGCGCTGACGTCACACCCTAACAGAATACAGTAGGTTGCCCATGTATAAAACAAGAAAATACTAAATACAGACAAATATATATATATATATATAATAATTAGAAAAAATATGAACAATTTCAAGTGCAATTGTATTCACTCAGAAAAAAAATCTCATTATAATGATTCAGGAAGATGTTATTATTTTTGTTATTAACTATGGATAATGTCTTACATTAACAAGATGATTAAATTCAATCAAAAATATTTGTGATTTTGGTATAGAATTCTGGCATTTTTGTTTGTGTATAAAGTATTTGGCAACAAGAATTTAAAAAAATCACAATCATTTAAATGGTCTTGTTGTCATAGCAATAGTGACATATTGTATCCTTCATGTCAAAAATATGTGCAGTGTTCAAAAAGGTAAATAAGTATTCTGCTAGGTTTTCCCAAAAATCTATCACAGATTTACATTCATAGAACAAGTGAGTAAGATTTTCACCTTTTTCTCAGAAAACGCAGATATCATTAATATCAACAAATTTGGACAACATAGAATTACATGGATATATCTTCTGTATAATCTTAAAGTGCACTTCCTTAAATTTGTTTGGTATACAATATTTGTAAGGCATCAACCAAGCTTTTTTCCAGGCAATGTCAGGAATAAGCATATTCCAGAATTGTTTTCCTCTAGGCATAAATTGGTTCCATGAATGGAAAATGTGTCTATACTTGTGTTTGTTTTGTTAGACATGTATGATTTACATTTACATTTTAGTCATTTAGCAGACGCTCTTATCCAGAGCGACTTACAGGAGCATATAGGGTTAAGTGCCTTGCTTAAGGGCACATCGACAGATTTTTCACCTAGTCGGCTCGGGGATTAGAACCAGCGACCTTTCGGTTACTGGCACAACGCTCTTACCCACTAAGCTACCTGCCGCCCCGATGTATGATGTATGAACCTGTTCTCAACTGGCTTACCTGGTTAAATAAATAAAGGTGAAATGATGTAGGGATGTAAGTTGTTGATAATTTTGTATAATGAATAATACAAAAATAAAAAAAGAAGTAAAAAGATTAAATAATTATAATTGGTTGGGCCACAGATAGAACAATGACCTCTTCTTCTTCTTCTTCTTCTTCTTCTTCTTTCTTCTTCTTCTTCTTCTTCTTCTTCTTCTTCTTCTTCTTCTTCATTGGCATTTATCGGCGGTTGGTATCCAACGTTATGGTGCATTACCGCCACTTAATGTACTGGAGTGTGGACCAGAGACAGGGAGAAACTAAATCCTACCTGCCAGCTCCGTTGCTCTTAAAAAAAGATAACAAAATATTTGAGACTATATCTAATGATGTTCTACTCAATGTACTCTTTAAACTAATTTCCTGTATCTCCTTCTCCCTCATACTAGATCTCAGCCTCTCTCTTTCCCTCTGATACTGCCCACACTGAAGCAATACATGCTCCACGGTCTCTGTTTCCTGGCAATAATCACATGTTCCTGTTGGATGCTTTCCTATCACATTTCAGGTCTTATTCAACCGGTTGTAAAATCTTGTAAAAATAGCCTCCTCTCTTCTGTCCCTTCCTGCCGTCCTCCCCTCCTTTCCGATGGTACTTGAAATAAATGCCTTCCCTTAGTATCTCCACTGCTCCTGCCATCTCTGCACCATCACTGTCCATATCAGGCTATTTACCTCTGCCTTGCTCATTGAAACTACAACATCAACTTCCCAACAACTAAGTGCTTGTTTAGCCAGTACATCAACTGCCTCGTTCCCCTCCACCCCCACATGGGCTGGGACCCAAGTAAATATTATCTGTATACCTATTTGTCTAACCCTGCCATGGGTTTGTAATACATCATAAAGCAGGTATTGTCTGCTACTTGAGCTAAAGGACTGGAGACTCATTAACACTGCACATGAATCAGAGGAAATAACTACTCTGTCTGGCTTGACTTCCTCCACCCACTGCAAGGCCAACAGTATGGCCATCAGCTCCTCCGTATATACAGCCAGATGATCTGTAATACGTTTCCTGACTTCCACCCGACATTCCTGCACTACAAATGCTGACCCAGTACGTCCTGTCCTTGGATCTTTTGAACCATCTGGGTAAATGGCCACAAAATCCTGATACACAGTATCCAGATATCTCTTAAACAAATCAGATGGATCAACACCCTCCCTATCTTTGTGTAGTCTCTCGAACACTTCTAGATCAACTACTGGATACGAGAGTAGCCATGGTGGATTTACAGGAATAGCTACCGTTGGACTAAACTCCCTCGATACAGTCCCATCTCCTTCGCCTGGGTATTAACCACCCACCCAAAGCTCATGTTCTGTCTTCGCTCATGTTCCCAGCATGCCTGTAAAATCCCTTTCGCAGGATGAGACACCCCATGTCCATGTAGGTTGACCCAATAATTCATTGCATGATGCTGCCACCACCATGCTTCGCCGTAGGGATGGTGCCAGGTTTCCTCCAGACGTGACGCTTGGCATTCAGGCCAAAGAGTTCAATCTTGGTTTCATCAGACCAGAGAATCTTGTTGCTCGTGGTATTTAGGTGCCTCTTAGCAAACTCCAAGCGGGCTGTCGTGTGCCTTTTACTGAGGAGTGGCTTCCGTCTGGCCACACTACCATAAAGGCCTGATTGGTGGAGTGCTGCAGAGATGGTTGTCCTTCTGGAAGGTTCTCCCATCTCCACAGAGGAACTCTGGAGCTCTGTCAGAGTAACCATCGGGTTCTTCGTCACCTCCCTGACCAAGGCCCTTCTCCCCCGATTGTTCAGTTTGGCCGGGCAGCCAGCTCTAGGAAGAGTCTTGGTGGTTCCAAACATCTTCCATTTAAGAATGATGGAGGCCACTGTGTTTTTGGGGACCTTCAATGCTGCAGAAATGTTTTGGTACCCTTCCCCAGATTTGTACCTCGACACAATCCTGTCTTGGAGCTCTACGGACAATTCCTTCGACCTTATGGCTTGGTTTTTGCTCTGACTTGCACTGTCAAATGTGGGACCATATATATATAGACAGGTGTGTGCCTTTCCAAATCATGTCCAATAAATTGAATTTACCACAGGTGGACTCCAATCAAGTTGTAGAAACATCTCAAGGATGATCAATGGAAACAGGATGCACCTGAGCTCAATTTCGAGTCTCATAGCAAAGGTTCTGAATACTTATGTAAATAAGGTATTTCTGTTTTTGTTTTGTTTTTAAATTTGCAAAAAATTCTATAAACCTGTTTTTGCTTTGTCATTATGGGGTGTTGTGTGTAGATTGCTGAGGAAATTGTTTTATTTAATCCATTTTAGAATAAGGCTATAACGTATCAACATGTGGAAAAAGTCAAGGGGTCTGAATACTTTCCAAAGGCACTGTAAATGCTGGCCTAATGACAATTGCCAAATGTCATTACACTCTTTGGTGTTTTGTGTAACAGATACTGTATCTCTTTCCATTCAACACGGTTTGGAGGCTGGAAATATGAGTGGATGAACATGCGCAGATAGCCTAGTAAAGGAGACCTTTGAAGTGATTGTTTGACAATCAGATGAAAACATCATGACTGGTTGTGTTTATGCCACAATAAAAGGTCATACATTTTAAAAGTTAAATGACAAATGTTTACTACTAGGTCCACAGAGATACTATTGAATTAATAGGGATTCTATTTGTAATTCTGTGATTAGGCCCATACATTTTTTTGGTGCACACGCAAGCGCGTGCACATATAGGAGGTCCCGTACCGGGAAGAAATTAATTATACTTTCATGAAAAGGGGCATGAGGAAAGCCCTACAATATTACGTTTTTCTAAGTAGTGAGAATGCTCGGGTGAAGGCAATGTTGAAAAGTAACCTCTAAACATGTTGTACTTTTCTTAAATGTTGTTTTGTAATTGACTGAAACAAGCAGACAACAAGAAAATTGCATTTGAAAAATGTGAAGTTTTTGCTGTGAGCCATTGGGGTAACTTATGTAACCACAGGTTGTTTTCCCCATAGGCGGGCGGGGCCTTAACGTTCTATCTAATACCGACTGGGACTATGCTGGATTACCATGGTAATGTAGAATGTTCGTTCAAATGATGCTAACTGATGTGGCTCATGCAATGGAATGTATTTTTTTGTAATGTCAGTTGAGTTGACTCAACAAATCACAGCACAGCTTGAAGGGTACACTTCCTGGTTTTACTTCCTGGCATGGGTCTAGGTTGAAGATGGGAAGGTTAGGACAATGCAATAATTCCATGCGGAAGCTTTCGAAAAATAAACAAATTCATGGGACCAGCGCCGTTGTTGGGTTCTACAGGATTAGCATTGAAAACGTGACCAGCGGTCAGGAAATCCAGTAATAAAGTGGATGTAGATTATTTTAAAAAATGTCTAAAGGAATAGAATGACAGTAAAGCAGTTATGTTATGTGTTCGCTGAGTAGTTCGCTGAAAGTCACTACGATTAAGTTTGTTTTTCACTTTGATGGCAAACTTTCTGTGCTGCTACCATTCACTCCCAGTCATTCCGAATGCAGAAGTTGGGGACTTGTTGAATAGTGGCGCAAAGAGTTATTGGATACTAGAATCCTAACATTCATAACTTAAGTGTTTTTTCTTAACATTTAATTTCAAACATTAACATCCCTAACACATAGAGTCCCCCTTGTAAAAACTAGCATGAGCTTCTTGAGGAAAGTTACATTTTTAATCATACTTTTAGTATGACTCCATGTGTGGCTTAAAGTAATGTACTTATGTGAGCTTCATATACTGTATGCTAGACAACAATTTCAAAGGGTTAATTTTCGCATCAAGGACACGCGGGTAGTTCCGCGAAATTAGTGCCTTTTGCATCCCTTTGATATTTTATATAGAAATTGTGCGCTAATATTGAATTTTAAAAGCCAGTTATTTTCAATTAAGTGCCTTTAATATAGACCACATAAAGACTTGCTAAAGTGCCAAAATTCAGCATTTTGACATGTCCCTCTGTGCACCCTCTTTGACATCCAGGAAGATTTGAACCCACTTAACCCCAACATTTCTCCAAGTTGTCACCATCGTTGTAAAGCCCTAGTTATTGTTGTTGCTTTGACAAAGTCATTTCTGAAGATCATTCTTTATTTAATGTGATTAGTGATTCATTTTAAGGTAAAAAAAAAAAAACTGTCCCTCATTTTAAAGTCAACCCTGTTACGTGAACTGAACTCTTTAAATATCGAGAAACTATTCCTTTTAAAATATGTTTTTCAAAAGAAACATTGAACATCTAATAATCAAATCATAGTGTAAAAGCTGGTTGAACTCTATTTGGTCATTTTCTGGTGTTTTGTGGTGGAAAACTGAGTGGGTCAAGCACAACATGTCAACCCTGTTCAACATGAGCTCTTGATGACAGAATGTTAAAATTAGGTGAAATCAAAAGTTTTTCGTCACCAGGTAACGACCCATGCCATGTCAACAAGATGAGTTCCGGTGTCATACTTACAATAGCTGTCATTTATATTTTCTGGTTTAAATTAGCTGTTTACACACAGAAATGCCATACATTGTTAATCTTTCACTTAAACATAGGGGGAGCAGGATATTTTTTAGTTTTTTCTGTAAATCCAGGGGAGTATACAGGAAATGCAGTTTCTCTTTATTATAAAAGGGGCGGACCTTCTGCCATCAACATTCTGTGGAGGTATCTTCCTTTTTTAACAATATATTATGTGACATTTTTCCAATTTCAACAAAACATCAGCAAACATGGAAGGAGTGATATCAATGGTATTTTAGTCTGGAACAGAGTCAATAGACACAGGATACCAAAAATAAAAGCACATTCAAGGATGAAACTAGGATCCCAAGCTACAGGAAAATACATGTGAATTTGTATAAATCGTGGAGGAGTTATGTCTGGAAAAAGTACTAAATGTATCAACCTATTTCATTACCAATCTGCCATTGACCAAGGGATGTTTCTATAAAGACCTAATCAACTACCACACTCTGTTGTTGGACAGTTCAGTTGGAGACACCGGCATTGGGCTGCTTTTGCGTCGGTGTTTTGAACAGACCTGGGTTCAATAACTATTCGAAATCATTTTAAATACTTTAGCTGTGTTTGATTGAGCTTGCCTGTTGCAACCAATAGAAAAGCCCTAAACGTAAAAAAACTGCCTACCTGGCACTTTTAAGCAGGCTTAAGCAAACGCTGAAAGTATCTGAAGGATTTCAAATTGTATTTGAACCCAGGTCTGGTTTTGATTCCATGTTGTATGGTGGCGTCAGGAGTCAGGACCTTAGACCTCTTTCCCCTCCAGTTTTTTAACAACTCCTCTCCCTCCCAGTTTATCAATGAAGGCAGAGCTGTCTTTGGCGTCTGACATGTCGTTCACCTGCCACTCAAACTTCAGACCTGTGAAACACACGAGAACACAGACAGTCAGTCATTTCTCCTTTTTTTAAGGAGTTGGGGCAATCTCACTCCTCACATATTTTTGTTTGTTTATTGGAGATTTAAAAAAGAGGACAGTGTGCTGAAATAGGCCGGTTTCAAACCCATGCTGCAGAGGTGTATGTGTTCTGGAGGACCTGGCTTAGACTGCTAGACCACCTTAGGTCACTAGTCTAGAATTTCTGTGTCATTCATCAGGCTCATGAACGCTAGAATCCGCAGTTGAAACAATAACAAAATGGTTTTGGTAAAAAGCTGATGGATGGGCCCGGAGAAATGTAACGACTCAAATTCATAGACAGAGATATGGATGCAAGGACTGACCATCCCATGGTATAGAAATGATAGTTTTATCCATATTTTGAGGCGATACAGTGTTTGTTTAAATTTATGTTGTTTACAAACATTGGAGTAAAACAACCATATATTTTGGGTTCTGATGAGGTACGATCGGTGGCGTGTCCAGGGTGTGGTCCAGGGTGACCAGGGTCCCCCTGAAAACTGATTGTGCAATTCTGAGATCTGATAGGTCGTCTCTGAATATATTGATAATTTTGACCAAGATACTTTGTAGGCTGATTGTCATTCCACTGATGGTGTTGTAGTTGATTGTCATTCCACCGATGGTGTTGTAGTTGATGTCATTCCACTGATGGTGTTGTAGTTGATTGTCATTCCACCGATGGTGTTGTAGTTGATGTCATTCCACTGATGGTGTTGTAGTTGATGTCATTCCACTGATGGTGTTGTAGTTGATTGTCATTCCACTGATGGTGTTGTAGTTGATGTCATTCCACTGATGGTGTTGTAGTTGATTGTCATTCCACCGATGGTGTTGTAGTTGATGTCATTCCACTGATGGTGTTGTAGTAGATGTCATTCCACTGATGGTGTTGTAGTTGATGTCATTCCACTGATGGTGTTGTAGTAGATGTCATTCCACTGATGGTGTTGTAGTTGATGTCATTCCACTGATGGTGTTGTAGAAGGATTTTGAAAATGAGAGCATCTTATTGGACAAGTCCAGGCAGTCTCCCTGTTTCAGTCAATTTTCTTCCGTTTGGTGGCTAATGAACATATCCCCCTGATGCTGGAAAGGGGATAGGCTGAAAGTCTTGAAAGATACCTGAGAATACCCAACCTCTTACCTTGGAACTTTGCTTTAATGTATTGCTTTGAGCTGGCGTATTTCATTTTCTTTTTGATAGTTGAGTGTTCTGGAGCCCTGCATTTTCAAACAGAAAAATACTACGTTTAGAAAGCGCTCCAAACGTTCTGCCTTGAGTCAATTTCCAAATCCTCTCTCTCTCACTCCCTCCACTCAATACGGTTGACATGGTAGTGTTATTCATGGTGGTACGGTACTCCATGGTTCAACCTACCACATGATGAAGACCAGGTCCTCCTTGGGGCTGTCCTTGCTCTCCCAGGAACAGTCGTAGAGGGCATAGCGGCAGTCCTCCGTCGGCATCATGTTGACGATCTTCCTGAATACGTCCTCCTCCCCGTTCAGGTCCTTCACCTTAATTGATTGGTAATTTTTATTAATTGATAACAAATTATATAGTGCTTTTCCAGATGTTCACGTTACTAACCCTAACCCCAATTATATAATAGTAAAAAAAGTTGGACATTGCGGTTTCTGCATTTTGATGCATTAACATGACACTACATAATTATATGGCAACCACGTTAGCTCCCAATTACATTATACAGAATTGTATGAATTTTAAACAATGCTATGTGTCACTGAATTAGAACAAAGTAGCAAATACTCGTCATGACTGGATAAAAGGAATGCTTTAAGGCACTAACATGGTTAGTTGCCCGAACTCTCCGATTGCGTACAAAATGGCACCCTATTTCCTATGGGGGGTAGCCTGGCAGGTAGGAGCTTTGGGCCAGTAACCGAAAGGTTGCTGGATCGAATCCCGGAGCTGACAAGGTAAGAATCTGTAGTTCTGCCCCTGAGCAAGGCTGTTCCCCGGGCGCCGATGACGTGGATGTCGATTAAGGCAGCCCTCGCACCGCTCTGATTCAGAGGGGTTGGGTTAAATGCTGAAGACACATTTCAGTTAAATGCATTCAGTTGTACAACTGACCAGGTATCCCCATTTCCTATATAGTGCACTGCTTTAGGAGATTTAGGATGCAGTCCCTGATTTTTTTCTGTGATTCCTAGCATCCTATCTCCTTGACTCCATCTCAATAGTATGGGGGGAGAAGGTCCCTCCCCTTGGACCTTCTTCTCCAATGCATTTTGAGAACGAAGCGAGGAGAGAGGATGCAAGGAATCGAGGAAATAGACATCGAGAAAGGGCTTAGAATGCCTAAATATATGGTCCTCTGGATCTCAGTTGGTAGAGCATGGCGCTTGCAAAGTGCTCGATTCCCGAGAAACATCCATACGTTTAAAAAAAATGATGTGCGCATGACTACGTCGCTTTGGATAAAAGTGTCTGCTAAATGTCATATACTATGACATTTATAATGATATACTGTTATGTATGCTACCGCTGACCTTCAGGCAGTTGTCCTCGTCCACGACGATACATTTCCCGTCGTCGCTGATCTTGAAGAGCACCAGCTTCAGCTGCTCCTGCTTATCGGCCCCCTGGAGGCGAACTCTGATCTTGTCAAACGTGAGCACGACGTCGTCATGGACGGCTATTCCAGAGGCCTGGTCACAAAGGAGAAAATAACAGGAAGCAGAACACAACCTGAGACAGTTGTCCCCAAGCTCCTAAGAAATGTATCGTCTTGAAGAATCAATTTGAATATAAAAAGTAATTGAAATTACCATTGCTTGAACAGCAGGAAATCTTATGACCACATTAGGACCTTGTAACCTTACAGATTTATTTATATGCAGGGATTGACATTAAGGGTTGACCTTGGGCAACTGAACTGAGCAGTCGGGGCAAGTGAACCTGCTCTGTGGTTGCCCAATTGGGCGGGTGAAATGTATTCCTGAAAACAACCAAACTGCAAAGAATTCCATCAGCCTAAATGTATCTTTGTTGTTTCTTACCATTTACAGTAAGTGAAAGACTGACAAGTTTTGGAATTTCTGTGTGTAATTAGCTATTTTCACAATTTCGGGCAAGTGACCATAATCTTTGGAATACCAATACATTATCCTGACTAGTGATGGGAAGTTTGGCTCTTTTTACTGACTCTGATCTTTGACTCATTTCGTTCATTTGAGTCAGTAATGCCCAGACCATGCAGGACCCCCTACCGGCGAAAGATGAACTGAAAACTCGAGAGTCATGATTCTACAAGCCTCTCAGTCACATGTGGTTCACCATAGGGGGCTTATTGGAGCCGCCATTTGTGACTGAGACTTTTAAAAATGTGCTTTAAACAATGTACATGTGTTGATTGTATGGAAAAAATACGATTATTTCTTGATACATTTGAAACGAGGTCTAGTTGTGGCCGCAACCGGACTAGATTGTGAAAGACTCTTGGCAGAATGCATTGCTTGACTGCCGTGAGGGTGGTAAGTACAGTCGTTCGCGAACTGCAGCATCCCAAACGATTCGTTCTCGGGTTCGAGTTTGTTGTGCAGAGGCTGTGTATGTTTTGGTTCTACAAAGCTGTGTCCATCATTACATTAAATTATCAACTAATTGCAGTCATTCTTGGACCATGTGATCAATTATCATTTTAAACATGTATTTTTCGTCTCTATGCTCATGATCTATTTCCCTGCAGGCAGATGACGGACAGTTGGTGGTCGGAGCACGTCTCTGGAGCCGCTGAGCTGGAGGAGCACGTCTCTGGACCCGCTGAGCTGGAGGAGCACGTCTCTGGAGCCGCTGAGCTGGAGGAGCACGTCTCTGGAGCCGCTGAGCTGGAGGAGCACGTCTCTGGAGCCGCTGAGTTGGAGGAGCACGTCTCTGGAGCTGCTGAGCTGGAGGAGCACGTCTCTGGAGCCGCTGAGCTGGAGGAGCACGTCTCTGGAGCCGCTGAGCTGGAGGAGCATGTATTCATCCTGCTGGAGGACTCATTGCGGCCAGCACTAGCAGGTCAAACTGTCAGTAAAAAGAATCGTTCAAAAAGAATGAATCGTTCGCAAACTGTACATCACTACTCCTGACTTATCCAAGTGCCATTCAGGCATAAATGCCTATCCCTGATATGTAGATTGATGCTTTAGTGTCAGAAGCTAAAATTGGCATAAGAACAAGAGTTTGGCCTGTGAAAGTAGCCCCGATTTGTCACATGCGCCGAATACAAGAGGTGTAGACCTTACAGTGAAATGCTTACTTACAAGCCCTTAACCAACAATGCAGTTTTAAGAAAGAATACACAAAAAAAAAATCACACAAAAAATACAATATTAAATAATACTAAATAAAAGTAACAAATAATTAAAGAGCAGCAGTAAAATTAAAAACAGCGAGGCTATATACAGAGGGTACTGGTACAGAGTCAATGTACGGGGGCACCGGTTAGTCGAGGTAATTGGGGTAATATGTACATGTAGGTAGAGTTATTAAAGTGACTATGCATAGACAATAAACAGAGAGTAGCAGCAGTGTAAAGGGGGGGGGGGGGGGGCAATGCAAATAGTCAGGGTAGCCATTTGATTAGATGTTCAGGGGTCTTATGGCTTGGGGGTAGAAGCTGTTTAGAAGCCTCTTGGACCTAGACTTGGCGCTCTGGTACCGCTTGTCGTGCGGTAGCAGAGAGAAACAGTCTATGACTAGGGTGGCTGGAGTCTTTGACCATTTTTAGGGCCTTCCTCTGACACCGCCTGGTAGAGAGGTCCTGGATGGCTGGAAGCTTGGCCCCAGTGATGTACTGGGCCGTACGCACTACCCTATGTAGTGCCGTGCGGTCGGAGGCCAAGCAGTTGCAATACGAAGCAGTGATGCAACCAGTCAGGATGCTCTCGATGGTGCAGCTGTAGAACTTTTTGAGGATCTGAGGACCAATGCCAAATCTTTTTAGTCTCCTTAGGGGGAATAGGTTTTGTTGTGCCCTCTTCACAACTGTCTTGGTGTGCTTGGACCATGTTAGTTTGTTGGTGATGTGGACACCAAGGAACTTGAAGCGCTCAACCTGTTCCACTACAGCCCCGTTGATGAGAATGGGGGCGTGCTCGGTCCTCTTCTTTTTCCTGTAGTCCACAATCATCTCATTTGTCTTGATCCCGTTGAGGGAGAGGTTGTTGTCCTGACACCTCACAGCCAGGTCTCTGACCTCCTCCCTATAGGCTGTCTCGTCGTTGTCGGTGATCAGGCCTACCACTGTCATCAGCAAACTTAATGATGGTGTTGGAGTCGTGCCTGGCCATGCAGTCATGGGTGAACAGGGAGTACAGGAGGGTACTGAGCACATACCCCTGAGGGGCCCCCGTGTTGAGGATCAGCGTGGCGGATGTGTTGTTATCTACCCTTACCACCTGGGAGCAGCCCGTCAGGAAGTCCAGGATCCAATTGAAGAGGGAGGTGTTTAGTCCCAGGGTCCTTAGCTTAGTGATGAGCTTTGAGGGCACTACGGTGTTGAACGCTGAGGTGTTCCTTTTGTCCAGGTGTGAAAGGGCAGTGTGGAGCGCAATAGAGATTGCATCATCTGTGGATCTGTTGGGGCGGTATGCAAATTGGAGTGGGTCTAGGGTTTCTGGGATAATGGTGTTGATGTGAGCCATGAGCAGCCTTTCAAAGCACTTGACATCGGCTACAGAGAGCGTGATCACACAGTCGTCCGGAACAGCTGATGCTCTCATGCATGTTTCAGTGTTACTTGCCTCGAAGCGAGCATAGAAGTAATTTAGCTAGTCTGGTAGGCTCATGTCACTGGGAAGCTCGCGGCTGTGCTTCCCTTTGTAGTCTGTAATAGTTTGCAAGCCCTGCCACATCCGACGAGTGATACGATGTTATGTGCGTGCGTGTACGTGTATGTGCTTTCTGCGGGAACACATGTACATAGCATCAGAACCGGTGTTGTAGTCGAGTCACTAAACCTCGAGTCTGAGTCGAGTCCCTAGTCTCCTGTGATCGAGTCCGAGTCGAGTCACGAGTCCCACTAAGTCTGAGTTGAGTTGCTTGTGTTTCCATTGCTCATGTTTCTTGGACCAAGCAGGTCTCTTCTTCTTATTGGTGTCCTTTAGTAGTGGTTTCTTTGCAGCAATTCGACCATGAAGGCCTGATTCACACAGTCTCCTCTGAACAGTTGATGTTGAGATGTGTCTGTTACTTTGGGCTGCAATTTCTGAGGCTGGTAACTCTAATTAACTTATCCTCTGCAGCAGAGGTAACTCTGGGTCTTCCATTCCTGTGGCGGTCCTCATGAGAGCCAGTTTCATCATAGCGCTTGATGGATTTTGCGACTGAACGTGAAGAAACTTTCAAAGTTCTTGCATTTTTCCGTATTGACTGACCTTCATGTCTTAAAGTATTGATGGACTGTCGTTTCTCTTTGCTTATTTGAGCTGTTCTTGCCATAATATGGACTTGGTCTTTTACCAAATAGGGCTATCTTCTGTATACCACCCCTACCTTGTCACAACACAGCTGATTGGCTCAAACGCATTAAGAAGGAAAAAATTCCACAAATTAACTTTTAAGAAGGCACACCTGTTAATTGAAATGCATTCCAGGTGACTACCTCATGAAGCTGGTTGAGAGAATGCCAAGAGTGTGCAAAGCTGTCATCAAGGCAAAGGGTGGCTACTTCAAAGAATCTCAAATATAAAATATATTTTGATTTGTTTAACACTTTTTGGGTTCCTACATGATTCCATATGTGTTATTTCATAGTTTCGATGTCTTCACTATTATTCTACAATGTAGAAAATAGTAAAAATAAAGAAAAACCCTCGGATGAGTAGGTGTCCAAATTTTTGGACTGGTACTGTATATGAAAATAAGTGGCGACATGGAGCAGGCATGCGCTGGCTTGATGCTGAAAAAAGCATCTTGCCTCCAACTGACACCTGACTAGTGTCGCTGGTCTGGAGGAGGAGGTGTGGCTTGATAAAGCGGCCTATCGCGGGCGCCCCCCGTGAACGCTGTCGCACTCTGGAGGGACGCCGGCCTCCAGATGGCTCATTGCTAACTGGGTTGGCGGGAAGATTTTCATGTGAGCATTGAAGTAACGCAAAGATTTTAAAGATTTCCTCCTGTTACACAATGGCCATAATTGCCTGCAATATCCAACTGCCTATGAAACAAATACGTCTTCCATACACAGGCTCACGCTTTTTATTTTAATATAATGTTCAATAGTTATGTCAAATCAGTAATGGTGTTTTGACGGGATTATTGACCAGATGATATTTGCTGTAATTGTAACAGGCTCTGATATGTTTAGGCCTAGTTTAGTTTAGTTCCAGAGTGAAAACTAAAGGGAGACGGTACATGGGGTATAGAGAGAAATACATGGGGTATAGAGAGAAATACATGGGGTATAGAGAGAAATACATGGGGTATAGAGAGAAATACATGGGGTATAGAGAGAAATACATGGGGTATAGAGAGAGAAATACATGGGGTAAAGAGAGAAATACATGGGGTATAGAGAGAAATACATGGGGTATAGAGAGAAATACATGGGGTATAGAGAGAAATACATGGGGTATAGAGAGAAATACATGGGGTATAGAGAGAAATACATGGGGTATAGAGAGAAATACATGGGGTATAGAGAGAGAGAAATACATGGGGTATAGAGAGAAATACATGGGGTATAGAGAGAAATACATGGGGTATAGAGAGAAATACATGGGGTATAGAGAGAAATACATGGGGTATAGAGAGAAATACATGGGGTATAGAGAGAAATACATGGGGTATAGAGAGAAATACATGGGGTATAGAGAGAAATACATGGGGTATAGAGAGAAAAATACATGGGGTATAGAGAGAAATACATGGGGTATAGAGAGAAATACATGGGGTATAGAGAGAAATACATGGGGTATAGAGAGAAATACATGGGGTATAGAGAGAAAGGGGTAGAGAAATACATGGGGTATAGAGAGAAATACATGGGGTATAGAGAGAAATACATGGGGTATAGAGAGAAAATACATGGGGTATAGAGAGAAATACATGGGGTATAGAGAAAATACATGGGGTATAGAGAGAAATACATGGGGTATAGAGAGAAATACATGGGGTATAGAGAGAAATACATGGGGTATAGAGAGAAATACATGGGGTATAGAGAGAAATACATGGGGTATAGAGAGAAATACATGGGGTATAGAGAGAGAAATACATGGGGTATAGAGAGAAATACATGGGGTATAGAGAGAAATACATGGGGTAGAGAGAAAATACATGGGGTAGAGAGAGATACACATGGGGTATAGAGAGAGAAATACATGGGGTATAGAGAGAAATACATGGGGTATAGAGAGAGAAATACATGGGGTATAGAGAGAAATACATGGGGTATAGAGAGAGAAATACATGGGGTATAGAGAGAAATACATGGGGTATAGAGAGAAATACATGGGGTATAGAGAGAAGTGTTAACAAAGAGTCTCAGAGTAGGTGTGCTGATCCAGGATCAGTTCCCCTGGTCAATATAATGATGAACTAAAAGCCCCAAACTGGACCTGGGGTATAGATCAGCACTCTCGCTTTGTGAATACAGGCCCTGAAGAGTAGGTCTGACCCTAGATCAATCAGCACTCTCGCTTTGTGAATACAGGCCCTGAGCCCAAACTGACCCTGGATCAATCAGCACTCTCGCTTTGTGAATACAGGCCCTGAGCCCAAACTGACCCTAGATCAATCAGCACTCTCGCTTTGTGAATACAGGCCCTGAGCCCAAACTGACCCTAGATCAATCAGCACTCTCGCTTTGTGAATACAGGCCCTGAGCCCAAACTGACCCTAGATCAATCAGCACTCTCGCTTTGTGAATACAGGCCCTGAGCCCAAACTGACCCTAGATCAATCAGCACTCTCGCTTTGTGAATACAGGCCCTGAGCCCAAACTGACCCTGGATCAATCAGCACTCTCGCTTTGTGAATACAGGCCCTGAGCCCAAACTGACCCTGGATCAATCAGCACTCTCGCTTTGTGAATACAGGCCCTGAGCCCAAACTGACCCTAGATCAATCAGCACTCTCGCTTTGTGAATACAGGCCCTGAGCCCAAACTGACCCTGGATCAATCAGCACTCTCGCTTTGTGAATACAGGCCCTGAGCCCAAACTGACCCTAGATCAATCAGCACTCTCGCTTTGTGAATACAGGCCCTGAGCCCAAACTGACCCTAGATCAATCAGCACTCTCGCTTTGTGAATACAGGCCCTGAGCCCAAACTGACCCTAGATCAATCAGCACTCTCGCTTTGTGAATACAGGCCCTGAGCCCAAACTGACCCTAGATCAATCAGCACTCTCGCTTTGTGAATACAGGCCCTGAGCCCAAACTGACCCTAGATCAATCAGCACTCTCGCTTTGTGAATACAGGCCCTGAGCCCAAACTGACCCTAGATCAATCAGCACTCTCGCTTTGTGAATACAGGCCCTGAGCCCAAACTGACCCTAGATCAATCAGCACTCTCGCTTTGTGAATACAGGCCCTGAGCCCAAACTGACCCTAGATCAATCAGCACTCTCGCTTTGTGAATACAGGCCCTGAGCCAAAACTGACCCTAGATCAATCAGCACTCTCGCTTTGTGAATACAGGCCCTGAGCCCAAACTGACCCTAGATCAATCAGCACTCTCGCTTTGTGAATACAGGCCCTGAGCCCAAACTGACCCTAGATCAATCAGCACTCTCGCTTTGTGAATACAGGCCCTGAGCCCAAACTGACCCTAGATCAATCAGCACTCTCGCTTTGTGAATACAGGCCCTGAGCCCAAACTGACCCTAGATCAATCAGCACTCTCGCTTTGTGAATACAGGCCCTGAGCCCAAACTGACCCTAGATCAATCAGCACTCTCGCTTTGTGAATACAGGCCCTGAGCCCAAACTGACCCTAGATCAATCAGCACTCTCGCTTTGTGAATACAGGCCCTGAGCCCAAACTGACCCTAGATCAATCAGCACTCTCGCTTTGTGAATACAGGCCCTGAGCCCAAACTGACCCTAGATCAATCAGCACTCTCGCTTTGTGAATACAGGCCCTGAGCCCAAACTGACCCTAGATCAATCAGCACTCTCGCTTTGTGAATACAGGCCCTGAGCCCAAACTGACCCTGGATCAATCAGCACTCTCGCTTTGTGAATACAGGCCCTGAGCCCAAACTGACCCTAGATCAATCAGCACTCTCGCTTTGTGAATACAGGCCCTGAGCCCAAACTGACCCTAGATCAATCAGCACTCTCGCTTTGTGAATACAGGCCCTGAGCCCAAACTGACCCTGGATCAATCAGCACTCTCGCTTTGTGAATACAGGCCCTGAGCCCAAACTGACCCTAGATCAATCAGCACTCTCGCTTTGTGAATACAGGCCCTGAGCCCAAACTGACCCTAGATCAATCAGCACTCTCGCTTTGTGAATACAGGCCCTGAGCCCAAACTGACCCTAGATCAATCAGCACTCTCGCTTTGTGAATACAGGCCCTGAGCCCAAACTGACCCTAGATCAATCAGCACTCTCGCTTTGTGAATACAGGCCCTGAGCCCAAACTGACCCTAGATCAATCAGCACTCTCGCTTTGTGAATACAGGCCCTGAGCCCAAACTGACCCTAGATCAATCAGCACTCTCGCTTTGTGAATACAGGCCCTGAGCCCAAACTGACCCTAGATCAATCAGCACTCTCGCTTTGTGAATACAGGCCCTGAGCCCAAACTGACCCTAGATCAATCAGCACTCTCGCTTTGTGAATACAGGCCCTGAGCCCAAACTGACCCTAGATCAATCAGCACTCTCGCTTTGTGAATACAGGCCCTGAGCCCAAACTGACCCTAGATCAATCAGCACTCTCGCTTTGTGAATACAGGCCCTGAGCCCAAACTGACCCTGGATCAATCAGCACTCTCGCTTTGTGAATACAGGCCCTGAGCCCAAACTGACCCTGGATCAATCAGCACTCTCGCTTTGTGAATACAGGCCCTGATCTTTCACAGTGACTTAATAAGCATCGTTTCCTTGTGAGTTCTAGGCCTCTGTCAGCCGCATTCCTGCACAAGGCCTCCGTCAGCCGCATTCCTGGAGACCGTGAGGAACAAGTCAGCACTAGTAGTAGAACCGCCCTGGTGACGCCACAACACTCAGGAGGGAGCTGGTTGTGTAACTAATGTCACCCTATTCCATATATAGTTAACTGTGTTTAATCAGGGCCCATAGGGCAATTCGAATGCACCCTAAACCTTTTACATTCCTTACTTACAGAAGAATCCAAACATATGGTAAGACGAAGGCTTCATCCGAATGGCAGTAAGCAAGTCTTGATAATACACAACAAAAATGTTTTGCTTCATTGAAGATCCTGAAAATAAGACGTCTGACTCTGGACGATGCGAACGCCAAAAGAGCCAAAGATTCAGGATAGAATCCCACTGAGGTTTCAAGTTTCATGTTCTTCTTACAGCGTGGTATTGTGATCTGGCTGTGAGAGAGAGAGAGGTATACTGTCCATTTGGTATCTGTGAATACTGGACTGGAGAGAGAGAGAGGTATACTGTCCATTTGGTATCTGTGAATACTGGACTGGAGAGAGAGAGAGGTACACTGTCCATTTGCTAAGTTATTTTAAAGCCGTTCTCTCAGTTTCATAGCATGAGACATATTTCCTAACCGCTAACCCCACAATACATAGCAATACTGAGAATTTGTTGGCTTAGAAGGTGCCTTTGACGCAAAAAACCTCCAGTACTCACCATTTTCACTGCTGTGGTGTGAAGAAAGTAGACAGGAGACGGAGGATAGGTGTTAAGCTGCGCTGACGGACGGACGGGACAGAAAAGCAGGTAGAAAAAGTGGGATGTTGGGTTGTAGTCGTACACACCAATCAGCTCGCTAGAACTGTTTTCCTCTGATGGCAAATATAGCCTGCGGCTAGGTTGGTTTCCGGGGCTGTACAAACAGGTATATTAAATGTTAAGAAAACTTAAAGGCTCTTTGTTGTTGCTCATGGCAACATGGGCTACTCAACTTACAAACACTAACTTATCACAATGCTAATCAAGTCATTTTAGTTACTTTACTATGTACACTGAACAAAAATATAAACGCAACATGCAACAATTTCAAAGATTTTACTGAGTTACAGTTCATAAAAGGAAATCAGTCAATTGAAATAAATTAAGGCCCTAATCTATGGCTTTCACATGACTGGGAATACAGATATGCATATGTTGGTCACAGATACCTTTTTAAAAAAAGTAGGGGCGTGGATCAGAAAACCAGTCAGTATCTGGTGTGACCAGCATTTGCCTCATGCAGCGCGACACATCTCCTTCCCATAGAGTTGATCAGGCTGTTGATTGTGGCCCGTGGAATGTTGTCCCACTCCTCTTCAATGGCTGTCCGAAGTTGCTGGATATTGGCAGGAACTGGAACACGCTGTTGTACATGTTAATCCAGAGCATCCCAAACATGCTCAATGGGTGACATGTCTGAGTATGCAGGCCATGGAAGAACTGGGTCATTTTCAGCTTCCAGGAATTGTGTACAGATCCTTGCGACATGGGGCCGTGCATTATCATGCTGAACCATGAAGTGATGGCGGCGGATGAATGGCATAAAAATGGGCCTCAGGATCTCGTCACGGTATCTCTGTGCATTCAAATTGCCATCGATGAAACGCAATTGTGTTCATTGTCTGTAACTTATGCCTGCCCATACCATAACCCCACCGCCACCATGGGCACTCTGTTCACAACATTGAAATCAGCAAACCGCTCACCCATACAACGCCATACACATGGTCTGAGGTCCCATGCTTATGCAGCTTATGGTAGAGTAATGAACATTAAATTCTCTGGCAACAGCTCTGGTGGACATTCTTACAGTCAGCATGCCAATTGCACGCTCCCTCAAAACTTGAGAAATATGTGGCATTGTGTTGGGTGATAAAACTGCACATTTTAGTGGCCTTTTATTGTCCCCAGCACAAGGTGCACCTGTGTAATGATCATGCTGTTTAATCAGCTTCTTGATATGCCACACCTTTCAGGTGGATGGATTATCTTGGCAAAGGAGATATGCTCAATAACAGGGATGTAAACAAATTTGTGCACAACATTTTTGGGAAATAAGATTTTTTTGTGCGTATAAAACAATTCTGGGATCTTTTTTTTTTTCAGCTCATGAAACATGGGACCAACACTTTACATGTTGCGTTTATACTTTTGTTCAGTGTAATAATTACACAGGTGAGTGGTGGGCGGTGGGCGGTGGGCTGGGGATAACACGACTTATATGGAATAAGTTGTGTTAAGTCGTGGAGAACAAACCACACAACACATTTAACATGACTAGAGTTTGAAAGACATTTCGATACCCTTATATGGCAGAGGAGTAGGGGTTGGACACACACCTTTAAGGGTTATCTCTTTCTCTCCACGGTGGGAGTATGAACTGATTGACTCATGAACTGTCTGGTAACTCAACAACAAACACCACGATTGACTCATGAACTGTCTGGTAACAGTATCTAGCTAGTCTCTTCACGAAGAATGGAACAGATTGATCTTTGACCTGTCATAAACAAATCAAAACAGCTCAGAAGATTTGATTGTCATGAAGTTGAAGATATCTTCTTCTTGTAATCAATACATACTAGCATAACCAGGCATAAGGGTTGCCTTGGAAACCCAATGCTGAATTGCGTTGAATTATATGTCAGACAGAAATGAGAGTTTGAATCAGGAACATTTCCTCTCAGTGCGCTGGTAGTGCGTTCAGATTTCTATCATCTGAAGCACCTGAAGTTGATGTAATAACATTTTCCTGTGGATATATTGTCTCACATTCCTACCTCCAAAGGACAAACCGCAAGGACAACCGGTAAAGTATGTTAAAATATAATTGTATTCAACATTCTGGCTTGTAGAGGTCGCTAATTCCCGCCCAATATAGAATCCAATGCAATTCAATGTCGGGTTTCCAGGCAAGCAAAAAGAGGAGTCTATAATACTCACATCACATTCCAAGTGGTGAAATCTTTATAAAAATAGTCTATAAAACCCCCCCTAGAGTCTATTTGTATTTGTATTTGTATTTATTATGGATCCCCATTAGTTCCTGCCAAGGCAGCAGTTACTCTTCCTGGGGTTTATTATGGATCCCCATTAGTTCCTGCCAAGGCAGCAGTTACTCTTCCTGGGGTCCAGCAAAATTAAGGCAATTATACAATTTAAAAAACATTACAATACATTCACAGATTTCACAACACACTGTGTGCCCTCAGGCCCCTACTCCACCTCTACCACATATCTACAACACAAAATCCATGTGTACATGTGTGTATTTTATTTTTTATTTTTATTTTACCTTTATTTAACTAGGCAAGTCAGTTAAGAACAAATTCTTATTTACAATGACGGCCTATGTTATCATGTGTATCATGTGTTATAGTGTGTCTGTTATCGTGTGTGTGTATGCATGTGTCTGTCTCTCTTCACAGTCCCCGCTGTTCCATAAGGTGTATTTGTATCTGCTTTTTAAATAAAATGTTACTGCTTGCATCAGTTACCTGATGTGGAATAGAGTTCCATGTAGTCATGGCTCTATGTAGTACTGTGCGCCTCCCATAGTCTGTTCTGGACTTGGGGACTGTGAAGAGACCTCTGGTGGCATGTCTTGTGGGGTATGCATGGGTGTCCAACATGTCAATACCGCTCATAAATACAAGTAGTGATGAAGTCAATCTCTCCTCCACTTTGAGCCAGGAGAGATTGACATGCATATTATTAATGTTAGCTCTCTGTGTACATCCAAGGGCCAGCCGTGCTTCCCTGTCCCTTTTTGTGGCACCTGACCACATGACTGAAAAGTAGTCCAGGTGCGACAAAACTAGGGCCTGTAGGACCTGCCTTGTTGATAGTGCTGTTAAGAAGGTAGAGCAGCGCTTTATTATGGACAGACTTCTCCCCATCTTAGCTACTGTTGTATCAATATGTTATGACCATGACAGTTTACAATCCAGGGTTACTCCAAGCAGTTTAGTCACCTAAACTCGCTCAATTTCCACATTATTTATTACAGGATTTAGTTGAGGTTTAGGGTTTAGTGAATGATTTGTCCCAAATACAATGCTTTTAGTTTTAGAAATATTTAGGACTAACTTATTCCTTGCCACCCATTCTGAAACTAACTGCAGCTCTTTGTTAAGTGTTGCAGTCATTTCAGTCGCTGTAGTAGCTGACGTGTATAGTGTTGAGTCATCCGCATACATAGACACACTGGCTTTACTCAAAGCCAGTGGCATGTCGTTAGTAAAGATTGAAAAAAGTAAGGGGCCTAGACAGCTGCCCTGGGGAATTCCTGATTCTACGTGGATTATTAAAGAACAGCCTCTGTGTTCTGTTAGACAGGTAACTCTTTATCCACATTATAGCAGGGGGAGTAAAGCCATAACACATACGTTTTTCCAGCAGCAGACTATGATCAATAATGTCAAAATTACACTTTATATACAGTAGCTGTAAAAGGTCATTCCAGGGTTTTTCTTTATTTTGACCAGTTTCAAAATATATTTTATATTTGAGATTCTTCAAAGTAGCCACCCTTTGCCTTGATGACAGCTTTGCACACTCTTGGCATTCTCTCAACCAGCTTCACCTGGAATGCTTTTCCAACAGTCTTGAAGGAGTTCCCACATATGCTGAGCACTTGTTGGCTGCTTTTCCTTCACTCTGCCGTCCAACTCATCCCAAACCGTCTCAATTGGGTTGAGGTTGGGGGATTGTGGAGACCAGGTCATCTGATGCGGCACTCAATCACTCTCCTTCTTGGTAAAATAGCCCTTACCCAGCCTGGAGGTGTGTTGGGTCATTGTCCTGTTGAAAAACAAATGATAGTCCCACTAAGCCCAAACTAGATGGGATGGCGTATCGCTGCAGAATGCTGTGGTAGCCATGCTGGTTAAATGTGCATTGAATTCTAAATAAATCACAGACAGTGTCACCAGCAAAGCACCCCCACACCATAACACCTCCTCCTCCATGCTTTACGGTGGGAAATACACGTGTGGAGATCATCCGTTCACCCACACCGCATCTCACAAGGAAACGGCGGTTGGAACCAAAAATCTCAAATTTGGACTCCAGACCAAAAGACACATTTCCACCGGTCTAATGTCCATTGCTCATGTTTCTTGGCCCAAGCAGGTCTCTTCTTATTATTGGTGTCCTTTAGTAGTGGTTTCTTTGCAGCAATTCGACCATGAAGGCCTGATTCACACAGTCCCCTCTGAACAGTTGATGTTGAGATGTGTCTGTGACTTGAACTCTGTGAAGCATTTATTTGGGCTGCAATTTCTGAGGCTGGTAACTCTAATGAACTTATCCTCTGCAGCAGAGGTAACTCTGGGTCTTCCATTCCTGTGGTAGTCCTCATGAGAGCCAGTTTCATCATAGCGCTTGATGGTTTTTGCGACTGCACTTGAAGAAACTTTCAAAGTTCTTGAAATGTTCCGTATTAACTGACCTTCATGTCTTAAAGTAATGATGGACTGTCGTTTCTCTTTGCTTTTTTGAGCTGTTCTTGCCATAACATGGACTTGGTCTTTTACCAAATAGGGCAATCTTCTGTATACACCCCCTACCTTGTCACAACACAACCGATTGGCTCAAATGCATTAAGAAGGAAAGAAATTCCACAAATTATATTTTTAACAAGGCACACCTGTTAATTGAAATGCATTCCAGGTGAATACCTCATGAAGCAGGTTGAGATAATGCCAAGAGTGTGCAAAGCTGTCATCAAATCAAACGGTGGCTACTTTGAAGAATCACAAATATAAAATATATTTTGATTTGTTTAACACTTTTTTTTTACTACATGATTCCAGATGTGTTATTTCATAGTTTTGATGTCTTCATTATTATTCTACAATGTAAAAAATACTAAAATTAAGAAAAACCCTTGAATGAGTAGGTGTGTCCAAACTTTTGACTTGTGTACGTTTTACCAACAGCAGACTATGATCGATAATGTCAAAAGCCGCACTGAAGTCTAACAAAACAGACCCCACAATATTTTAATCATCAATTTCTCTCAGCCAATCATCAGTCATTTGTGTAAGTGCTGTGTTTGTTGAATGTCCTTCCCTATAAGCGTACTGAAAGTCTGTTGTCAATTTGCTTACTGTAAAATAGCATTGTATCTTGTCAAACACCAACAACTGAGGGTTGGTAACAGGCTGATTGGTCGGCTGTTTGAGCCAGTAAAGGGGGCTTTACTATTCTTAGGTAGCGGAATGACTTTTGCTTCCCTCCAGGCCTTGGGGGCACACACTTTCTAGTAGGCTTAAATTGAAAATGTGGCAAATAGGAGTGGAAATATCATCCGCTATTATCCTCAGTAATTTTCCATCCAAGTTGTCAGACCCCGGTGGCTTGTCATTCTTGATAGACAACAATCATTTTTTCACTTCTTCCACACTCACTTTACGGAATTCAAAATTACAATGCTTGTCTTTCATAATTTGGTCAGATATACTTGGATGTGTAGTGTCAGCCTTTGTTGCTGGCATGTCATGCCTAAGTTTGCTAATCTTGCCAATGAAAACATAATTAAAGTAGTTGGCAATATCAGTGGGTTTTGTGATGAATGAGCCATCTGATTCAATGAATGATGGAGCTGAGTTTGCCTTTTTTCCCAAAATGTCATTTAAGGTGCTCCAAAGCTTTTTACTATCATTCTTTATGTAATTTATCTTTGTTTCATAGTGTAGTTTCTTCTTCTTTTTATTCAGTTTAGTCACATGATTTCTCAATTTGCAGTACGTTTGCCAATCGGTTGTACAGACAGACTTATTTGCCATTCCTTTTGCCTCATCCCTCTCAACCATACCATTTTTAAATTCCTCATCAATCTATGGGGATTTAACAGTTTTTACAGTGATTTTCTTAATGGGTGCATGCTTATTAGTAACTGGAATAAGCAATTTCATAAATGTGTCAAGTGCAGTGTCTGTTTGCTCCTCATTACACACCACGGACCAACATATATTCTTTACATCAACAACATAGGAATTGCTACAAAACTGGATTCTGCTTTCAAGCTAATTTCTGCAGTATTAGTAAAGATGTGATCAATACATGTTGATGATTTCATTCCTGTGCTGTTTGTAACTACCCTGGAAGGTTGACTGATAACCTGAACCAGGTTGCAGGCACTGGTTACAGTTTGAAGCTTTTTCTTGAGTGGGCAGCTTGATGAAAGCCAGACAATATTTAAATCACACAGAAAATATACCTCTCTGTTGATATCACATACATCATCTAGCATGTCACACATATTATCCAGATACTGACTGTTAGCACTTGGTGGTCTATAGCGGCTTCCCACCAGAATGGGCTTTAGGTGAGGCAGATGAACCTGTAGCCATATTACTTCAACAGTATCTAACATGAGATCCTCTCTAAGCTTTACAGGAATGTGGTTCTGAATATAGACCGCAACACCGCCCCCATTGGCATTTCTGTCTTTTCTGTAGATGTTATAACCATGTATTGCTACCACTGTATCATCAAAGGTATAATCTAAGTGAGTTTCAGAGATAGTCAGAATATGAATGCCATCTGTTACTAGCAAGTTATTGACATCATGAACCTTGTTTCTTAAGCTACATATGTTAATATGTGCTATTTTTAGCAATTTTTTGGGTTGTTTGATTGTTTTTAATGCTTTACTGGGAAGCGTATCAGAAGTAGACATGCTCATGTTATTTATATTGGAGCTGATAGTGCAGGGTGAGCTGCACACAGTGGACTTCCTACTAGGGCACACCGCCTCAGTGCTTAGAGTGTACATCTGGTTTACTGATTACTGCATGCAATAGTTGTTGGATCAACAGAGGTATTCAGGGCAGTTAGTGGGACACAAATTAAGTTACTAACATTGTGTCTGCCAACGCCCCTGGGATAATGTACATTTGATGCAGCATTATGACGACTCAGCATCACAATGGAAGGGATTAACTGAGCTGGTCTTGGGTCATTGATAAGTCATTGTCTCAACGCAGCCTTGAAATGCGTAGACAGAGTCCAGGTGCCAAGATGATTTGGATGGACTCCGTCATTCCTGTAGAGCAGTGTTTCCCAGACTCCGTCCTGGGGACCCCAAGGGGTACAGGTTTAGTTTTTTGCCCAAGCACCACACAGCTGATTCAAATAATTAAAGCTTGATGATTTTTGTTGATGATTTGAATCAGCTGTGTAGTGCTAGGGAAAAAACCTAAACGTGCACCCGTTGGGGTCCTGAGGACCGAATTTGGGAAACGCTGCTGTAGAGTATCTTCTGTTTCCAGAAGGTGTCAAAGTTATCTATAAAAGTGATTCCTACAGAGCTACAGTAATCTTTTAGCCAGGTGTGTAATGCCAGTAGCCTGCTGCCCAACGATGGTACCGGACCTGAAATGATTGGCTGCTTTTCGGAATCTTTCAGTGCTAGAATCAGTTCTTTAAAATCCATTTTCAGAAGTTCCGAGCTAGCCCTCCTGATGTCGTTTGACCCCACATGGACTATGACAGCGTCAGCTCCCGGCATCTGTCGTAGAACGGTCGGAAGCAACTTTGCAATGTCCTGTACTCGTGGTCCTGGGTAGCACAGGGATTTTGTCCCGGGAATCAAGATGTTTCTTACAATAGAGCTGCCGATGACGACAGCTGGTGCAATGGCCAAGGAGGTCCGGCCGTTCTTTTGCCTCGAGTGGTTTCGCAAACCCCTCGAGGACCGAAGAGCGGTGGGGCCCGATGGACCCAAGCCGGCTGTAGCATCCATCGTGGATGATGAATGGGCCGGTCTCTCAGGAAGCCTAATAATCTGATGAGAGTGGGAGCGCTGAGGATCTGAGCCCGAGGTAGAAGCCACCGGAGAGGGAGATAACAGAGGACGAAGGCGCAGGTACCTCCGGATCCGATCTCGAATCGGAAGCCCCTAGGGAAGAAGGCGCCAGAACCTCTGGATCCAGGGTGGCAAAGCCATTTCTGGTCTATGTCCGATCCGGATTTAACATCTCCAAGGAGGTCCCCATTGCCAGAGGATGCTTTCTTCGACTTCCATGGTGAGTAACATATCTCCGTGGCTGGTTGGTTAGGTCGAGAACAGGAACGTCCCCCAAGTCATCCAGGAGCATCCTACTAGCTCTATTCTCCAGGGAAGGGGGAGACCCCTTCGGGGAGGGATCCCTGCAGAGTACCGGCCAGTCGGCTGTGGAGAGCCGACATAGCGGCAACACTTCCACCAGACAAGAGGGGCATCCGGCTACTGGGGTAGACATGGGTGAACAGGGAGTACAGGAGGGGGCTGAGCACGCACCCGTGTCGGACCTCTGTGTTGAGGATCAGCGTAGTGGAGGTGTTGTTTCCTACCTTCACCACCTGGGGGCAGCCTGTCAGGAAGTCCAGGACCCAGTTGCACAGGGCAGGGTTCAGACCCAGGGCCCCGAGCTTAATGATGAGCTTGGAGGGTACTATGGTGTTGAAGGCAGAGTTGTAGTCAATGAGCAACATTCTTACATAGGTATTCCTCTTGTCTATGGTGGGATAGGGCAGTGTGCAGTGTGATGGCGATTGCATCATCTGTGGATCTATTGGGGCGGTATGCAAATTTAAGTGGGTCTAGGGTGTCAGGTAAGGTGGAGGTGATATGATCCTTAACTAGCCTCTCAAAGCACTTCATGATGACATACTGTAAGCGAGTACTACGGGGCGATAGTCATTTAGTTCAGTTACCTTTTCTTTCTTGGGTACAAGAACAATGGTGGACAGCTTGAAGCAAGTGGGGACAGCAGACTGGGATAGGAAGAGATTGCATATGTCCGTAAACCCTCCAGCCAGCTGGTCTGCGCATGCTCTGAGGACGTGGCTAGGGATGCCATCTGAGCCGGCAGCCCTGCGAGGGTTAACACGCTTAAATATGTTACTCACGTCGGCCACGGAGAACAAGAGCCCACAGTCCTCGGGAGCGCCCCATGTCGGTGGCACTGTGTTATCCTCAGAGCCGGCGAAGATGGTGTTAAGCTTGTCCGGAAGCAAGACGTCGGTGTCTGCAATGTGGCTGGTTTTCCCTTTGTAATCCGTGAGTGTCTGGAGTTCCTGCCACATACGTCTCGTGTCTGAGCTGTTGAATTGTGACTCCACTTTGTCTCTGTACTGACTTTTTACCTGTTTGACTTTTTGCCTGTTTGATTGCCTTACGGAGGGAATAACTACACTGTTTGTATTCTGCCATATTCCCAGTCACCTTGCCATGGTTAAATGCGGTGGTTTGTGCTTTTCAGTTTAGCGCGAATGCTGCCATCTATCCACGGTTTCTGGTTTGTGTAGGTTTTAATAGTCACAGTGGGAACAACATCCCCTATACACTTCCTGATGAACTCAGTCACCGTGTTAGTGTATACATCAGAACATATCCCAGTCCACATGATCAAAACAATCTTGAAGCATGGATTCCGATTGGTCAGCGTTGAACAGACCTTGAGTTTCTGCCTATGGGAAGGGAAAAAACGTTCTGGGGTAATAATGTAAGAAATAACACAAATAAATACTGCATAGTTGCTTAGGAGCTAGAAGCAGAGCTGCCATTTCTGTCGGCGCCATCTTCTTCTTGTGAATAAGGCTCTGTCTAGAAACAACTCCTAGTCCTCCCCTAGACAATATGGCACAGGACCAATAAGGCTGTGGGTCATGACAACATCGAACAGCTCTCAATGGATTCTGAGAGCACTGTCTATTTCAATGATAATATCGCCACCTGGTGGACAAAGAGTCAAACTAAAACTAAATGTGTTTCTCATTCCAGTGAAACGTAAGAAGATGTTCATGCTGATGAGTTATAGTTATAGAGTGTATTGTTCATCTTTTCAGAGTAGTGTTTCCCTACCTGTGTTATCAACATAATATACTGTATATCCCACACTAAATATGCTCCCAACAATTTTAAGGGTTCACCAAACCAACTTTTCTGGTTTATTTTCAAAGAGTTTACCCTCCGTTTGTCAGCACCTCTGCAAACATTTTTGGGGTGTGCGTCAGCTCATGTTGATCAATATAATTTTTCCAGACTGAAGTAGCAGAAAAAGATCCCCGTTACAAGCACCGGTATCTGTTCAAGCAGATCGCTGGCCATGTAAGTTTGCTCTGGATTTACATACAATAATAAACTGAGTTGACTGCTTTTTGTGCAAAAAATAAATATATTATATTTCCTGTACAGGACTCAGAAGTGTCTATCTTTGAGCTTGTTGAAATTCTGAACAAAAAGTTTTCAATAACTTTATAAATACAATACATTTAATTATATATATAAAACAATTATTATAATTAATTAAGTAGCCTTAGAATCAATGTTATTAAACTAATTATATTATTCTGACATTTTCCAGGGGACGATATTAAGACAGACGGACGGGATTAGTCTTGAGACCGGTCATCACATTATCAGTCTAATAGATGTTTCCTTTGCATTTAAAAACATTATTTTATTTATATCTACATCTTCAATTCACACCTCAACTAATGTCTCTATCCAGTTTTCTAGCCCAGATCTGTCCTTGCCTACTACAGTATACAGTGCCTTCGGAAAGTATTCAGACCCCTTGACGTTTTCCACATTTTGATAACTTCTAAAAGTGATTAAATTGATTTTTCCCTCATCAATCTACACACAATACCCCAGAAGGACAAAGCAAAAACAGGTTTTTAGACATTTTTGCTGATTTATTAAAAATCGAAAAATTAAATATCACATTTACATAAGTATTCAGACCCTTTACTCAGTACTTTGTTGGAGCACCTTTGGCAGTGATTACAGCCTCGATTTTTCTTGGGTATGACGCTACAAGCTTGGCACATCTGTATTTGGGGAGTTTCTCCCATTCTTCTCTGCAGATCCTCTCAAGCTCTGTCAGGTTGGATGGGGAGCGTCGCTGCACAGCTATTTCCAGGTCTCTCCAGAGATGTTCGATCGGGTTCAAGTCCCGGCTCTGGCTGGGCCACTCAAGGACATTCAGAGACTTGTCCCGAAGCCCCTCCTACGTTGTCTTGGCTGTGTGCTTAGGGTCGTTGTCCTGTTGGAAGGTGAACCTTCACCCCAGTCAGAGGTCCTGAGCGCTCTGGAGCTGGTTTTCATCAAGGATCTCTCTGTACTTTGCTCCGTTAATTTTCCCCTCGATCCTGACTAGTCTGCCAGTCCCTTCCACTGAAAAACATCCCCACAGCATGATGCTGCCACCACCATGCTTCACCGTAGGGATGGTGCCAGGTTTCCTCCAGGCGTGACGCTTGGCATTCAGGCCAAAGAGTTCAATCTTGGTTTCATCAGACCAGAGCATCTTGTTTCTCATGGTCTGAGTGTCTTTATGTGCCTTTTGGCAAACTCCAAGCGGGCTGTCATGTGCCTTTTACTGAGGAGTGGCTTCCGTCTGGCCACTCTACCATAATGGCCTGATTGGTGGAGTGCTGCAGAGATGGTTGTCCTTCTGGAAGGTTCTCCCATCTCCACAGAGGAACTCTAGAGCTCTGTCGGAATCGGGTTCTTGGTCACCTCCCTGACCAAGGCCCTTCTCCCCCGATTGCTCAGTTTGGCCAGGTGGCCAGCTCTAGGAAGAGTCTTGGTGGTTCCAAACATCTTCCATTTAAGAATGATGGATGCCACTGTGTTTTTGGGGACCTTCAATGCTGCAGAAATGTTTTGGTACCCTTCCCCAGATCAGTGCCTCGACACAATCCTGCCTTGGAGCTCTACAGACAATTCCTTCGACCTCATGGCTTGGTTTTTGCTCTGACTTGCACTGTCAACTGTGGGACCTTACATAGACAGGTGTGTGCCTTTCCAAATCATGTCCAATCAATTGAATTGACCACAGGAGGACTCCAATCAAGTTGTAGAAACATCTCAAGGATGATCAATGGAAACAGGATGCACCTGAGCTCAATAAGGTATTTCTGTTTTATATTTTAAATAAATGAGCAAACATTTCTACAATCCTGTTTTCGCTTCGTCATTATGGGGTATTGTGTGTAGATTGATTCAGATTACTTTTTAAAAAAAATCAATTTCTGAATAAGGCTGTAACGTAACAAAATGTGGAAATGTCAAGGGGTCTGAATACTTTCCGAATGCACTGTATATATATACACACTAACGTTGTATGACCATAGGAGTTGCCAGACAGCAGGCTAGGGGGAGTAAAGTGATGTCTGATGTGTATTTGAACCAATCAATGTATACACGAGTCATGACACCCATTGACATCTTTTTGAGGCATTACTGTACCTGTTGTGTACCTCAATGTTACAGCAGTCTCCAGAAAGATGGCAGTGCCCAATTCCACATGCTTTGGATGAAGATCTAGAAATACCTGTTATGAATGCTGAAGTTGCTGTATACAGTTCACTGGTGGCCTTCTGTGCTGAGTACTGATGATATTTAGTAACAGAGAGTTACACATTATTCCATATTTTACCATTACCATATAGCACCATTCACCCAGTTTACTGGGTATTGAGTATGTTTCTCTGTGTCTGACTGCTTTGTTTTCCTATTGGGTATCTTATCCTTCCTTTTGTGTGTATGTGTCATGACTCAGATGAGAAGCAGGTAACGCACACACACACACACACACACACACACACACGCACGCACACACACACACACACACACACACCCCACACACACATCCCCAGGCGCCGATGACGTGGACGTCGATTAAGGCAGCTTCCCACACCTCTCTCATTCAGAGGGGTTGGGTTTAAGGCGGACGACACACTTCAGTTGAGTGCATTCAGTTGTACAACTGACTGGGTATACCCCTTTCCCCAACACCACCCACGCACACACACACTCACACGCACACACACACACACACACACACACACACACACACACACACACACACACACACACACACACACACACACACACACACACACACACACACATACACACACACACACACACACACACACACTTACTCTGACTGAAGCAGTAATGTGGATAATGTGTCACACCAGTAGCTGGTTCCTGGTACCCTGGCTGATGCAGGGTAAGGAAGCCAAGCCAGAAAAAAACAAACATATTACAACCTATGTGTTGTGATAATTGCGTTGTTTGCTCTATAACCTGTTAGTCCACATGCCTTGACAGGGTGATATTTAGGCCTAAGGCTGAGACGGTAAGAAGACACAGTGGCAGAAAATATTCAACCACACCTTTATTTCATCACAAAACCGGAGAGCAACCTCCAAAAAACAAACAGCAAGTTTGATGTTTCCGACATTTTCGGACTACTAAACAACTATTGAACTACGGAGAGTTACCGCAAGTCACAAAGAAAACAGGAGCTGCCTCCACTATTCCAGAACCATTTCAACTTCAACATTTCAACATCATCTAATCACCTCTGCTTAGTCTAATACAGTGACAACTAAAAGATACCAAAAACGATTTAGTCCAATCAACGTAAGCTAAATATGATGTGGCTGTCCATGGGACTGATTTCTGTGTGCGTGTGTGTGTGTGTGTGTGTGTGTGTGTGTGTGTGTGTGTGTGTGTGTGTGTGTGTGTGTGTGTGTGTGTGTGTGTGTGTGTGTGTGTGTGTGCAAGTAGAAAACACCATGTTGACTCACCAAGAAACGTTTAATGACTCTGTCATACAGTACACGCTTTTCGTTTTTGTCCTCCCAGGCTACCTGGCTAAAATACTTGCTCGCTAGTCTAACTTCCTTTCATGGGCAATGATGAGCCAGACCAGCTAGTTAACATTAACCTGACGTTACTACATCTAGCTACATGTTGAACTTCCCATCGTCTCAGGCCAGGGGCACAATGTATGAATTTATAGTTGGATCAGAATCACCGTTATAATCATTGGCCAGTACGGAGAATTAAGTAAAACCACAAGTCCAAATCCTTATCTCCATCCATGGCTAATTTAGGAAAGGGATGATTTTAGCTAGCTAGCTAGCTAGCCACCGGAGGACAACAACACAACGAGATGCAAAAATTCAAGTTTATTCTGTAAATGACGTTTGGCTTGTGATTGGTGTGAAGCCAAATCCAAACTGGCTTCCCTTGACACTTTATTTTGGTGTGCCAGGATCATTCACATTTGAGCTCACTCAGTTTAGCTCAACGCTGATTGGCTATTATAAAAAATAATATATATACACTACAAGTCAAAAGATTGGACACACCTACTCATTCAAGGGTTTTTACTTTATTTGTACTATTTTCTACATTGTAGAATAATAGTGAAGACATCAAAACTATGAAATAACACATATGGAATCATGTAGTAACCAAAAAAGTGTTAAACAAATCAAAATATATTTGAGATTTGAGATTCTTCAAATAGCCACCCTTTGCCTTGATGACAGGTGGCTTTTTTTCTTTGGCACATGACATGGAGTACAGGCAGTGGATTAGCTAAAGACATGACATGGAGTACAGGGAGTGGATTAGCTAAAGACATGACATGGAGTACAGGGAGTGGATTAGCTAAAGACATGACATGGAGTACAGGGAGTGGATTATTACATGCTAAAGACATGACATGGAGTACAGGGAGTGGATTAGCTAAAGACATGACATGGAGTACAGGGAGTGGATTAGCTAAAGACATGACATGGAGTACAGGGAGTGGATTAGCTAAAGACATGACATGGAGTACAGGGAGTGGATTAGCTAAAGACATGACATGGAGTACAGGGAGTGGATTAGCTAAAGACATGACATGGAGTACAGGGAGTGGATTAGCTAAAGACATGACATGGAGTACAGGGAGTGGATTAGCTAAAGACGTGACATGGAGTACAGGGAGTGGATTAGCTAAAGACATGACATGGAGTACAGGGAGTGGATTAGCTAAAGACATGACATGGAGTACAGGGAGTGGATTAGCTAAAGACATGAAGACATGGATTAGCTAAAGACATGGAGTACAGGCAGTGGATTAGCTAAAGACATGACATGGAGTACAGGGAGTGGATTAGCTAAAGACATGACATGGAGTACAGGGAGTGGATTAGCTAAAGACATGACATGGAGTACAGGCAGTGGATTAGCTAAAGACATGACATGGAGTACAGGGAGTGGATTAGCTAAAGACATGACATGGAGTACAGGCAGTGGATTAGCTAAAGACATGACATGGAGTACAGGGAGTGGATTAGCTAAAGAGACATGACAGGAGTGGAGTACAGGGAGTACAGGATTAGCTAAAGACATGACATGGAGTACAGGCAGTGGATTAGCTAAAGACATGACATGGTAGTACAGGGAGTGGATTGGAGCTAAAGACATGACATGGAGTAAAGACAGGAGTAGTGGATTAGCTAAAGACACATGACATGGATTACAGGGAGTGGATTAGCTAAAGACATGACATGGAGTACAGGGAGTGGATTAGCTAAAGACACATGACATGGAGTACAGGGAGTGGCTATTAGCTAAAGACACATGACATGGAGTACAGGGAGTGGATTAGCTAAAGACGTGACATGGAGTACAGGCAGTGGATTAGCTAAAGGGACAACATGTTTACTGTTGCCTTGTTCATTTCAAACAGTTGAATAAAGGGCCTCCCGAGTGGCGCAGGCGGCAGGTAGCTTAGTGGTTAAGAGCGTTGTGCCAGTAACCGAAATGTCGCTGGTTCTAATCCCCGAGCCGACTAGGTGAAAAACCTGTCGATGTGCCCTTGAGCAAGGCACTTAACCCTAATTGCTCCTGTAAGTCGCTCTGGATAAGAGCGTCTGCTAAATGACCAATTTATTTTGTTGTTTCTACATGCATTAGAGAGGCGTCACTACAGACCCGGTTTATTTATAAGACACTGCCCGGGTCGCAGTGCTAGAGGGGTCACTACAGACCCGGGTTCGATCCCTGCATCGCAGTGCTAGAGGCGTCACTACAGACCCGGGTTCGATCCCTGCATCGCAGTGCTAGAGGCATCACTACAGACCCGGGTTCGATCCCACTGCATCGCAGTGCTAGAGGCATCACTACAGACCCGGGTTCGATCCCTGCATCGCAGTGCTAGAGGCGTCACTACAGACCCGGGTTCGATCCCACTGCATCGCAGTGCTAGAGGCATCACTACAGACCCGGGTTCGATCTGTATCACAACCGGCTGTGATCGGGAGTCCCATAGGGCGGCGCACAATTGGCCCAGTGTCATCCTGGTTAGGGGAGGGTTTGGCCCAGCGTCGTCCGGGTTAGGGGAGGGTTTGGCCGGGTTAGGGGAGGGTTTGGCCGGGTTAGGGCCGGGTTAGGGGAGGGTTTGGCCCAGTGTCGTCCGGGTTAGGGGAGGGTTTGGCCCAGCGTCGTCCGGGTTAGGGGAGGGTTTGGCCGGGTTAGGGGAGGGTTTGGCCTGTGGGGGTTTTACTTGGCTCATTGCGCTCTAGCGACACCTTGTGGCGGGCCGGGCGCCTGCAGGCTGACCTCGGCTGACCTCGGTCGTCAGGTGAACGGTGTTTCCTCCGACACATTGGTGCGGCTGGCTTCCGGGTTAAGCGGGCAGGTGTAAAGTAGTGTGGTTTGGCGGGTCATGTTTCGGAGGACGCATGACTCCACCTTCGCCTCTCCCGAGCCAGTTGGGGAGTTGCAGCAATGAGACAAGATTGAAATAGGGGAGAAAAAGGGGGGTAAAATACACACACACAAAAAAATAGTTGAATAAATGTCCTAGTCCTAATGTATGGCCTAGCTCATTGATCCAACGAAATAAAGCCATTAAAGTATATTGATGGTACAAGGGTGAGGTGAGTGACCCAAGGATTGACATGCACATGAAATCGTTGTCATATTTAATCTGATATTTAGCTTAGCCATACCTGTATCATATGAATACATCCATATATAACTAGTGTAGAGACTGTGCACACAACATATCAATGGCCCTCCCTTGTTAGTGTTCATAATTGCTGTGACAGTTAGATCTGGACTAGCCAGTTAGGGGACGTCCCCCTCCATTCCTCCTCAGTCAGCTCCTATTGCTCTGCTGTAACGCTGGAGTAACCTGAGGAACAAAGACATGACATGGGAGCGGCTGGGGAAAACACAAGACATGATTAAGTCTCCCGAGTGGCGCAGTGGTCTAAGGCACTGCATTGCAGTGCTAGCTGTGCCACTAGAGATCCTGGTTCGAATCCAGGCTCTGTCGTAGCCGGCCGCGACCGGGAGACCCATGGGGCGGCGCACAATTGGCCCAGCGTCGTCCAGGGTAGGGGAGGGAATGGCCGGCAGGGGATGTAGCTCAGTTGGTAGAGCATGGCGTTTGCAACGCCAGGGTTGTGGGTTTGATAAAATAATATATGTGCTAACTGTAAGTTGCTCTGGATAAGAGCGTCTGCTAAATGACGTAAATGTAATTAAGGAGGGCTGGGGAAAATACAAGACATGATTAAGGAGGGCTGGGGAAAATACAGAAACATGATTAAGGAGGGCTGGGAAAATACAAGACATGATTAAGGAGAGGGAGGCTGGGGAAAATACAAGACATGATTAAGGAGGGCTGGGGAAAATACAAGACATGATTAAGGAGGGCTGGGGAAAATACAGAAACATGATTAAGGAGGGCTGGGGAAAATACAGAAACATGATTAAGGAGGGCTGGGGAAAATACAAGACATGATTAAGGAGGGCTGGGGAAAATACAAGACATGATTAAGGAGGGCTGGGGAAAATACAGAAACATGATTAAGGAGGGCTGGGAAAATACAGAAACATGATTAAGGAGGGCTGGGGAAAATACAAGACATGATTAAGGAGGGCTGGGAAAAATACAAGACATGATTAAGGAGGGCTGGGGAAAATACAAGACATGATTAAGGAGGGCTGGGGAAAATACAAGACATGATTAAGGAGGGCTGGGGAAAATACAAGACATGATTAAGGAGGGCTGGGGAAAATACAAGACATGATTAAGGAGGGCTGGGGAAAATACAAGACATGATTAAGGAGGGCTGGGGAAAATACAAGACATGATTAAGGAGGGCTGGGGAAAATACAGAAACATGATTAAGGAGGGCTGGGGAAAATACAGAAACATGATTAAGGAGAGGGAGGCTGGGGAAAATACAAGACATGATTAAGGAGAGGGAGGCTGGGTAAAACACAAGACATGATTCAAGTGTAATTAAAATCACAACACACTTCCCGGCTCCTAGGAAGTTGTGGGAACGTACGTTTTTTTTGGTTTCCTATTGGTTCTGGGAACAAAGCCATTTGTTTCCTGATCTGTAAAACATAACATTTTTTAAACGTTCTGAGAATGGAAGTGAACATTTTGCATGGTCTGGGAACGTTCATTTTTAGGTTATAGGGATGTTCTGAGAACATTTTATTATGGTTCCCTGAAAGTTTTCCTGGGAGTTATTTTTTGTATTATTGTGGCACGGTGTCAGTGAGATTCAAACCTATGTTTTCTATTTATGGAATTAGTCCACTGTGCCACCAGGATGAAGCTAGCGTGCCATGTTTCGTTTCACTCATACAAAGCTGATAATTTTAGTCTATTCAAACAGACCCCATTTCAAAGGAAACAGGAACTCATTAAGATCAGGTGTGGCCAATTAGTGGGCGTGGCCAAAACACCTGAACACACTTAACAAGATAAGAGGATAGAGAGAGTTTTGTTGATGATGAAAATAATATGTACAGGATATGTTTTTAAATAGCATTCTCAGAACGTTCTTTGAACATTAATAATGTTTTCTTGTGGTTTTTATGGATGGTTGTCTTAATGTTCTGAGAACAGGACTTCAAGTAGAGCCATGAGGAAACCTGCAGACAACGGTCTGCTGAAGTACTGAAATTCCCACAGAAGAACATTGTTTCTTAATGTTCTCTGAACAATTTGAGAAGATTACTTTATATAGAACGATGAGGAAACGTTATGCTGAAGTACTGAAATTCCCACCTAAGAAACATATGGTTATCAGAACGTTATGTGGTAGCAGAAACAAGAGTTGTAAATAACCATCCTGTCTAGACTGATATAACCATCCTCTCTCTGCACTGATATAACCATCCTCTCTCTGCACTGATATAACCATCCTCTCTCTGCACTGATATAACCATCCTCCATGCACTGATATAACCATCCTCTCTGCACTGATATAACCATCCTCTCTCTGCACTGATATAACCATCCTCTCTCTGTACTGATATAACCATCCTCCCTGCACTGATATAACCATCCTCTCTCTGCACTGATATAACCATCCTCTCTCTCTGAAACTGATATAATATAACCATCCTCTCTCTGCACTGATATAACCATCCTCTCCTGCACTGATATATAACCATCCTCTCTCTGCACTGATATAACCATCCTCTCTCTGCACTGATATAACCATCCTCTCTGTACCCTGCATAACCATCCTCTCTCTGCACTGATATAACCATCCTCTCTCTGCACTGATATAACCATCCTCTCTCTGCACTGATATAACCATCCTCTCTCTGCACTGATATAACCATCCTCTCTCTGCACTGATATAACCATCCTCTCTCTGCACTGATATAACCATCCTCTCTCTGCACTGATATAACCATCCTCTCTGCACTGCATCCTCTCCTGCACTGATATAACCATCCTCTCTCTGCACTGATATAACCATCCTCTCTGCACTGATATAACCATCCTCTCTCTGCACTGATATAACCATCCTCTCTCTGCACTGATATAACCATCCTCTCTCTGCACTGATATAACCATCCTCTCTCTGCACTGATATAACCATCTCTCTCTCTGCACTGATATAACCATCCTCTCTCTGCACTGATATAACCATCCTCTCTCTGCACTGATATAACCATCCTCTCTGCACTGATATAACCATCCTCTCTCTGCACTAATATAACCATCCTCTCTCTGCACTGATATAACCATCCTCTCTGCACTGATATAACCATCCTCTCTCTGCACTGATATAACCATCCTCTCTCTGCACTGATATAACCATCCTCCCTGCACTGATATAACCATCCTCTCTCTGCACTGATATAACCATCCTCTCTCTGCACTGATATAACCATCCTCTCTCTGCACTGATATAACCATCCTCTCTCTGCACTGATATAACCATCCTCTCTGCACTGATATAACCATCCTCTCTCTGCACTGATATAACCATCCTCTCTCTGCACTGATATAACCATCCTCTCTGCACTGATATAACCTCTCTGCATCCATCCTCTCTCTGCACTGATATAACCATCCTCTCTCTGCACTGATATAACCATCCTCTCTCTGCACTGATATAACCATCCTCTCTCTGCACTGATATAACCATCCTCTCTCTGATATAACACCTGATATAACCATCCTCTCTGCACTGATATAACCATCCTCTCTCTGCACTGCACTGATATAACCATCCTCTCTCTGCACTGATATAACCATCCTCTCCGCACTGATATATAACCATCCTCTCTCTGCACTGATATAACCATCCTCCCTGCACTGATATAACCATCCTCTCTGCACTGATATAACCATCCTCTCTCTGCACTGATATAACCATCCTCTCTGCACTGATATAACCATCCTCCCCCTGCACTGATATAACCATCCTCTCTCTGCACTGATATAACCATCCTCTGATATAACTGCACTGATATAACCATCCTCCTCTCTCTCTCTGCACTGATATAACCATCCTCTCTCTGCACTGATATAACCATCCTCTCTCTGCACTGATATAACCATCCTCTCCGCACTGATATATAACCATCCTCTCTCTGCACTGATATAACCATCCTCTCTCTGCACTGATATAACCATCCTCTCTCTGCACTGATATAACCATCCTCTCTCTGCACTGATATAACCATCCTCTCTCTGCACTGATATAACCATCCTCTCTCTGCACTGATATAACCATCCTCTCCGCACTGATATAACCATCCTCTCTCTGCACTGATATAACCATCCTCTCTCTGCACTGATATAACCATCCTCTCTCTGCACTGATATAACCATCCTCTCTCTGCACTGATATAACCATCCTCCCTGCACTGATATAACCATCCTCTCTCGCACTGATATAACCATCCTCTCTCTGCACTGATATAACCATCCTCCCTGCACTGATATAACCATCCTCTCCGCACTGATATATAACCATCCTCTCTCTGCACTGATATAACCATCCTCTCTCTGTACTGATATAACCATCCTCTCTCTGCACTGATATAACCATCCTCCCTGCACTGATATAACCATCCTCCCTGCACTGATATAACCATCCTCTCTCTGCACTGATATAACATAACCATCCCTCTCTCTGCACTGATATAACCATCCTCTCTCTGTACTGATATAACCATCCTCTCTCTGCACTGATATAACCATCCTCTCTCTGCACTGATATAACCATCCTCCCTGCACTGATATAACCATCCTCTCCGCACTGATATATAACCATCCTCTCTCACTCTCTCTCTGCACTGATATAACCATCCTCTCTCTGCACTGATATAACCATCCTCTCTCTGCACTGATATAACCATCCTCTCTCTGCACTGATATAACCATCCTCCCTGCACTGATATAACCATCCTCTATCTGCACTGATATTACCATCCTCCCTGCACTGATATAACCATCCTCTCTCTGCACTGATATAACCATCTTCTCTCTGCACTGATATAACCATCCTCCCTGCACTGATATAACCATCCTCTCTCTGCACTGATATAACCATCCTCTCTCTGCACTGATATAACCATCCTCTCTCTGCACTGATATAACCATCCTCTCTCTGCACTGATATAACCATCCTCTCTCCTCTCTCTGCACTGATATAACCATCCTCTCTCTGCACTGATATAACCATCCTCCCTGCACTGATATAACCATCCTCTCTGCACTGATATAACCATCCTCTCTCTGCACTGATATAACCATCCTCCCTGCACTGATATAACCATCCTCTCTCTGCACTGATATATAACCATCCTCTCTCTGCACTGATATATAACCATCCTCTCTCTGCACTGATATAACCATCCTCTCTCTGCACTGATATAACCATCCTCTCTCACTGCCACCTCTCTCTGCACTGATATAAACCATCCTCTCTCTGCACTGCACTGATATAACCATCCTCTCTCTGCACTGATATACCCCATCTCTCTCTGCACTGATATAACCATCCTCTCTGCACTGATATAACCATCCTCTCTCTGCACTGATATAACCATCCTCTCTCTGCACTGATATAACCATCCTCTCTCTGCACTGATATAACCATCCTCTCTCTGCACTGATATAACCATCCTCTCTCTGCACTGATATAACCATCCTCTCTCTGCACTGATATAACCATCCTCTCTCTGCACTGATATAACCATCCTCTCTGCACTGATATAACCATCCTCTCTCTGCACTGATATAACCATCCTCCCTGCACTGATATAACCATCCTCTCTCTGCACTGATATCCTCTCTGCACTGATATAACCATCCTCTCTCTGCACTGATATAACCATCCTCTCTCTGCACTGATATAAACCATCCTCTCTCTGCACTGATATAACCATCCTCTCTCTCTGCACTGATATAACCATCCTCTCTCTGCACTGATATAACCATCCTCTACTGATATAACCATGCACTGATATAACCATCCTCCTCTGCACTGATATAACCATCCTCTCTCTGCACTGATATAACCATCCTCTCTCTGCACTGATATAACCATCCTCTCTGCACTGATATAACCATCCTCTCTCTGCACTGATATAACCATCCTCTCTCTGCACTGATATAACCATCCTCTCTCTGCACTGATATAACCATCCTCCCTGCACTGATATAACCATCCTCTCTCTGCACTGATATAACCATCCTCCCTGCACTGATATAACCATCCTCTCTCTGCACTGATATAACCATCCTCACCTGCACTGATATAACCATCCTCTCTCTGCACTGATATAACCATCTGATATAACCATCCTCCCTGCACTGATATAACCATCCTCTCTCTGCACTGATATAACCATCCTCCCTGCACTGATATAACCATCCTCTCTGCACTGATATAACCATCCTCTCTCTGCACTGATATAACCATCCTCTCTCTGCACTGATATAACCATCCTCTCTCTGCACTGATATAACCATCCTCTCTCTGCACTGATATAACCATCCTCTCTCTGCACTGATATAACCATCCTCTCTCTGCACTGATATAACTGATACTAACCATCCTCTCTCTGCACTGATATAACCATCCTCTCTCTGCACTGATATAACCTCTCTCTGCACTCCATCCTCTCTCTGCACTGATATAACCATCCTCTCTCTGCACTGATATAACCATCCTCTCTCTCTGCACTGATATAACCATCCTCTCTCTGCACTAATATAACCTCTCTCTGCATCCTCTCTCTGCACTGATATAACCATCCTCTCTCTGCACTGATATAACCATCCTCTCTCTGCACTGATATAACCATCCTCTCTCTGCACTGATATAACCATCCTCTCTCTGCACTGATATAACCATCCTCTCTCTGCACTGATATAACCATCCTCTCTCTGCACTGATATAACCATCCTCTCTGCACTGATATAACCATCCTCTCTGCGCTGATATAACCATCCTCTCTCTGCACTGATATAACCATCCTCTCTCTGCACTGATATAACCATCCTCTCTCTGCACTGATATAACCATCCTCTCTCTGCACTGATATAACCATCCTCCTCTCTGCACTGATATAACCATCCTCTCTCTGCACTGATATAACCATCCTCTCTCTGCACTGATATAACCATCCTCTCTCTGCACTGATATAACCATCCTCCCTGCACTGATATAACCATCCTCTCTCTGCGCTGATATAACCATCCTCTCTCTGCACTGATATAACCATCCTCCTCTCTGCACTGATATAACCATCCTCTCTCTGCACTGATATAACCATCCTCTCTGCACTGATATAACCATCCTCTCTGCACTGATGTAACCATCCTGGGTTGGAACAGAACGTGGCTGGAAGGAACACACACCCAGAGGGAAATCAGTGCCCCTGAAGCAGTTTAGGGGTTAAGTTCCAAGTTTTATTGTCACATGCACAGGACACAGCAGGTGTAAAACAGTACAGTGAAATACTAAACTTGCGAGCCCTTTCCCAACAATGCACAATAGAGGTAGATGGTTAAGTGCCTTGCTTAAGGGCACAATAGCAGGAAATGGCATCTAGGATACATAGAATCCCAGAAGTTTCCCCCTCGTAGGATTTGGGATATGAACTGGTGGTTCACACACACACACACACACACACACACACACACACACACACACACACACACACACACACACACACACACACACAGTACCTGGATGGTTTCACACACACACACACACACAGTACCTGGATGGTTCCTGCAGCCTCCAGCAGTGGACTACACTCTCCATGTCCCCCTGTACTGGTGAGGTTCCAGTGGACTACACTCTCCATGTCCCCCTGTACTGGTGAGGTTCCAGTGGACTACACTCTCCATGTCCCCCTGTACTGGTGAGGTTCCAGTGGACTACACTCTCCATGTCCCCCTGTACTGGTGAGGTTCCAGTGGACTACACTCTCCATGTCCCCCTGTACTGGTGAGGTTCCAGTGGACTACACTCTCCATGTCCCCCTGTACTGGTGAGGTTCCAGTGGACTACACTCTCCATGTCCCCCTGTACTGGTGAGGTTCCAGTGGACTACACTCTCCATGTCCCCCTGTACTGGTGAGGTTCCAGTGGACTACACTCTCCATGTCCCCCTGTACTGGTGAGGTTCCAGTGGGCTCACTTCCTCACTGGGGTCAGACTGTCTGAGGTCAGATTACAGATCTCCAGCTTGGAGAACTGACATACAACGTTTGAATAGGACATCCTGGAGACAGAGAGACAGAGCAGGGTAGTCTGGATGAATGCTGTGCAGACCATTGTTACATTACAAAAAAAATATGTTATTTCTCACATGCGCTGAATTAAGTATTAATAATACAGAACAGAACTGGGAGGGAACCCAGGAGGATTAATAATACAGAACAGAACTGGGAGGGAACCCAGGAGGATTAATAATACATAAAATAACTGGGAGGGAACCCAGGAGGATTAATAATACATAAAAGAACTGGGAGGGAACCCAGGAGGATTAATAATACAGAACAGAACTGGGAGGGAACCCAGGAGGATTGATAGGATACAGAGGACACCACACCAGGGTTAAGATCAGTTCAATTCAGGCTCCTGAGTGGCGCAGCGGTCTAAGACACTGCATCTCAGTGCTTGAGGCGTCACTACAGACCCCCTGGTTTGATTCCAGGCTGTAGCACAACTGGCCTAGCGTCGTCTGGATTTGCCTGGTGTAGGCCGTCATTGTAAATAAGAATTTGTTCTTCACTGACTTGCCTAGTTAAATAAAGGTACAATTGAAATCCAGTTTTCCTCACTGCTTTTCAATTAGCAAAATTGTGTAATTTCATATTACTTCTTGAATTGACTGAATTGAACTCTGTAGGACTCTAACTAGGATTGGGACTGTGGTGTTATTGAACTAGGAATATAATATTATACCGCACAGCACCCAGTACTGTGTCGATAGACTATTTATCTACATCTTCAGCACCAGTGACAGAGAACGCATGTCCCTTAACCAGTCTAGAGCTGAGAGAACGCATGTCCCTTAACCAGTCTAGAGCTGAGAGAACGCATGTCCCTTAACCAGTCTAGAGCTGAGAGAACGCATGTCCCTTAACCAGTCTAGAGCTGAGAGAATGCACGTCCCTTAACCAGTCTAGAGCTGAGAGAATGCACGTCCCTTAACCAGTCTAGAGCTGAGAGAATGCATGTCCCTTAACCAGTCTAGAGCTGAGAGAATGCACGTCCCTTAACCAGTCTAGAGCTGAGAGAACGCACGTCCCTTAACCAGTTTAGAGCTGAGAGAACGCATGTCCCCTTAACCAGTCTAGAGCTGAGAGAATGCATGTCCCTTAACCAGTCTAGAGCTGAGAGAACGCATGTCCCTTAACCAGTCTAGAGCTGAGAGAATGCACGTCCCTTAACCAGTCTAGAGCTGAGAGAACGCATGTCCCTTAACCAGTCTAGAGCTGAGAGAACGCATGTCCCTTAACCAGTCTAGAGCTGAGAGAATGCACGTCCCTTAACCAGTTTAGAGCTGAGAGAACGCATGTCCCTTAACCAGTCTAGAGCTGTCACTGTCTCATTCCAATGTGATCTGAAAAGGAAAAATGTCATCAACGTAAGTGTAAAATTCAACAAAAAAATCATTTGTGATAATTTGATTTGTAAGTCTATGAGAGAATATTTACCTGGAGCTAACCTTGCAGATAGCATTACTGGGTGATCTGAAAAGTCACAGTCAATCAATCAATAATATAATAATACTTTTAGCAAAAATGTTTATTTTTTAATTCACAATATGTAGAAGCAATGAGAATAGAAAGGTTCAGAACTTTTGTAAAACATCACAGTACGGTTGAAATATATATGGCAAATAGAAATCCTATATGGATGGTGTTAAGAGATAGATGGGAGGTATTGAATAGAGTTGAAGGATGGGACTAATAACAAATAACAACACATAATAACAAAGATAACTAATAATGTAAGCATACTGTGTCCATAATAAGTATATAGGTTGTATGTTGGGAGCTTTTGGGAAGGAGCACAGTTAGAAAGATATGGCATTTAGAAGCAAACCGGATGGACATCATGAAAATGATCGGAGAGGTTGAGAGTAGAAGAAGTTCAGGAGCAATAAAAAAAATATATATATATATATATAATAGAATTATTGTAAAATTAACTCTGTCCATAAGGTGTAGATAGTAAGTATAGACCGGAAGTAGAGGCCTGGGCATTGTTGTTCACTAATTTACTCCAAGTAGGGAAGGGGTGGCGGGGTTGGAAAGTAATTAAGGGGAATATATATATATTTTTTTAAGGATATGTATGTATATATATATATATATATATATATATATATATATATATATATATATATATATATATATATATTTACTGTATATATATATATATATATATATATATATATATATATATATATATATATATATATATATTTTATATATATATGTAAGAAAAAGAAAAAATAAGAAAAACATGCTTTCATCATCAGAGCTTTCTCCTCCACTGTGTGTTGCATTTTGGAGACTAAGACCTAAGATACCTGTAGGATTAAAGGAGAGGATCTAGATATGTGGCAAGATGTGCTCCACCCTTTCTACACCAGCATTGTGGCGGTAGCATCATGCTATTGGTATGCTTGTCATCCACTCTTCCTACACCAGACAGTATTGTGGTGAAAGCATCGTGTTATGGGTATTTTGTCACCTGCATGGACTGGGGAGTTTGTTAGGATCAAAATAAATATGAAAGGAGCAAAGCAAAAGGTAAAAAGTTAGAGAAAAACCAGTCTTCTGAAAACCCTGGGATAGAGTTTTATTTTTCAGCGGGACAATTATACACATTTTTATGCCAAATCTTTCCAATAGGTGTTGTGTTCCTGAGGGGTTTAGTCTTAGTCCTGACTTAAATCTGCTTGAAAATCTGAGACAAGGTTTGAATATTGCTGCCCATCAATGATTCCCAACCAAATTTACTAAGCTTGAGCAATTTGTATGTAACTGTATGTTGCCTTAAGAGTTGTGCAAGGTTGGTAGGATCGTATTCAAAATGATTCACAGCTGTAATGGCTGCCAAAGGTGCTTCCAACTACTGAAGACATACGCAATCAATACATCTTTATTTTGTATTAATTTGGAAGATTTTCTATTATTTTTATGTTTACTTTGAGAATGTGGACTAAGTTATGTAGATCGGTAGGGAAAACATTGAATGTAGATTAAAATTTAATTTTAAGGCAGCAAAATGTGAACACTGCAAGGGGTGTGTAGACCTTAACTAGCAACTGTATATACGAGTCTAGGGTCTAGGGTCTGGGTCTAGGGTCTAGGTCTAGGGTATAGGTCTAGGGTCTGGGTTTAGAGTCTGGGTCTAGGGTCTGGGGTCTAGTCAAAATTATTTGATAAAAAAATATTTTTGGCCTTACTGCTATTAGCCCATACAAACGCATTGAATAACAGATTCACTACATGGAACAACAGATAAGTTTGTTCTGAAGTGTCTCCTATATCCTAAAGATATTCAATCTCTCCCTATCCAAGTCTGCTGTCCTCACTTGCTTCAAGATGGCCACCATTGTTCCTGTACCCAAGAAAGCAAAGGTAACTGAACTAAATGACTGTCGCCCTGTAGCACTCACCTCTGTCATCATGAAGTACTTTGAGAGGCTAGTTAAGGATCATATCACCTCTACCTTACCTGTCACCCTAGACCCACTTCAATTTGCTTACCGCCCCAATAGATCCACAAACGATGCAATCGTCATCACACTGCCCTGTCAGCCTTCAACACCATAGTACCCTCCAAGCTCATCATTAAGCTCGGGGGCCCTGGGTCTGAACCCCGCCCTGTGCAACTGGGTCCTGGACTTCCTGACGGGCCGCCCCCAGGTGGTGAATGTAGGAAACAACACCTACACTTCGCTGAACCTCAACACAGAGGCCCCACAAGGATGCGTGCTCAGCCCCCTCCTGTACTCCCTGTTCACCCATGACTGCGTGGCCACGCACGCCTCCAACTCAATCATCAAGTTTGCAGACGACACAACAGTAGTAGGCTTGATTACCAACAATGACGAGACAGCCTACAGGGAGGAGGTGAGGACCCTGGCAGAGTGGGGCCAGGAAAATAAACTCTCTCTCAACGTCAACAAAACGAAGGAGATGATCGTGGACTTCAGGAAACAGCAGATGGAGCACGCCCCTATCCACATCGACGGGACTGCAGTGGAGAAGGTGGAAAGCTTCAAGTTCCTCGGCGTACACATCACTGACAATCTGAAATGGTCCACCCACACAGACAGTGTGGTGAAGAAGGCGTAACAGAGCCTCTTCAACCTCAGGAGAATTAAGAAGTTCGGCTTGGCCCCTAAGACGCTCAGAAACTTTTACAGATGCACAATCGAGAGCATCCTGTCGGGCTTTATCACCGCCTGATATGGCAACTGCACCGCCCGCAACCGCAGGGCTCTCCAGAGGGTGGTGAGGTCTGCCCAACGCATCACCGGGGGCAAACTACCCGCCCTCCAAGACACATACAGCACCCGATGTCACAGGAAGGCCAAAATTATCATAAAGGACATCAACCACCCGAGCCACGGCCTGTTCACCCTGCTATCATCCAGAAGGCGAGGTCAGTACAGGGGCTTCCAAGCTGGGACAGAGAGAATGAAAAACAGCTTCTATCTCAAGGCCATCAGACTGTTAAACAGCCATCACTAGCCGGGTACCACACGGCTACTCAACCCTGCACCTTAGAGGCTGCTGCCCTATATACAGTTGAAGTCTGAAGTTTACATACACCTTAGCCAAATACATTTAAACTCGGTTTTTCACAATTCCTGACATTTCATCCTGTCTTAGGTCAGTTAGGATCACCACATTATTTTAAAAATGTGAAATGTCAGAATAATAGTAGAGAGTGATTTATTTCAGCTTTTATTTCTTTCATCACATTCCCAGTCTTTCATTTTTGTTCATTGTTTTCACCTGTGTTCACCTGGTCTCATCAGCTCAGAAGTTTACATACACTCAATTTGTGAGGTTATTGGTAGCATTGCCTTTAATTGTTTAACTTGGGTCCGTAATAAACACCTGCCGCGCTCTGCGTGAATCTACACCTTTTTCTCCCTGAGTATTCATTACAGGGTAAAACGTTTCGGGTAGCCTTCCACAAGCTTCCCACAATAAATGTGGTGAATTTTGGCCCATTCCTCCTGACAAAGCTGGTGTAACTGAGTCAGGTTTGTAGGCCTCCTTGCTCGCACACGCTTTTTCAGTTCTGCCCACAAACGTTCTATAGGATTGAGGTCAGGGCTTTGTGATGGCCACTCCAATACCTTGACTTTGTTGTCCTAAAGCCATTTTGCCACAACTTTGGAAGTTTGCTTGGGGTCATTGTCCATTTGGAAGACCCATTTGCGACCAAGCTTTATCTTCCTGACTGATGTCTTGAGATGTTGCTTCAACATATCCACATAATTTTCCTTCCTCATGATGCCATCTATTTTGTGAAGTGCACCAGTCCCTCCTGCAGCAAAGCACCCCCACAGCATGATGCTGCCACCCCCGTGCTTCACGGTTGGGATGGTGTTCTTCGGCTTGCAAGCCTTCCCCTTTTTCCTCCAAACATAACGATGGTCATTATGGCCAAACAGTTCTATTTTTGTTTCATCAGACCAGAGGACATTTCTCCAAAAAGTACGATCTTTGTCCCCATGTGCAGTTGCAAACCGTAGTCTGGCTTTTTTATGGCGGTTTTGGAGCAGTGGCTTCTTCCTTGCTGAGCGGCTTTTCAGGTTATGTCGATATAGGACTTGTTTTACTGTGGATATAGATACTTTTGTACCTGTTTCCTCCAGCATCTTCACAAGGTCCTTTGCTGTTGTTCTGGGATTGATTTGCACTTTTCGCACCAAAGTACGTTCATCTCTAGGAGACAGAACGTGTCTCCTTTCCTGAGCGTATGACGGCTGCGTGGTCCCATGGTGTTTATACTTGCGTACTATTGTTTGTACAGATGAACGTGGTACCTTCAGGCGTTTGGAAATTGTTCCCAAGGATGAACCAGACTTGTAGAGGTCTACAATCTTTTTTTGGCTGATTTCTTTTGATTTTCCCATGATGTCAAGCAAAGAGGCACTGAGTTTGAAGGTAGGCCTTGAAATACATCCACAGGTACACCTCCAATTGACTCAAATGATGTCAATTAGCCTATCAGAAGCTTCTAAAGCCATGACTTCATTTTCTGGAATTTTCCAAGCTGTTTAAAGGCACAGTCAACTTAGTGTATGTAAACTCCTGACCCACTGGAATTGTGATACAGTAAATTATAAGTGAAATAATCTGTCTGTAAACAATTGTTGGAAAAATTACTTGTGTCATGCACAAAGTAGATGTCCTAACCGACTTGCCAAAACTATAGTTCATTAACAAGACATTTGTGGAGTGGTTGAAAAACAAGTTTTAATGACTCCAAGTGTATGTAAACTTCAGATTTCAACTGTAAATATCCATGGAATCACTGGCCACTTTAATAATGTTTACTCATCTCATATGTGTATATACTGTATTCTAGTCTACTGTATTTAGTCTATGCCACTCCGACATTGTTCCTCCTAATATTTTATATATGTCTTAATTACATTATTTTAATTTTAGATGTGTGTATTGTTGTGAATTGTTAGATATTACTGCACTGTTGGAGCTAGAAACACAAGCATTTCGCTACACCCACAAAAACATCTGCTAAATATGTGTATGTGACCAATCAAATTTGATTTGATTTTGATTTAATAAGAAAGATCAGGAAACAGTTGTTGGCTTTTATGACATGTATTGAACCCCTTATTTTTGGGCACTAAACAGTCTCCATATATACTTCCATTCATTTTTTTCAACTGGTAGCGGGGGGACCTTCCGACCAGTATTGTGAGGCCTGTGGGCGTCCTAGAGCAAAACAAGTCTCACCTTTCCACAGAGGGGTCAAATTAGTGTGTAGACCAAACGGTTCGGACGCTACAGACAGAAGTTGGCAGACCAGCTGTACCGACTTCAGACGAGTCTCCTGGCACTTCTGGAGGTCGTAGACCAAACCTGAGAACGCCATCTTGTTCATGAGAGTCTCACCTTTCCATAGTGGGGTGTAATAGTCTGTAGGCCAAACCGTTCAGACAACTTTGTGAGAAGACCGATTTTCAGGAATTGTCACGGTCTGACAAACACCGCTCTAGCTCTGCCACCTTTCACCGCCGATACGGAAGCGCGACATCGGTGGATGTGCTGGATTGAGACGCATCCAATGCAAAAGAACAGATAACTCTTTTAAACGGACAGATTTTTATGGGGATTTTCTTATGATGCTAATTTGATTTACACGGGGGTGCAGACATCGACCTTAGGGTTGGGTTTACCTCTGTAAAGACCTAAAGGGGTTAGGTCTAACTCTGTCGAGACCTGGTAGGTTATCCATTAAGGGGTTAGTTCTAACACTGTCCAGACCTGGTAGGTTATCCCTTAAGGGTTAGGTCTAACTCTGCCCAGACCTGGTAGGGTATCCCTTAAGGGTTAGGTCTAACTCTGTCCAGACCTGGTAGGGTATCCCTTAAGGGTTAGGTCTAACTCTGCCCAGACCTGGTAGGTTATCCCTAAAGGGTTAGGTCTAACTCTGCCCAGACCTGGTAGGTTATCCCTTAAGGGTTAGGTCTAACTCTGCCCAGACCTGGTAGGTTATCCCTAAAGGGTCTAACTCTGCCCAGACCTGGTAGGCTATCCCTTAAGGGTTAGGTCTAACTCTGCCCAGACCTGGTAGGGTATCCCTTAAGGGTTAGGTCTAACTCTGCCCAGACCTGGTAGGTTATCCCTTAAGGGTCTAACTCTGTCCAGACCTGGTAGGTTATCCCTTAAGGGTTAGGTCTAACTGTCCTAGTAGTGACAGACCTGGTAGGCTATCCCCTGTACAGGATACATCTCAACCAGCAGACTAGCCTATATCCTGCAGGGAAAACCATGGTTTTCCTCACCAGACCCGCCTTGTGACAGTTATTGACATACTACACTTACGACATCCTACCGCACATCATCACAGGGCCTCATAGTGTATGGGTGGTTACCCAAATTTACTGTCAACACTCATAAAGGGATTTGGACTAATAGGAAGCCTCGAATGAGGAAACACCCCTCTCACCTCATACTGAAAGTCTCTCCCCTCTCCCTTTATATTTCTACCTCCCTCTTTTAGTGGTCTTAGTGGATTTCCTGATCATTTATTCATTTGAGAATGACTTTAGAGGGTGTCTATGTATGTTATTCACACTGGGGAGTTCCTATCCCGTGTTTATTGTTCGAACAGTCATGGCCACTGCATGAATAAGGTCCATTGAAAGAGAAGCACACATGAATCATGAGTATGAGTGTCCACAGACCTGTACACCCAGTAATATCTGTTCTACAGACCTCTACACCCAGTAATCTCTGTTCTACAGACCTCTACACACCCAGTAATCTCTGTTCTACAGACCTCTACACCCAGTAATCTCTGTTCTACAGACCTCTACACCCAGTAATCTCTGTTCTACAGACCTCTACACACCCAGTAATCTCTGTTCTACAGACCTCTACACCCAGTAATCTCTGTTCTACAGACCTCTACACCCAGTAATCTCTGTTCTACAGACATCTACACACCCAGTAATCTCTGTTCTACAGGCCTTTACACCCAGTAATCTCTGTTCTACAGGCCTTTACACCCAGTAATCTCTGTTCTACAGACCTCTACACCCAGTAATCTCTGTTCTACAGACCTCTACACACCCAGTAATCTCTGTTCTACAGACCTCTACGCCCAGTAATCTCTGTTCTACAGACCTCTACACCCAGTAATCTCTGTTCTACAGACCTCTACACCCAGTAATCTCTGTTCTACAGACATCTACACACCCAGTAATCTCTGTTCTACAGGCCTCTACACCCAGTAATCTCTGTTCTACAGGCCTTTACACCCAGTAATCTCTGTTCTACAGACCTCTACACCCAGTAATCTCTGTTCTACAGACCTCTACACACCCAGTAATCTCTGTTCTACAGACCTCTACACACCCAGTAATCTCTGTTCTACAGACCTCTACACCCAGTAATCTCTGTTCTACAGACCTCTACACACCCAGTAATCTCTGTTCTACAGACCTCTACCACCCAGTAATCTCTGTTCTACAGACCTCTACACCCAGTAATCTCTGTTCTACAGACATCTACACACCCAGTAATCTCTGTTCTACAGACCTCTACACCCAGTAATCTCTGTTCTACAGACATCTACACACCCAGTAATCTCTGTTCTACAGGCCTCTACACCCAGTAATCTCTGTTCTACAGGCCTTTACACCCAGTAATCTCTGTTCTACAGACATCTACACACCCAGTAATCTCTGTTCTACAGACCTCTACACCCAGTAATCTCTGTTCTACAGGCCTTTACACCCAGTAATCTCTGTTCTACAGACCTCTACACACCCAGTAATCTCTGTTCTACAGACCTCTACACCCAGTAATCTCTGTTCTACAGACCTCTACACCCAGTAATCTCTATTCTACAGACCTCTACACCCAGTAATCTCTGTTCTACAGACCTCTACACCCAGTAATCTCTGTTCTACAGACCTCTACATCCAGTAATCTCTGTTCTACAGACATCTACACACCCAGTAATCTCTGTTCTACAGGCCTCTACACCCAGTAATCTCTGTTCTACAGGCCTTTACACCCCAGTAATCTCTGTTCTACAGACATCTACACACCCAGTAATCTCTGTTCTACAGACCTCTACACCCAGTAATCTCTGTTCTACAGGCCTTTACACCCAGTAATCTCTGTTCTACAGGCCTTTACACCCAGTAATCTCTGTTCTACAGACCTTTACACCCAGTAATCTCTGTTCTACAGACCTCTACGCCCAGTAATCTCTGTTCTACAGACCTCTACACACCCAGTAATCTCTGTTCTACAGACCTCTACACCCAGTAATCTCTGTTCTACAGACCTCTACACCCAGTAATCTCTGTTCTACAGACCTCTACACACCCAGTAATCTCTGTTCTACAGACCTCTACACCCAGTAATCTCTGTTCTACAGACCTCTACACCCCAGTAATCTCTGTTCTACAGACATCTACACACCCAGTAATCTCTGTTCTACAGGCCTTTACACCCAGTAATCTCTGTTCTACAGGCCTTTACACCCAGTAATCTCTGTTCTACAGACCTCTACACCCAGTAATCTCTGTTCTACAGACCTCTACACACCCAGTAATCTCTGTTCTACAGACCTCTACGCCCAGTAATCTCTGTTCTACAGACCTCTACACCCAGTAATCTCTGTTCTACAGACCTCTACACCCAGTAATCTCTGTTCTACAGACATCTACACACCCAGTAATCTCTGTTCTACAGGCCTCTACACCCAGTAATCTCTGTTCTACAGGCCTTACACACCCAGTAATCTCTGTTCTACAGACCTCTACACCCAGTAATCTCTGTTCTACAGAACTCTACACACCCAGTAATCTCTGTTCTACAGACCTCTACACACCCAGTAATCTCTGTTCTACAGACCTCTACACCCAGTAATCTCTGTTCTACAGACCTCTACACACCAGTAATCTCTGTTCTACAGACCTCTACACCCAGTAATCTCTGTTCTACAGACCTCTACACCCAGTAATCTCTGTTCTACAGACATCTACACACCCAGTAATCTCTGTTCTACAGACCTCTACACCCAGTAATCTCTGTTCTACAGACACATCTACACACCCAGTAATCTCTGTTCTACAGGCCTCTACACCCAGTAATCTCTGTTCTACAGGCCTTTACACCCAGTAATCTCTGTTCTACAGACATCTACACACCCAGTAATCTCTGTTCTACAGACCTCTACACCCAGTAATCTCTGTTCTACAGGCCTTTACACCCAGTAATCTCTGTTCTACAGACCTCTACACACCCAGTAATCTCTGTTCTACAGACCTCTACACCCAGTAATCTCTGTTCTACAGACCTCTACACCCAGTAATCTCTATTCTACAGACCTCTACACCCAGTAATCTCTGTTCTACAGACCTCTACACCCAGTAATCTCTGTTCTACAGACCTCTACATCCAGTAATCTCTGTTCTACAGACATCTACACACCCAGTAATCTCTGTTCTACAGGCCTCTACACCCAGTAATCTCTGTTCTACAGGCCTTTACACCCAGTAATCTCTGTTCTACAGACATCTACACACCCAGTAATCTCTGTTCTACAGACCTCTACACCCAGTAATCTCTGTTCTACGGGCCTTTACACCCAGTAATCTCTGTTCTACAGGCCTTTACACCCAGTAATCTCTGTTCTACAGACCTTTACACCCAGTAATCTCTGTTCTACAGACCTCTACGCCCAGTAATCTCTGTTCTACAGACCTCTACACCCAGTAATCTCTGTTCTACAGACCTCTACTCACCCAGTAATCTCTGTTCTACAGACCTCTACGCCCCAGTAATCTCTGTTCTACAGACCTCTACACCCAGTAATCTCTGTTCTACAGACCTCTACACCCAGTAATCTCTGTTCTACAGACCTCTACACCCAGTAATCTCTGTTCTACAGACCTCTACACCCAGTAATCTCTGTTCTACGGGCCTTTACACCCAGTAATCTCTGTTCTACAGGCCTTTACACCCAGTAATCTCTGTTCTACAGACCTTTACACCCAGCAATCTCTGTTCTACAGACCTCTACGCCCAGTAATCTCTGTTCTACAGACCTCTACACCCAGTAATCTCTGTTCTACAGACCTCTACACACCCAGTAATCTCTGTTCTACAGACCTCTACGCCCAGTAATCTCTGTTCTACAGACCTCTACACCCAGTAATCTCTGTTCTACAGACCTCTACACCCAGTAATCTCTGTTCTACAGACCTCTACACACCCAGTAATCTCTGTTCTACAGACCTCTACGCGCCCAGTAATCTCTGAAACCTAGAACCAAATCTTATGTGTCCTGGATATCACAAGAGGTTATCCACCACAGTCCCAAATCTCTCTCTCTCTCTCTCTCTCTGCTTGGCCTGACCTGTGGGCTTGGAGGAAGGCTGGGTTATTTTGAAACCCGGAATCACAATTTGTTTACAATCTTGTTTACAACCCTGTGTTGACAGCGAAATCCCAGCCTTGGTAGCCTATGTAGTAGCCTACACTGATCAGATCAATTAGATATAGCGGTCAAATATGACCCAGGCCACTGATCAGATCAATTAGATATAGCGGTCAAATATGACCCAGGCCACTGATCAGATCAATTAGATATAGCGGTCAAATATGACCCAGGCCACTGATCAGATCAATTAGATATAGCGGTCAAATATGACCCAGGCCACTGATCAGATCAATTAGATATAGCGGTCAAATATGACCCAGGGCACTGATCAGATCAATTAGATATAGCGGTCAAATATGACCCAGGCCACTGATCAGATCAATTAGATATAGCGGTCAAATATGACCCAGGCCACTGATCAGATCAATTAGATATAGCGTCAAATATGACCCAGGCCACTGATCAGATCAATTAGATATAGCGGTCAAATATGACCCAGGCCACTGATCAGATCAATTAGATATAGCGGTCAAATATGACCCAGGCCACTGATCAGATCAATTAGATATAGCGGTCAAATATGACCCAGGCCACTGATCAGATCAATTAGATATAGCGGTCAAATATGACCCAGGCCTAATGTCGTCCAAGAAGACTTGATTAGATATGAGTGTATGTTTACATTACAGCCCAGGGTTGACCCTAGCCCTTACATTTCGCATACATCCAGAACATTTCCATTAGCGGTACATTTTACATTTTAGTAATTTAGCAGACACTCTTACCCAGAATGATTTACATTAGTGCATGAGTACCTGCAGATATCCAGATGAAGTAGGCCTAAGTCATTTGGCTCTGTTTTGGCAATAAGGGGCCGTTTCACTCATGAGGAAAACTGGCTGAATTCCAAGGCCTAACCTAGTTGAGCCCAACCAGGGCTGCATTTAGTAGATGACCCCTGTTTGTAGACATGGTTACTGCAACAGGTTGGAAACATCATAAACATTCCCTCATTAACATCCCCTGCCCCCCATAACGCTTCCCTGTACTGTACTCATGTGGAAGAGGTAGGTACAGACAAAATCATCATCAATTTAATATTTAAAAACACAGATAATGATTTGATATGGTCCCTGATATTGTAATAATATACCAGCATATTGGGATATTAATGTATTTAATGCATGGGATATTAATGTCTTTAATGCATTTATGAACTTTTTATCTGTTCATTTATGCACACTCTACCTGCTAGCTGGCTATAGTACTTTCTACTGTACATGTTGTCATTGGGATAGCATGGCTATTCATGTCCCCTTTCGTTGTTAATTGTTACCTTACTGAGGAGTTGGAAGATAAGGGCAGCACAACTTTTCATTTATGGATGTTGTTTCTAGAAGGCATGTCGTGTGCTTTTGTTTGTTGAGCTATTTCGACGCTATTTTACAAGTGTACATCACTACCAAAGATGGTTTAGAAAACTACTGTCCATAACGCTTGGCTGTCATTGAGAAAGTTGGCTAACCTAGGCCTATAGCAAATGGATTGACAAGCTACTTGTTCTATCTGTGCCTATAGCCTATATGTCATACTGTACGTTGCATTACCGTGGCATTACCGTGGCATTACCGTGGCTGTCTACCTGCATGGTTACGCCTGCTACGTTAGGTTAAGAAGTCGACTCGGACTTTAAATTCAACCACCCATATGACACTCTGTTTGATTTTCGCCCGTTCGGTACATGCCTAAAAAGTGTTCATATTCACACTAAATACGTTTGAACTGGTAAACGTTGAGTAGAAGGAACAGAAATCTGTGGAAATATTGTTGTTGGAAAAAAAAACTCGCACTGACTTTTTGTCAAAAGGCAGAAAGACCACGCCTGAAAATCCAGGGGCGGAGAAGGAATTTCTACTTTTTTCACCAGTGAAACGCAGCCCAACTCTTTTCACTGTGTCGACGCAGTCAACCACCCGAACCGAGAGAGAAGGAAGAGGATTTTTACAATGGCTGGGGTGGCATCAACGTTGGCCAAGAAGAGGGCTTTGGCCGCAGGATTTGGCACTAATGCCAATGCGTCGAAGTACCTTAACCAGGACTTCAAGTCTCTCAGGAGCGAGTGTCTGAACAGAGGTTCACTCTTCACGGATTCCACTTTTCCAGCCGAACCTGAGTCCTTGGGATTCAATGAGCTTGGGCCAAGATCTTCCAAAACCAGAGGTGTGCAGTGGAAACGACCTGGGGTAAGTTACTGGGCGTGAAAAGTGTCTACTCTATGACTGAATTTGTATTGATCAAAATAGACCAAAGCGTTATCTATCATTTTCTATCACTGTAAGATTTTTTTTTAACAACAAATATAACAAAATATAACAAAATATTTGACAAAACAGTATACCAAATAAAACAGACAAACTTTATACACAGGAAGTTGATCTACAACACATATTTAGAAACAAGTTATGATGCAATGTAAATATGATCAAACACTAGTTAACCAAACCTAAACTTCAAAGAAAAAGGCTAAACCAAAACTCAGAATTTACAACCAGATCAAAAACAGCTACGATCCAGAACCTCTCACCTAACCAGAAACCAAACTTCCCTGTGTGCCCAATTAAAAACCTGTATACTGCCTCTGGCAATTGAAGTAGTTAGGTTCAATGCCATAGAAGAAGTAGAGGAACTATGTACTGTCTGTGATTTAGGGGAGGTAGAGAATGAACTGCACTTTTTATTTTATTGTTCTTTATGTGATGATCTGAGAGCTGTACTGTTTGATAAAATGTTGCAAAGAAAACAACAGGAAGTATTCAGGATTAGAGATTAAGAAAAACTTGAATGTCTATTTAGGAAAGAAGTATTCCTTGTTACACATTTTATCTTCGAAGATGCGACTTGAAATGTTTCTGTTTTGTTTTCTCAATTGTTTTTCACTGCCATGTCGTAGCTGGCCGCGACCGGGAGACCCATGGGGTGGCGCGCAATTGGCCCAGTGTCGTCCAGGGTAGGGGAGGGAATGGCCGGCAGGGATGTAGCTCAGTTGATAGAGCATGGCGTTTTCAACGCCAGGGTTGTGGGTTCGTTTCCCACAGGGGGTATGAAAAAAAATCATAATAATAATGTATGCACTAACTGTAAGTCGCTCTGGATAAGAGCGTCTGCTAAATGACTAAAATGTAAATGTAAATATGAATGTGTGTGTGTATATATATATGTGTGTATGTGTACACTACCAGTCAAAAGTTTGGACACACCTACTCAAATGCAGTGTTTTATAAGGACATGTCCTGAAGATGCATGACACTAAAAATAAATAAATCAATCAATCACAGGTGTATACACACTTAAAGGCCCTGAACAGTCATTCTGAATGGCTAACTACCAGGAAGTTTGAAAAGACAGGCGTGGCGATACGCAAAGCAACTCAAACAACATTGACATTGCATCAATTACATCTATATATTTTTTTTATGACACCTCCAGTTTGGCATGTCTCTTGTTATGCAGTTCACAGCTGCACTGACAGATGTGTTGATTCGACGACTGTGTCTGAATTTTGAACGACTATTACCCCCCTTTTTGTTCCATGCTGGCTGAAGACCTAGTTAGCCAGTAACTAGGTAACACCAGACACATATAAAAGGGGAAACGTATAAGTATCTTTGCCATAGATGAATAGGGTAAACTTTTAATTACATTTGCTGACACCTATAATCACATGTTGGCACCAGTAGAGTAGCCGTCTAGCTATATAAACCACGCCCCTCTGCAAACACGCCTTCTCCGATGTTGGTTACAAGGCGGTACTTATTTAAATTAGGTAAGAGAATATCATGTTACCGTTGGTGTATTAAAATTAGAGTTTAGGTGATGTCACCTTGTCCTCCTTAATAATGAATCCAAGTGTTTGACTTGGGGGAGGGCGCCAGTGACTTTATGATCAGACTTTGTCAATGTAGAAGCAGCAGTCATTTTTTTTTAATACATTGGTCATCATACTTTGATCTGGTTTCCTTTAATTATCATCAAATTTCATGAGAAACCATGATTTTGACTGTTCATGACCTTGCTTTAATATTTTCATGCAGCATTTTCAAATAATATTCAAGTTCATTTAGAAAAAGTCAGAATCTTGGCTTTGCTTTTTCCCCACTTGCGTTTCTGCATAGAATATGTATCATACATAATGAAGAGATAAATTATATATACTTTGTTCTGATCTTCATCGTCAAACAAAAGTCATCACTGGAAATATATCTTTATAGCTTAAGTCAGTGACGTGGGAGTAGTCTGATGGGCGTGTCCGGATGCTTGTTACCCATTTGATTATAGCAGACTATTGGGCGTAAATCAATCACTTCCTCATTCTATTCTATCCAAACTGAACCTGTACCATACGGCTAAATAAATGACGAACATGATCAGGGTGACTCATCCTCCAACCATTTGCATGGAACGTTGGAGTTAGTCATCTGATCCCACTCCTTTTTGTTTTAGGCTGTCAACAGATCAACTCATAGGCAGTGAACTTTGAGACCGTTGAGGTTACATTAGCTCATTGTGGACCCTCCCCCTTACTTGTGCATAACTTTAATGTTTATCAGTCTACCCTCTTCATTCCGATGTGCTTTTATTTCATAACTATTATTGATAATGACTGATCCTCCCATTCAAATCTGCTATTAAAGTTAATATTCTGTTAACTCATACCCAAATAATGTTGTTGACTCATCCTGTACTCGTATTTGTGGTCAAAGCATAAATTAGAGAAAAAATACATTAAAAAAAAAACACCATCTTAAACTTGTATCTCAAACAGACTATTTCAAAAATGCTTGCAATGGTGAAATCCTCCTCCGGGCCAATCAGCGGTCTACTCGCATGAATAGTTTTAATGACCGGTATACGCCCACACCATTCTATATTGGGGTACGCCCACACCATTCAAACACAGAAAAGCTACTTTTTTTAACATACTTAATAAAAAAAAATTGGAATTAAAATGATTTCACTCATATTGTAATTAATTATAGGTCATATTTCATAGAAATCTGGAAACACTGGACAGTTACTTTAAAAGTTCAAAACACAGTCTTAATCATGTATTGGTCCCTCCCTGAATAGTAGAGTTGATAATAAATCAAATGCAGTACTCTATGAAATAACGGAGGTTACATTAGTAGCTCATTGTGCAGTGCTCTATGAAATAACGGAGGTTACATTAGTAGCTCATTGTGCAGTGCTCTATGAAATAACGGAGGTTACATTAGTAGCTCATTGTGAAGTGCTCTATGAAATAACGGAGGTTACATTAGTAGCTCATTGTGCAGTGCTCTATGAAATAACGGAGGTTACATTAGTAGCTCATTGTGCAGTGCTCTATGAAATAACGGAGGTTACATTAGTAGCTCATTGTGCAGTGCTCTATGAAATAACGGAGGTTACATTAGTAGCTCATTGTGCAGATATTTCCCCCAAGCTAGTGTATTGCTTCAATTAGGGCTGCAAAGTTGGGAAGCCTCAAATCTGTAGTTCGTAATATCTTTCACAGTCTTACTCATGCTTTGGTTCCTCCCTGAATAGGAGCTGGTGTCCAGCCCAGAGTTCATCGTTGGTGGCGCCTCAAGAACCGACATTTGCCAAGGCGGCCTGGGTAAGTCCCCTTTATATTAGGAACCAAAACAGGAACCAAACCAAAACCACAGGGCCGCCGGTTTTGTAAAAGTATCCATGATTTCATCTGTGAGGAGGAGATGGTATAGTAAAAGTTAATGTGATTGATCACAGCATATGTAATAACATATTCAGTTATTGCTTTAACCAGTTATTACACAGGTGATTTGGTTTCCTGGACCATCACTGAACAGCCACCATGTCAGGTTGTTATCTCTCTGAGGTATAATATAAACATGTCAGGTTGTTATCTCTGAGGTATAATATAAACATGTCAGGTTGTTATCTCTCTGAGGTATAATATAAACATGTCAGGTTGTTATCTCTCTGAGGTATCTGACCGGCGGCTGCTATCGAGGTAACGGCAGACTGACTCAGTATTTGATATATATTATATGTATCCACAAAATCCTGGCCTGGTCACAGGTCTTTTGGCCAACTCCTATGGCCAACTCCTATGGCCAACTCCTATGGCCAACTCCTAATGGTCAACTCCTATGGTGGTCAACTCCTATGGCCAACTCCTATGGCCAACTCCTAATTGGTCAACTCCTATGGTCACTCTCCTATGGCCAACTCCTATGGCCAACTCCTAATGGTCAACTCCTATGGTCAACTCCTATGGCCAACTCCTATGGCCAACTCCTATGGCCACTCCTATGGCCAACTCCTAATGTTCAACTCCCTAATGGTCAACTCCTAATGGTCAACTCCTAATGGTCAACTCCTAATGGTCAACTCCTAATGGTCAACTCCTATGGTCAACTCCTATGGTCAACTCCTATGGCCAACTCCTAATGGACAATGGCCATATGAACTGGCTATATAGCACCAACAAATCTTGGACCAGGCCAACAAAGTCCCTCATAGTGTATGAGATCTGTCTGAATCCAAAGCAGGGGTCTAACTACTGTATGATGACCTTTACTAAACCAGGTGAACTACCGTGGCCGCAAGGAGAAGCTGGTCAGAGTGCGTAACCCCTGGGGAACAGTGGAGTGGACTGGGGCCTGGAGTGACAAGTAAGAACCCTCGGAGCACCTGCAAGATGGTTTCCAGGGTTGGTGGTCGATTCCATTTCAATTCAGTCATTTTCCCTCAGTTTACTTCCTCAATTAACTGAATAGAAATGGAATTGACCCTAGAGATGTAACAAGTCAATGATATGCATCGGTCCCCTAATGATATGCATCGGTCCCCCAATGATACGCATCGGTCCCCCAATGATACGCATCGGTCCCCGAATGATACGCATCGGTCCCCCCTAATGATACGCATCGGTCCCCTAATGATACGCATCGGTCCCCCCAATGATACACATCGGTCCCCCATGATTGGTGATACGCATCGGTCCCCCAATGATACGCCGTGATTCGGTCCCCTAATGATACGCATCGGTCCCCTAATGATACGCATCGGTCCCCCCAATGATACGCATCGGTCCCCGAATGATAACGCATCGGTCCCCCTAATGATACGCATCGGTCCCCCAATGATACACATCGGTCCCCCAATGATACGCATCGGTCCCCCAATGATACGCATCGGTCCCCTAATGATACGCATCGGTCCCCCAATGATACGCATCGGTCCCCCAATGATACGCATCGGTCCCCTAATGATACGCATCGGTCCCCCAATGATACGCATCGGTCCCCCAATGATACGCATCGGTCCCCTAATGATACGCATCGGGTCCCCGAATGATACGCATCGGTCCCCAATGATACTTTTGGCTCGGTCCCCTAATGATACGCAGCATCGCATCGTCCCCAATGATACGCATCGGTCCCCATAATGATACGCATCGGTCCCCTCCCCCAATGATACGCATCGGTCCCCCAATGATACGCATCGGTCCCCTAATGATACGGTCCACCTATCGGTCCCCTAATGATACGCATCGGTCCTCCTAATGATACGCATCGGTCCCCTAATGATACGCATCGGTCCCCTAATGATACGCATCGGTCCCCTAATGATACGCATCGGTCCCCCTAATGATACGCATCGGTCCTCCTAATGATACGCATCGGTCCCCCTAATGATACGCATCGGTCCCCTAATGATACGCATCGGTCCCCTAATGATACGCATCGGTCCCCTAATGATACGCATCGGTCCCCCAATGATACGCATCGGTCCCCCAATGATACGCATCGGGTCCCCTAATGATACGCATCGGTCCCCCAATGATACGCATCGGTCCCCTAATGATACGCATCTGTCCCCCAATGATACGCATCGGTCCCCTAATGATACGCATCGGTCCCCTAATGATACGCATCGGTCCCCTAATGATACGCATCGGTCCCCTAATGATACGCATCGGTCCTCCTAATGATACGCATCGGTCCCCTAATGATACGCATCGGTCCCCTAATGATACGTATCGGTCCCCCAATGATACGCATCGTGTCCCCTAATGATACGCATCGGTCCCCTAATGATACGCATCGGTCCCCTAATGATACGTATCGGTCCCCCAATTGATACGCATCGGTCCCCTAATGATACGCATCGGTTCCCCTAATGATACGTATCGGTCCCCCAATGATACGCATCGGTCCCTAATGATACGCATCGGTCCCCTAATGATACGCATCGGTCCCCCAATGATACGTATCGGTCCCCCAATGATACGCATCGGTTGTTCCCCTAATGATACTTTGGCGAGGCACACTGCATGGCTGAAGCAAAGCGGAGAAGAGAAGCTCACTAAAAACTCCCACATGGTCAAAACCATTTGCTCTTTTGAGATGGGGTGAAATCCAAAGTTGTTGCTAGATATTCATTGGCTTGTCATAGCTAATTTGTCAATGATAAATATTGATACATTACTAGCTCAAAAACGTAATCTGCAAAAAAAACATGACAAGTTAATTAGTGGGTGATGTGTGATGATGACAAGTGATTTCAGAACCAAAGTGGGGGACAAAAACCACAGGCTATCGCTTGAAGGGAAAGATGCCATCCCTAATTGACTCTCCCAACCTTGATGCTTTCCAGTTTTGTTTCCACCCACTTGGTTCAACATCAATCTAGTAAATCCTTTCACAGATCATTTTTAAATGGAGTGTAACAGGACTGTTGGTTACTCTCTCTCTCTCTCTCCTCCTCTCTCTCTCTCCTCTCTCTCTCTCTCTCTCCTCTCTCTCTCCTCTCTCTCCTCTCTTCTCTCTCTGTCTCTCTCTCCCCTCTCTCTCTCTCTCTCCCTCTCTCTCTCTGTCTCTCTTCTCTCTGTTCTCTCTCTGTCTCTCTCTCTCTCTGACCTCTCTCCCTCTCTCTCTCTCCCTCTCTCTCTCTCTCTCTTCTCTCTCTTCTCTCTGTCTCTCTCTGTCTCTCTCTGTCTCCTCTCTCTGTCTCTCTTTTCTCTCTCTCTCTGTCTCTCTCTCTCTCTGACTCTCCTCTCTCTCTCTCCCTCTCTCTCTCTTCTCTCTGTCTCTCCTCTCTGTCTCTCCCTCTGGTCTCTCCCTCTCTCTTCTCTGTCTCTCTCTCTGTCTTTTCTCTCTCTTCTCTCTCTCTCCTCTCTCCTCTCTGCTCTCTCTCTCTCTTTCTCTCTGTTTCTCCGTCTCTCATCTCTCTCTGACTCTCTCTCTCTCTCTCTCTCTCTCTGACCTCTCTCTCTCTCTCTCTCTCTCTGACTCTCTGTCTCTCTCTCTCTGTCTCTGACTCTCCTCTCTCTCCTCTCTCTCTCTCTCTCTCTCTCTCTCTCTCTCTCTCTCTCTCTCTCTCTCTCTCTCTCTCTGTCTCTCTCTGTCTCTCTCTCTCTTGTCTCTCCTCTCTGTCTCTCTCTGCTCTCTCTCTCTCTGTCTCTGTCTCTCTGTCTCTCTCTCTCTCTGTCTCTCTCTCTCTCTGTCTCTCTCTCTGCCTCTCGTCTCTCTCTGTCCTCTCTGTCTCTCTCTCTCTGTCTCTCTGTCTCTCTCTCTCTCTCTCCCCCCAGCTCCTCTGAGTGGAACAGCGTGGATGTGTTTCTGAGCGTGGCAATGTGAAGGCAGACGATGGAGAGTTCTGGTACTTCATCAATACAGCACTCAAAGGGCCAGTTTCCCGGACCTAGATTAAAGCTAGTCCTGGAGTAAAAATTACTTTTCAATAGAGAATCTCCATTAAGCATGCTTTTTGGTCCAAGACTTTATCTGGTCCAGGAAGCCAGCCCATAATGAAATATCGTTATATCCTCGGGATCTGTTCTAGCTGCCTTACAGTCACTGAAGCAATAGAAGTCGTGCTCATTATCCTAAGTATCTGTTTGGTCAAGTTATCTGGTTTTACCTGTATTGCTTTGCTATCTGTTTTTACAGGATGTCCTTCTCTGACTTGGTGTTACTTTGTGTTTTTATGTACGATGACATTTAGAGACTGTGTGTTGAAGAATAATAGTTTACCAACTTGGTGTTGCTTCCTGTCTTTACAGGATGTCCTTCTCTGACTTGGTGTTGCTTCCTGTCTTTACAGGATGTCCTTCTCTGACTTGGTGTTGCTTTCCTGTCTTTACAGGATGTCCTTCTTCTCTGACTTGGTGTTGCTTTCCTGTCTTTACAGGATGTCCTTCTCTGACTTGGTGTTGCTTCCTGTCTTTACAGGATGTCCTTCTCTGACTTGGTGTTGCTTCCTGTCTTTACAGGATGTCCTTCTCTGACTTGGTGTTGCTTCCTGTCTTTACAGGATGTCCTTCTCTGACTTGGTGTTGCCTTCCTGTCTTAACAGGATGTCCTTCTCTGACTTGGTGTTGCTTCCTGTCTTTACAGGATGTCCTTCTCTGACTTGGGTGTTGCTTCCTGTCTTTTACAGGATGTCCTTCTCTGACTTGGTGTTGCTTCCTGTCTTTACAGGATGTCCTTCTCTGACTTGGTGTTGCTTCCTGTCTTTACAGGATGTCCTTCTCTGACTTGGTGTTGCTTCCTGTCTTTACAGGATGTCCTTCTCTGACTTGGTGTTGCTTCCTGTCTTTACAGGATGTCCTTCTCTGACTTGGTGTTGCTTCCCTGTCTTTACAGGATGTCCTTCTCTGACTTGGTGTTGCTTCCTGTCTTTACAGGATGTCCTTCTCTGACTTGGTGTTGCTTCCTGTCTTTACAGGATGGCCTTTCTCTGACTTGGTGTTGCTTCCTGTCTTTACAGGATGCCTTCTCTGACTTGGTGTTGCTTCCTGTCTTTACAGGATGTCCTTCTCTGACTTGGTGGTTCCTTCCTGTCTTTACAGGATGTCCTTCTCTGACTTGGTGTTTGCTGCCCTGTCTTTACAGGATGTCCTTCTCTGACTTGGTGTTTGCTTCCTGTCTTTACAGGATGTCCTTCTCTGACTTGTGTGTTGCTTCCTGTCTTTACAGGATGTCCTTCTCTGACTTGGTGTTGCTTCCTGTCTCTTACAGGATGTCCTTCTCTGACTTGGTGTTGCTTCCTGTCTTTACAGGATGTCCTTCTCTGACTTGGTGTGTGCTTCCTGTCTTTACAGGATGTCCTTCTCTGACTTGGTGTTGCTTCCTGTCTTTACAGGATGTCCTTCTCTGACTTGGTGTTGCTTCCTGTCTTTACAGGATGTCCTTCTCTGACTTGGTGTTGCTTCCTGTCTTTACAGGATGTCCCTTCTCTGACTTCCATGACCCACTGTCATCGTACTGGAGATGCCCTCTGACCCCCGACACCCTGAATCTGGATGCTTCCTGTAGTTGTCCAAACAGGACGGGCCTTCTCTGACTTGGTCGACCGCTGGAGGATGCAGGAACAGGATGTCATTCTAACTAGACTTTGCAGGTTCAATCCCTGTCTTCTAAACAGAGATGCAGGATCAATTCCTGTAACTAACTGATGTTGCTTCCTGTCTTTACCGCGTGCACCATGTCCTTCGTCTGCTGGGAGATCAGATTCACTAGCCATGTGGTAACAGGATGTCCTTCTCTTCTGGTGGTGGTATTTGACTCCTTTGAGTTACATTGTGTGTAAGGGTTGTTCAGTTGGTCCCAAGTTTGGGATCTGTTACATAAGAGCACTGTCTTTAGACAGATGTCCCACCCACATGACTCTCATGCCACTCCCTGTCCTGTCCACACCACAGGCTGTCCCACTCCCTGACCTGGTCCACACCACATGCTCTCCCACTCCCTGTCCTTCTCTGACTTGGTGTCGCTTCCCTGACCTGTCCACACACCATGCTCTCCCATCTCCCTGACCTGTTGCTTCCCACATGCTGTCCCACAATCCCTGACCTGTCCACACCACTGCTCTCCCATGACCTGTCCACTACCACATGCTCTGGAGATCTGTCCACACCACTGACCCCCGACACCTGACCTCCGACCACATGCTCTCCCACCCTGACCTGTCCACACCACATGCTGTCCCACGACCTGACCTGTCCACACCAAGGCTCTCGACACGCTGGACCTGTGCCACACCAAATGCAATCCCACTGTAAGTCTGTCCACACCACATGCAGGATCCCACTCCCTGTAAGTCTACACCACATGCTGGATCAATCCCTGTACCTGTCTAACTAGAGGATGCAGGATCAATCCCTGTAAGTCTAACTAGAGGATGCAGGATCAATTCCTGTAATGTCTCCCACATCCCTGAGGATGCCAGGATCAACATCCTGTCCCACTAACTGATGTCCACATCGCATGCTTCCCACTCCCTGTCCGCGTGCACCACATGCAGTCCCAGTCCCTGCTGTGAGATCAGATGACCTAGGCCCTGGAACACCTTGTCTTCTCTAGGTTGGTGGTATTGATGGTGCTTCTTTGAGTTACACACCATGTGTAGAGGGTTGTTCACATTGTCCCACTCCCTGAGTTTCCACACCACATCTGTTACCATAAGTCCAGCACTACATGCGTTTAGAGCAGATGACCTGTCCCACCACATGCTCTCCCACTCCCTGTCCTGTCCACACCACATGCTCTCCCACTCCCTGACCTGTCCACACCACATGCTGTCCCACTCCCTGTCCACACCACATGCTCTCCCACTCCCTGTCCACACCACATGCTCTCCCACTCCCTGTCCTGTCCACACCACATGCTCTCCCACTCCCTGACCTGTCCACACCACATGCTCTCCCACTCCCTGACCTGTCCACACCACATGCTCTCCCACTCCCTGACCTGTCCAACCACCACATGCTCTCCCACTCCCTGTCCACACCACATGCTCTCCCACTCCCTGTCCACACCACATGCTGTCCCACTCCCTGTCCTGTCCACACCACATGCTCTCTCCCACTCCCTGACCTGTCCACACCACATGCTCTCCCACTCCCTAACCTGTCCACACCACATGCTCTCCCACTCCCTGACCTTTGTCAATCTGGTTCCCTACAGACACGTTCTGGATGAACCCCCAGTTCAAGATCAAGCTGGAGGAAGAGGATGACGACCCAGGGGATGATGAGGTGGGCTGTAGCTTTGTGGTGGGACTCATCCAGAAGAACAGGAGACGGATGAGGAAAGCAGGAGAGGACATGCACACCATCGGGTTCGCCATCTATGAGGTGGGGCTCATAAGGGATGATGATGACTGTTTGTATTCATTAGGAAATTATTTCTGTGTCATATGTATCAGATATACTCTCCCAGTATATCTACAACTGTATCCATCTATCCAATTTTGTTTTGTGTAGTTGTTGGTTTAGTTTTCTGTCCGTTTGGTGTACAGTAGCAAGGCGTTTATTGTTGGAACTACTTCACATTGACCTGTTTGTTATACGGTGAATAATATACTCACTGTACGTCTGTGATTCTGATTCCATCTCTACTCCCAGGTGCCAGAACAGTTTCACGGCCAGAGGGAGGTCCATCTGGATAAGAACTACTTCCTGAGTCACGCCCAGACGGCCCGTTCTGAGACCTTCATCAACCTGAGAGAGGTCAGCACCCGCTTCAAACTGCCCCCTGGAGAATACCTCATCGTACCCTCCACCTTCGAAGCCAACCTGAACGCTGACTTCTGCCTTAGGGTGTTCTCCGAGAAACAGGCCGAGACACTGTAAGCCTGTATGTGTGTGTGTGTGTGTGTGTGTGTGTGTGTGTGTGTGTGTGTGTGTGTGTGTGTGTGTGTGTGTGTGAGACCTCTTCAAACAAACATCTGCAGCTAGATACTCTAGGTTTGAAAATATCAGGGCTAGTCAAAGATAAAATGTGTTTAATTCTATCTTCCTCAGGCCTTGTGACGACCCGGTTAAGGCAGAACTAGACGATGTAAGAAACTACTATACTATACTCTACTCTGCTCTGCTCTACTCTACTCTACTCTACTCTACTCTACTCTACTCTACTCTACTCTACTCTACTCTACTCTACTCTACTCTACTCTACTCTACTCTACTCTACACTACTCTACTCTACTCTACTCTACTCTACTCTACTCTACTCTACTCTACTCTACTCTACTCTACTCTACTCTACTCTACTCTACTCTACACTCTAACTCTACTACTCTACTCTACTCTACTCTACTCTACTCTACTCTACTCTACTCTACTCTACTAAACTCTACTCTACTCTACTCTACTCTACTCTACACTATACTCTACTCTACTCTACTCTACTCTACTCTACTCTACTCTACTCTACTCTACTCTACTCTACTCTACTCTACTAAACACTACTCTACTCTACTCTACTCTACTCTACTACTCTACTCTACACTACTCTACTCTACTCTACTCTACTCTACTCTACTCTACTCTACTACTACACTACTCTACTCTACTCTACTCTACTCTACTCTACTCTACTCTACTCTACTCTCTCTACTCTACTCTACTCTACTCTACTCTACTCTACTCTACTCTACTACTCTACTCTACTCTAACACTACTCTCTACTCTACTCTACTCTACTCTATAATCTACTCTACTCTACTCTACTCTACTCTACTCTCTACTCTACTCTACTCTACTACTCTACTCTACTCTACTCTCTACTCTACTCTACTCTACACTACTCTACTCTACTCTACTCTACTCTACTCTACTATACACTACTCTACTCTACTCTACTCTACTCTACTCTACTCTACTCTACTCTACTCTACTCTACTACTCTACTCTACTCTACTCTACTACACTCTACTCTACTCTACACTACTCTACTCTACTCTACTCTACTCTACTCTACACTACTCTACACTACTCTACTCTACTCTACTACTCTACTCTACTCTACTCTACTCTACTCTACTCTACTCTACTCTACACTACTCTACTCTACTCTACTCTACTCTACTACTCTACTCTACTCTACTCTACACTCTACCTCTACTCTACTCTACACTACTCTACTCTACTCTACTACTACTCTACTCTACTCTACTCTACTCTTCACTACTCTACTCTACTCTACTCTACTCTACTCTACTCTACTCTACTCTACTCTACTACTCTACTACTCTACTCTACTCTACTCTACTCTACTACTCTACTCTACTCTACTCTACTACTCTACTCTACTCTACTCACTACTCTACTACTACTCTACTCTACTCTACTCTACTCTACTCTACTCTACTCACTACACTACTCTACTCTACTCTACTCTACTCTACACTACTCTACTCTCTACTCTACTCTACTCTACTCTACTCTACTACTCTACTACTCTACTCTACTCTACTCTACTCTACTACTACTCTACTCTACTACTCTACTCTACTCTACTCTACTCTACTCTACTCTACTCTACTCTACTCTACTCTACTCTACTCTACTCTACTCTACTCTACTCTACTCTACTCTACACTACTCTACTCTACTCTACTCTACTCTACTCTCTACTCTACACTACTCTACTCTACTCTACTATCTCTACTCTACTACTACTCTACTCTACTCTACTACTCTACTCTACTCTACTCTACTCTACTCTACTCTACTCTACTCTACACTACTACTCTACACTCTACTCTACTCTACTCTACTCTACTCTACTCTACTCTACTCTACTCTACACTACTCTACTCTACTCTACTACTCTACTACTACTCACTACTCTACTATACTCTACTCTACTCTACTCTACTCTACTCTACTCTACTCTACTCTACTCTACTCTACTCTACTCTACTCTACTCTACTCTACTCTACTCTACTCTACTCTACTCTACTCTACTCTACTCTACTCTACTCTACTCTACTCTACTTACTCTACTACTCTACTCTACTCTACTCTACTCTACTCTACTCTACTCTACTCTACTCTACTCTACTCTACTCTACTCTACTCTACACTACACTACTCTACTCTACACTACTCTACTCTACTCTACTCTACTCTACTCTACTCTACTCTACTCTACTCTACTCTACTCTACTCTACTCTACTCTACTACTACTCTACTCTACTACTACTCTACTCTACTCTACTCTACTCTACTCTACTCTACTCTACTCTACTCTACTCTACTACTACTACTCTACTCTACTATACTCTACTCTACTACTCTACTCTACTCTACTCTACTACTACTACTACTCTACTCTACTCTACTCTACTCTACTCTACTCTACTCTACTCTACTCTACTCTACATACTCTACTCTACTCTACTACTCTACTCTACTCTACTCTACTCTACTAACTCTACTCTACTCTACTCTACTCTACTATACTCTACTCTACTCTACTCTACTCTACTCTACTATACACTACTCTACTCTACTCTACACTACTCTACACTACTCTACTCTACTCTACTCTACTCTACTATACTCTACTCTACTACTCTACTCTACTCTACTCTACACTACTCTACTCTACTCTACTCTACTCTACTCTACTCTACTCTACTACTCTACTCTACTATCTACTCTACTCTACTCTACTACTACTCTACTCTACTCTACTACCTACTCTACTCTACTCTACTCTACTCTACTCTACTCTACTCTACTCTACTCTACTCTACTACTACTCTACTACTACTCTACTCTACTCTACTACTCTACTCTACTCTACTCTACTCTACTCTACTCTACTCTACTCTACTACTACTCTACTCTACTCTACACTACTCTACACTACTCTACTCTACTACTACTCTACACTACTCTACTCTACACTACTACTCTACTCTGCTCTGCTCTACTCTACTATACTCTACTCTACTACTCTACTCTACTCTACTATACTCTAACACTACTCTACTATACTCTACTACTCTACTCTACTAACTACCTACTCTACTCTACTCTACTCTACTCTACTCTACTCTACTCTACTCTACTCTACTCTACTCTACTACTCTACTCTACTCTACTCTACTCTCTACTCTACTCTACTCTACTCTACTACTACTCTACTCTACTCTACTCTACTCTACTCTACTCTACTCTACTCTACTACTACCTCTACTACTCTACTCTACTACTCTACTCTACTCTACTCTACTCTACTCTACTCTACTCTACTATACTCTACTCTACTACTACTCTACTATACTCTACTCTACTACTCTACTCTACTCTACTCTACTCTACTCTAACTACACTACTCTACTCTACTAACTACTTACTCTACTCTACACTCTACTCTACTCTACTCTACTCTACACTACTCTACTCTACACTCTACTCTACTCTACTCTACTCTACTCTACTCTACTACTCTACTCTACTCTACTCTACACTCTACTCTACTCTACTCTACTCTCTACTCTACTCTACTCTACTCTACTCTACTCTACTCCTGTCTATACTCTACTCTACTCTACTCTACTCTACTCTACTCTACTCTACTCTACTCTACTAACTCTACTCTACTATACTACTACTCTACTACTCTACTCTACTCTACTACTCTACTCTACTCTACTACTACTACTCTACTACTCTACTCTACTCTACTACTCTACTCTACTCTACTCTACTCTACTACTCTACTCTACTCTACTCTACTCTACTCTACTCTACTCTACTACTCTACTCTACTACTCTACTCTACTCTACTCTACTCTACTCTACTCTACTCTACTCTACTCTACTCTACTATACTCTACTCTACTACTACTCTACTCTACTCTACTCTACTCTACACTACTCTACTCTACTCTACTACTACTCTACTCTACTCTACACTACTCTACTATACTCTACTCTACTCTACTCTATCTACTCTACTCTACTACTCTACTACTCTACTCTACTCTACTCTCTACTCTACTCTACTACTCTACTCTACTCTACTCTACTCTACTCTACTCTACTCTACTCTACTCTACTACTCTACTCTACTCTACTCTACTCTACTCTACTCTACTACTCTACTCTACTCTACTCTACTCTACTCTACTACTCTACTCTCTACTCTACTCTACTCTACTCTACTCTACTCTACTCTACTCTACTCTACTCTACTCTACTCTACTCTACTCTACTCTACTCTACTCTACTCTACTCTACTCTACTCTACTCTACTACTCTACTCTACTCTACACTCTACTCTACTACTCTACTACTACTCTACTCTACTCTACTCTACTACACTCTACTCTACTCTACTCTACTCTACTCTACTCTACTCTACTTCTACTCTACTCTACTATACTCTACTCTACTCTATACTCTACTCTACTACTCTACTCTACTCTACTCCTCTACTCCTCTACTACTCTACTCTACTCTACTCTACTACACTACTACTCTACTACTCTACTCTACTCTACTCTACTCTACTCTACTCTACTACTCTACTCTACTCTACTACTCTACTATACTCTACACTACTCTACTCTACTCTACTCTACTACTCTACTCTACTCTACTCTACTCTACTCTACTCTACTACTCTACTCTACTCTACTCTACTCTACTCTACTATACTTATACTCTACTCTACTACTACTACTACTCTACTCTCTACTCTACTCTACTCTACTCTACTCTACTCTACTCTACTCTACTCTACTACTACTCTACTCTACTCTACTCTACTCTACTCTACTCTACTCTACTCTACTCTACTCTACTCTACTCTACACTACTCTACTACTATACTCTACTCTACTCTACTCTACTCTACTCTACTCTACTCTACTCTACTCTACTCTACTAACTCTACTCTACTCTACTCTACTCTACTCTACTCTACTCTACTCTACTCTACTCTACTCTACTACTCTACTCTACTCTCTACTCTACTCTACTCTACACTACTCTACTCTACTCTACTCTACTCTACTACTACTCTACTCTACTCTACTCTACTCTACTCTACTCTACTCCTACTCTACTCTACTCTACTCTCTACTCTACTCTACTACTCTACTCTACTCTACTCTACTCTACTACTCTACTCTACTCTACTCTACTCTACTATACTCTACTACTACTCTACTCTACTCTACTCTACACTACTCTACTCTACTCTACTCTACTCTACTCTACTACTACTCTACTCTACTCTACTACTACTACTCTACTCTACTCTACTCTACTCTACTCTACTACTCTACTCTACTCTACTCTACTCTACTCTACTCTACTCTACACTACTCTACTCTACTCTACTCTACTCTACTCTACTCTACTCTACTACTACTCTACTCTACTCTACTAACACTACACTCTACTCTACTCTACTCTACTCTACTCTACTCTACTCTACTCTACTCTACTCTACTCTACACTCTACTCTACTCTACTCTACTCTACTCTACTCTACTACTCACTCTACTCTACTCTACTCTACTATACTAACTACTCTATACTCTACTCTACTCTACTCTACTCTACTCTACTCTACTCTACTCTACTCTACTCTACTCTACTCTACTCTACTACTACTCTACTCTACTCTACTCTACTAAACACTACTCTACTCTACTCTACTCTACTCTACTCTACTCTACTACTACTCTACACTACTCTACTCTACTCTCTACTCTACACTACTCTACTATACTCTACTCTACTCTACTCTACTATACTATACTCTACTCTACTCTACTCTACTCTACTCTACTCTACTCTACTCTACTCTACTCTACTCTACTCTACTCTACTCTACACTCTACTCTACTCTCTACTCTACTCTACTCTACTCTACTCTACTCTACTCTACTACTCTACTCTACTCTACTCTACTCTACTCTACTCTACTCTACTCTACTCTACTAAACTCTACTACTACACTACTCTACTCTACTCTACTATACTAACTACTACTCTACTCTACTCTACTCTACCCGCTACTCTACTCTACTCTACTCTACTCTACTCTATACTCTACTCTACTCTACTCTACTCTACACTACTCTACACTACTATACTCTACTCTACTCTACTCTACTCTACTATACACTACTCTACTCTACTCTACTCTACTCTACACTACTCTACTCTACTCTACTCTACTCTACTCTACTCTACTCTACTCTACTCTACTCTACTCTACTCTACTCTACTCTACTCTACTCTACTCTACTCTACTAACACTACTCTACTCTACTCTACACTACTCTACTCTACACTACTCTACACTACTCTACTCTACTCTACTACTCTACTCTCTACTCTACTCTACTCTACTCTACTAACTACTCTACTCTACTCTACTCTACTCTACTCTACTCTACACTACTCTACTCTACTCTCTACTCTACACTACTCTACTCTACTCTACTCTACTAAAACTACTACTCTACTCTACTCTACTCTACTCTACTCTACTCTACTCTACTCTACTCTACTCTACTCTACTCTACTCTACTACTCCTCTACATCTACTCTACTCTACTCTACACTACTACTACTCTCTACACTACTCTACTCTACTCTCTACTCTACTCTACTCTACACTACTATACTCTACCTACTCTACACCTACTCTACTCTACTCTACTCTACACTACACTACTCTACTCTACACTACTACTCTACTCTACACTACTCTCTACTCCTACTCTACTACACTACTCTACTCTACTCTACTCTACCACTACTCTACTCTACTCTACTACTACACTACTCTACTCTACTCTACTCTACTATACTACTCTACTCTACTACTCTACTCTACTCGCGACTCTCTACTATTACACTACTCTACTCTACTCTACACTACTCTACACTACTATACTCTACGCTACGACACACTTTACTATATTACACTACGCTCTACTCTACTCTACTCTACTCTACTCTACTCTAACACTCTACTCTACTCGACTCGCGACTACTCTGCACTACTCGACACTACTCTACTACTCTACGCTACTTACACTAACTCTACTAATACTCTACTCTACTCTACTCTACACTACACTACTCGACTCTACTCTACGCTACCGAGCGCGTACGCTACACGACGCTACACTACTCTACGCTACTACTACACTACACTACTCGCTGCTCTACTCTACTATACACTACTCTACTCTACTAAACAACCTACTCTACTCGACTCTCCGCTCTACTCTACTCGACTCGACACTACTCTACTCTACTATACTCTACTCTACTCTTACGCTACACTACTCTACTCTACACGACTCTACACTACTCTACTCTACTCTACTCTACTCTACTCTACTCTACTCTACTAAACCACGCTCTACGCGACTCGCGACACTACTCTACTCTACACTACTCTACTCTACTCTACTAAACACTACTCTACTCTACACCTACTCTACTGTACTCGGACTCGACTCTACGACTACACTACTATACTCTATACTCTACCCGCTACTCTACTCTACTCTACACCTACTATACTCTACTCTACGACTACTCTACTCTACTAACTACTACTCTACTCTACTCTACACTACCTCTACTCTACTCTACACTACACTACTTACTCTACTCTACTAAACCTACTCGACTCTACACTACTCTACTCGACTATACACTACTCGACTCTACTCTACTCTACTATACTCTACTACGCACTCTACTATACACTACTCTACTCTACTCTACACTACTCTACTCTACACTACTATACTCTACTCTACTCTACACTACTCTACTATACACTACTCTACTCTACTCTACTCTACACTACTAACTCTACTCTACTCTACTCTTACTATACTCGAACTCTACTCTACTCTACACTACTCTACTCTACTCTACTCCGTACTCTACGAAACACTACTCTACTCTACTCTACTCTACACTACTCATACTCTACACTACTCTACTCTACTCTACTAAACCACTACTCTACTCTACTCTACACTACTCTACTCTACTATACTCTACACTATACTCTACTCTACTCTACTCTACTCTACTCTACTCTACTCTACTCTACACTACTCTACTCTACTAAACACGACTCTACTCTACTCTACTCTACTCTACTCTACACTACTCTACTCTACTAAACACTACTCTACTCTACTCTACACTACTCTACTAACCCTACTCTACTCTACTCTACACGACTCTACGACTACTAGCGCGCGTACCTACTCTACGCGACTCTACGCTACTCTACTCTACTCTACAACTACTCTACTCTACACTACTCTACTCTCCTAAACACTACTCTACTCTACTCTACTCTTACTCTACTATACACTACTCTACTCTACTCTACTCTACTCTACACTACTCTACTCTCGACTCTACTCTACTCTACTCTACCTCTACACTACTCCACTCTACTCTACTCTACACTACTCTACTCTACACTACTCTACTCTACTCTACGAACTACTCTACTATTACACTACTCTCTACACTACTATACCGACTACTCTACTCTACTCTACTCTACTAAACACTACTCTACTCTACACTACTCTACACTACTCTACTCTACTCTACTCCTACTCTACTATACACTACTCTACACTACTATACTCTACTCGAACTACTCTACTCTACTCTACTCTACTCTACTCTAACTAACTACTCTACTCTACTCTACACTACTCTACTCTACTCTACTCTACTCTACTCACGCGACACTCTACTCTACTCTACTCTACACTACTCTACTCTACTATACACTACTCTTACACTACTCTACTCTACACCTACTCTACTCTACTCTACTCTACTCTACTCTACACTACTCTACTCTACTCTACTCTACTCTACTCTACTCTAACTACTCTACTCTACTATACACTACTCTACTCTACACTAACTCTACTCTACTCTACTCTACTCTACTCTACTCTAACTCTACTCTACTCTACGACTCTACTCTACACTACTCTACTCTACTCTACTCTACTCTACTCTAACTCTACTCTACTAAAACACTACTCTACCTCTACTCTACTCTACTCTACTCTACACTACACTACTCTACTCTACTCTACTAACCACGACTCTCTACTTCTACTCTACCCGCCTACTCTACACTACTCTACTCTACTCTCTACTCTCTAACGTCTCCGACTATACACTACTCGACTCTACTCTACTATACTCATACGACTACTCTACTCTACTAAAACACTACTCTACTCTACTCTAACACTACTCTACTCTACTCTACTCTACACGCACTCTACCACTACTATACTATAACCGATACGATACTAACTCTACTCTACTCTACGCTACTCTACACTACTCTACACGTACTCTACTCTACTACTCTACACTACTCTACTCTTACTATACACTACTACTCTATACTCTACACTACTCTACTATACTCTACTCTACTATACTTCTACTCTACCGACTCTACTCTACTCTACTAAACACTACTCTACTCTACTCTACTCTACACTACACTACTCTACTCTACTCTACACTACTCTACACGTCTTCTACTATACACTACTCTACTCTACTCGACTAAACACTACTCTACTCTACCATACTACTCTCTACTCTACTCTACGCAGACTCTACTCTACGCGACTCTACTCTACTCTACTATACACTACTCTACAACACTTCTCTACTATACCTCTACTCTACCTCTACACTACCTACACTACTATACTCTACTCTACTCTACTCTACACCTACTCTACTCTACTCTCTACTCTACTCTACTCTACTCTACTCTAACTCTACTCTACTCTACACTACTCTACTCTACTCCTACTCTACACTACTCTACTCTACTCTACTCTACTCTACACTACTCTACTCGACTCTACTCTACGCGACTCTACTCTACTCTACTCTACTCTACTCTACTCTACTCTACTCTACTCTACTCTACTCTACACACTATACTATACTACTCTACTCTACTCTACTCTACTCTACTCTACTTACACTACTCTACACTAAGCTCTACTCTACTCTACTCTACTCTCTACACTACTCTACTCTACTATACACTACTCTACTCTACTCTACACTACTCTTACTATACTCTACTCTACTCTACTATACTCTACTCTACTCTACTCTACTCTAGTACTCTACTAAACACTACTCTACTCTACTCTACACTACACTACTCTACTCTACTCTCTACACTACTCTACACGTCTCTACTATACACTACTCTACTCTACTCTACTAAACACTACTCTACTCTACTCTACTCTACTCTACTCTACTCTACTCTACTCTACTCTACTATACACTACTCTACACGTCTCTACTATACTCTACTCTACTCTACACTACTATACGATACTCTACTCTACACTACTCTCTACTCTACTCTACCTACTCTACTCTACTCTACTCTACTCTACTTACCTAATACTACACTACTCTACTCTACTCTACTCTACTCTACACTACTCTACTCTACTCTACTCTACTCTCTACTCTACTCTACTCTACACTACACTACACTACACTACTCTACTCTACTCTACTCTACTCTCTACTCTAACACTACATCTCTACTCTACGCTACTCTACTCTACTCTACTCTACTCTTACTCTACTCGACTCTACACTACTCTGTCTTCTCTCACTATCCCATGTGACTTATCATGGTGGTTTCTCTCTAGGAGATGGTATCTGAGGAGGAGGTTGATGCTGGCTTCAGGGGCCTGTTCACTAAGCTAGCTGGAGATGTAAGTATTATTACCAACCATTACCCTTACTGGAGAATAAGACATTAGAGATCTATACAATCAGTCCATAGAGATCTATACAATCTGTCCATAGAGATCTATACAATCCGTCCATAGAGATCTATCCAATCAGTCCATATAGATCTATACAATCAGTCCATAGAGATCTATACAATCTGTCCATAGAGATCTATACAATCTGTCCATAGAGATCTATACAATCTGTCCATAGAGATCTATACAATCTGTCCATAGAGATCTATACAATCTGTCCATAGAGATCTATACAATCTGTCCATAGAGATCTATACAATCTGTCCATAGAGATCTATACAGTCTGTCCATAGAGATCTATACAATCTGTCCATAGAGATCTATACAATCTGTCCATAGAGATCTATACAGTCTGTCCTTAGAGATCTATACAATCTGTTTATAGAGATCTATACAATCTGTCCATAGAGATCTTATACAATCTGTCCATAGAGATCTATACAGTCTGTCCATAGAGATCTATACAATCTGTCCATAGAGATCTATACAGTCTGTCCATAGAGATCTATACAATCTGTCCATAGAGATCTATACAATCTGTCCATAGAGATCTATACAATCTGTCCATAGAGATCTATACAATCTGTTTATAGAGATCTATACAATCTGCTCTTTAACTTTGGCAAGCTATTACTATCATACTATACAATTTTTATATGTAAAATATATAATATGTCACTGCCAAAAATATCTATAATATTTAATGATGTTATTGACTGGGGCGAATGTACCTTTCATAGTTTAAATACATTTCTCTCTATTTGATTTGTTAATAGGATATGGAGATTTCAGCAGTTGAGCTCAGGAATTTTTCAACAAAAATCCGTTGCTAAGCGTGAGTGAAGTGCTTTCTGCTGCTTTCTTTTGAGTCATGATTTTGTATTTGTACTGACTATACTGAACAAAAAATATCAACGCAACATGTAAAGTGTTGGTGTCCCATGTTTTTATGAGCTGGAATAAAAGATCCCATAAATGTTCCATACGAGCACAAAAAGCTTATTTTATCTAAAATGTTGTGCACAGGTTTGTTTACATCCCTGTTAGTGAGCATTTCTCCTTTACCAAGATAACCGTCTCAGGGAAGCTCATCTGCGTGCTCGTCGTCCTCACCAGGGTCTTGACCCTGACTGCAGTTCGGCGTCGTAACCGACTTCAGTGGGCAAATGCTCACCTTCGGTGGCCACTGGCACGCTGGAGAAGTGTGCTCTTCACGGATGAATCACGGTTTCAACTGTACCGAGCAGATGGCGTGTATGGCATCGTGTATGGTGTGGTGTGGGCTAGCAGTTTGCTGATATTAACGTTGTGAACAGAGTGCCCCATGGTGGGGTTCCGGGTATGGGCAGGCATAAGCTACGGACAAACGAACACAATGCACAGAGATACCGTGACGAGATCCTGAGGCCCGTTGTCGTGCCATTCATCCGCCGCCATCACCTCATGTTTTCAGCATGATAATGCACGGCCCCAATGTCGCAAGGATCTGTACAACAATTCCTGAAGCTGAAAATGTCCCAGTTCTTCCATGGTCTGCATACTCACCAGACGTGTCACCCATTGAGCATGTTTTGGGATGCTCTGGGATCGACCTGTACGACAGCGTGTTCCAGTTCCCGCCAATATCCAGCAACTTCGCACAGCCATTGTCTGAGAGGAGTGGGACAACATTCCACAGGCCACAATCAATAGCCTGATCAACTCCATGTGAAAGGAAGATGTGTCGCGCTGCATGAGGCAAATGGTCGTCACACCAGATACTGACTGGTTTTCTGATCCATGGCCCTACTTTTTTTTTTAAGGTATCTGTGACCAACAGATGCGTATCTGTATTCCCAGTCATGTGAAATCCACAGATTAGGGCCCTAATGCATTGATTTAAATTGACTGATTTCCTTATATGAATTGTAACTCAGTAAAATCGTAGAAATTGTTGCATGTTGCGTTTATAGTTTTTGTTCAGTGTATAAAGAGCACGTTTTATGTATAGTCCAAACTCTGTCCAAACTCTGTCCAAACTCTGTCCTAACTCTGTCCAAACTCTGTCCTAACTCTGTCCTAACTCTGTCCTAACTCTGTCCTAACTCTGTCCAAACTCTGTCCTAACTCTGTCCTAACTCTGTGATGTGTCCTCTACAGGAACTGACATAAAGACGGACGGCTTCAGCCTAGACACAGCCAGAATCATGGTCAACCTCATGGATGTATCCTTTACAAGTAAAAATTACATACTGCGTCTCTATACAGAGAGTGGTATTCTGACTTGAGATCATAACTTGAATTTTAACACAAGTGACATCAATGAATAAGTTACAGAAAAAACGCTCATCTCAGTCTTTTAGTTTTGAATATTGTAGTTTGTTGGGCATGTTGTGTCCAGACACTTGTTTAACCTTAACTGTTAAGCAGGACAGTGGTAACGGCAAACTGGGTATGGGAGAATTTGCGACACTGTGGAAGAAGATTCAGAAATACCTGGTGAGGTTCTACTGATTGTGTTACTGCTGTGGTAGCTCTGGTCCAGGGTGCTACATAGGCTCAGCGTCAGCAAGCTGCACATATGCCTTGGACCAGAGCTACTGCAGTAGGATCTCTGTTGTGTAAGATTGGACACGGCCTTCAAGTGTTTTACATAGTGTAGTGTGTGTTTTACACAGTGCAATCTCTCTATAACATTTCCCTGTTTCCCCCCTCTGTCCTCTCTCTCTCCTCTCTCTCTCTCTCTCTCATCTCTCTCTCGTCATCTCTCTCTCGGTCTCTCTCTCCTCTCTCTCTCTCTCTCTCTCTCTCTCCCTCCTCTCCCTCTCTCTCTCCCCCCTCTGTCTCTCTCCCTCCCTCTGTTCTCTCTCTCTCTCTCTCTCCCCCTCCCTCCCTCTCTCTCCCCCCTCTCTCTCTCTCTTCTCTCTCTCTCTCTCTCTCTCTTCTCTCTCTCTCTCCCTCTCTCTCCCCCTCTCTCTCTCTCCTCTCTCTTCTCTCTCCTCTCTGTCTCTCTCTCTCCCTCTCTCTCCCCTCGTGTCTCTCTCCCTCCCTCTGTCTCTCTCGTCTCTCTCTCTCTCTCTCTCTCATCCCTCTCCTCTCCCTCCCTCTCTCCCTCTCTCTCCCCCTCCCTCCCTCCTCTCCCTCTCCTCCCTCCCTCCCTCCCTCCCCCCTCCTCCCTCCCTCTCCCTCCCTCTCTCTCCCTCCCTCCCTCTCCCCCTCTCCCCCAGTAGATGCCATCTATAAGAACAGCATGACATTGATGGGTCGAAAGGCTGTATGAGCACAGGGGGTCCAGAGATGGAGGATGGCCTTGAGCAAAGCGGTTTGTGGACATGAAATAAACGTCATTTACACAAATACTCAGGGGTCACTAATGTATGCACTGTCTACTGTCACTTTGATAAAAGCTAAGTGGCATACAGACGCGTTATATCCAAAAGCATATTATATTACATACATTATACTGCATATTAATATTACAGACGTTATACTCAGAGGAACTATATTATATTACAGTGACGTTATACTCTATATTGTATTATTATATTACAGACGTTATTCTGTATATTGTATTACAGACGTTATTCTGTATATTACCAGTGTTTCTCGGAGTGAAATCCAAGGGACCCGGGTTCCCGCTGGAAAATGATTTTGAACTCCAAAGATGTGCATTTTACATTGAATTCAAGGAGTGACTTCATCATTCATTTTGACATGTAAAAATTCACTGAATTCAAGGATTTTCCATTGGCTGTTTCCCAGAGTGTTCCATTTCCACCCCTGATTATATATACAGTATCCATTTTATTATTAGGATCCCCATTACCCGACGACAATGGCGACAGCTAGTCTTAGTGGGGTCCGACACATAATGAAAAAGACATTACAGAAAAAAGAAACTTTACAATTTACATACATTTAAAAACATTAACATGCAGCGTGCATCTTATCAGTTACACATACATATAATCTACCTTCCACCAGGTTCTGAATGAGGTTCTGATGATATAATCTACCTTCCACACCAGTTCTACCTGATGATATATAATCTACCTTCCACCAGGTTCTGATGATATATAATCTACCTTCCACCAGGTTCTGATGATATATAATCTACCTTCCACCAGGTTCTGATGATATATAATCTACCTTCCACCAGGTTCTGATGATGATATATAATCTTCCACCAGGTTCCACCAGGTTCCTTCCACCAGGTTTCTGATGATATATAATCTACCTTCCACCAGGTTTCTGATGATATATAATCTACCTTCCACCAGGTTCTGATGATATATAATCTATCTTTCCATCAGGATTTCAGCCTGAACAACACTCTCCACCAGGTTCTGGCGGTCCTCGGTATGGAGAGGCTGACATGACCATTGACTTTGATAACTTTTGTGGCCTGCGTCATGCGCCTGGAGATGATTTCAGTGAGTAGAACGTCTTAATGCCACAATCCTGAATTTGTGTTTCGGCCAACGGCAGCCCCGCCCGGCACTTGTTTGCCTATAAAGCTGAGTGATGGCCATGGAGTGTAACAGTAGTAAACATTGCAGACTGTACCTTTTTTAATATGTGGGTTACTTTTTGGGAGTTGTGGAGAACCCGTCAGATTAGGATCAAAAGGAAAGCTTTGATCAGAGTGTGTGTTTATAGATGCTTACTTACATCTGAACCTCTCTCAACCTCGCAGAAGTCTTCAAGAAGATTGACATTGATGATACTGGCTATATTGAATTGGATTTCCACCAGGTGAGAACTTTAAATTGTAATTTATAATCAACTCATATAGGTCTAGCAGTAGACTAATTATTGTTCTAATATATTGATTGTATTCAATTTCTATTTTCAGTGGTTGTCATTTTCCATGATCTAGAAGATGGCAGCACAAGACCGTTCTCTCAAAGACCGTTCTCTCAAAGACCGTTCTCTCAAAGACTGTTCTCTCAAAGACAGTTCTCTCAGACAGTTCTTTCAAAGACCGTTCTTTCAAAGACAGTTCTCTCAGACAGTTCTTTCAAAGACCGTTCTTTCAAAGACTGTTCTTTCGAAGACCGTTCTCTCAAAACCAGCTACAAATAAACCGAAGTGCCTTTTTAGAGATGTTTCTTTTGAAACACACTGTATTGCGTAACATAATGTTTTTAAAGCGTTATTTTATGCTTTATTTGTTTTATATTAGATATAGCCTCTGTCTATTGAGATCTGCAGATTATAACCTAAACCTACTTTTTTTTTGTGATAAATGTAAGACATCATTTGAATCCTTTTATGCAGCTTTTAGTTGCTTATAGTTGTGTGTCCTGTTTACCAAAGATATATGCTAATAAATGCCATTGTTTTCCGAGTCTCTTGGGCTGACTGTTTTATTTGGAACTCGTTTCTATTGCTTGGGACAGTCCATGTGCCCCTCCCCCGGCGGACGTGGTTGAGCTTGCCCAGCGCAGGAGCATCGACGGTACGTAACGTGCGCTACTGCTCGACTGCACCAACACCGTGCACCGTTCTACGTTACACACCCGCCCCGTTCTGAGATTTATGCGATTGATTAGTCAACTGGAAGTCTGGTACGTAACTAGGAAAAACATCGAAGCAGGCCTCTTCAAAGTGGTGAGTTTTATCATCATTGAATGGTTTCTACGGGAAATCTAGTCAGAGAGAGTGCATGTTTTCACGCATGGTGAAGTAGAGGATTTGATTCACCGGGTTGCCGTATCTCATATCCGTCCAGAAGGAGACCATACTGTAGAACTGCAACATTTCCAACAATGGTTCTGTAATCGTTACAAGTTTTTGATTTTCGGTACACCATTCATAACCTGTCATGTCAACTAGGATAGGCATGTGCAATAAGCCAGAAGTTAATCATTTGCGCGACAGTTTCAGAGAATGCAGTAACATACTGTCATCGACTCACGCATCCATAATCAGTTTATTGTAAACTTTGTCAACGCAGTATGATTCAAAGTCAACTGTAGAAAAGCAAACCAATTCTCATAGAGAACATTTTCACTACGTTGAAACAAAATTACACCCAGGAAATGTATTAAAAGTTGTCAATACATTATTGTTTATTAAGCAATAATACTAGGCCTACACATTTTGCACATAAAATCACCACATGTAATGTTGCTCAGAAAAAAAAAAAGCTCTGTATTTTGGCTAAACCAGACACCTGAATGAGGGGCCCACAGCACTCTGAGTACCCCACTCGGGTATAAGGATCATAGTTGTGCGGATGAGAGGCTCATTTCAGAGTTGTTTTGGGGCATTGTTGAAGTTGAGTCCGGGACCAGGAAGGAGGCTTTATGGATGACATCACTCCAGGACTGCCTGAATCATCTGTTCTCTGAGAATGGAAAAACTGTTCATGCACTAAGCCTGAGAGCCTCACAGGCTCATCTGATCTGCTGGCTAGAGGGACATTCCTGCACCAACACACACTGGACTGGACAGGGGTTAAAGGGTGATCCTTTTTGACACACTACCGAGGATGCTTCTTTTACACACACAAAAGCACACTACTGATGAGGTGATCAGTGCTATTTTGAGGTCTGTTCAGTTTCGGTTCGATTATAAAACTAATAATCACGGTTTTTCGATTTCGGTTTCAATAATTGTTTTAGACATTTAATACACTATTCATTATGCATTATGTGGGTTGAATGCTTTAACAACAGAATAAAAACGATTAATAACAGTCCTGTGATGGTAGTGACCTTTAACCCCATTACTGCTTATTTACATTTACATTTACGTCATTTAGCAGACGCTCTTATCCAGAGCGACTTACAAATTGGTGCATTCACCTTATAGCCAGTGGGATAACCACTTTACAATATGGTTGTTGTTTTGTTTTTTTTGTGGGGGGGGGGGGGGGGTAGAAGGATTACTTTATCCTATCCCAGGTATTCCTTAAAGAGGTGGGGTGATCCATCATCCACACTGATATGTCTGCCAGACATGCAGAGATGCGATTCGCCACCTGGTTATGAGAAGGTGGAAAGGAGAAGATTAGTTGTGTGTCATCTGCGTAGCAATGATAGGAGAGGCCATGTGAGGATATGACAGAGCCAAGTGACTTGGTGTATAGCGAGAATAGGAGAGGGCCTAGAACTGAGCCCTGGGGGACACCAGTGGTGAGAGCACGTGGTGCGGAGACAGATTCTCGCCACGCCACTTGGTAGGAGCGACCTGTCAGGTAGGACGCAATCCAAGAGTGAGCCGCGCCGGAGATGCCCAACTCGGAGAGGGTGGAGAGGAGGATCTGATGGTTCACAGTATCAAAGGCAGCAGACAGGTCTAGAAGGACAAGAGCAGAGGAGAGAGAGTTAGCTTTAGCAGTGCGGAGAGCCTCTGTGACACAGAGAAGAGCAGTCTCAGTTGAATGACCAGTCTTGAAACCTGACTGGTTTGGATCAAGAAGGTAATTCTGAGAGAGATAGCAAGAGAGTTGGCTAAAGACGGCACGCTCAAGAGTTTTGGAGAGAAAAGAAAGAAGGGATACTGGTCTGTAGTTGTTGACATCAGAGGGATCGAGTGTAGGTTTTTTGAGAAGGGGTGCAACACTCGCTCTCTTGAAGACGGAAGGGACATAGCCAGCGGTCAAGGATGAGTTGATCAGCGAGGTGAGGTAAGGGAGAAGGTCTCCGGAAATGGTCTGGAGAAGAGAGGAGGGGATAGGGTCAAGCGGGCGAGGGGGGGGGGGGGATTCAGCAGGGAGGAGAAGGTGGCAAAAAGCTTCCTAGGGTTAGAGGCAGATGCTTGGAATTTAGAGTGGTAGAAAGTGGCTTTAGCAGCAGAAACAGAGGAAGAAAATGTAGAGAGGAGGGAGATGAAAAAGTGAAAAGATGCCAGGTCCGCAGGGAGTCTAGTTTTCCTCCATTTCCGCTCGGCTGCCCGGAGCCCTGTTCTGTGAGCTCGCAATGAGTCATCAAGCCACGGAGCTGGAGGGGAGGACCGAGCTGGCCGGGAGGATAGGGGACATAGAGAGTCAAAGGATGCAGAAATGGAGGAGAGGAGGGTTGAGGAGACAGAATCAGGAGATTGGAGGGAGAAGGATTGAGCAGAGGGAAGAGATGATAGGATGGAAGAGGAGAGAGTAGCGGGAGAGAGAGAGCGAAGGTTGCGATGGCGCATTACCATCTGTGTAGGGGCAGAGTGAGTAGTGTTGGAGGAGAGCGAGAGAGAAAAGGATACAAAGTAGTGGTCGGAGACATGGAGGGGAGTTGCAGTGAGATTAGTAGAAGAACAGCATCTAGTAAAGATGAGGTCAAGCGTATTGCCTGCCTTGTGAGTAGGGGGGGACGGTGAGAGGGTGAGGTCAAAAGAGGAGAGGAGTGGAAAGAAGGAGGCAGAGAGAAATTAGTCAAAGGTAGACGTAGGGAGATTAAAGTCACCCAGAACTGTGAGGGGTGAGCCATCCTCAGGAAAGGAATTTATCAAGGCTTCAAGCTCATTGATGAACTCTCCAAGGGAACCTGGAGGGCGATAAATGATAAGGATGTTAAGCTTGAATGGGCTAGTGACTGTGACAGCATGGAATTCAAATGAGGAGATAGACAGATGGGTTAGGGGAAAAAGAGAGAATGTCAACTTGGGAGAGATGAGGATTCCTGTGCCACCACCCCGCTGACCAGATGCTCTCGGGGTATGCGAAAACACATGGTCAGACGAGGAGAGAGCAGTAGGAGTAGCAGTGTTTTCAGTGGTAATCCACGTTTCCGTCAGCGCCAAGAAGTCGAGGGACTGGAGGGTAGCATAGGCTGAGATGAACTCTGCCTTGTTGGCCGCAGAATGGCAGTTCCAGAGGCTGCTGGAGACCTGGAACTCCACGTGGGTGGTGCGTGCAGGGACCACCAGGTTAGAGAGGCAGCAGCCACGCGGTGTGAGGCGTTTGTATGGCCTGTGCAGAGAGGAGAGAACAGGGATAGACAGACACATAGTTGACAGGCTACAGAAAATGGCTACAATAATGCAAAGGAGATCGGAATGAAATGAACTAAACATCTGGGAAAGCGAGAGAGCGGGGCCTCCCTCACTTACGTTTCACTGAAACACCCAAATATAACTCTCCCAACTTCCACCTCAGAAACTATAATTGTTGTAAACTACAGCGGTTCAATGTTTTCTAGGAATAGACTAACTTAGTTTATTCAGCTAGCTAACTTGGTACAGTATTCTTCTGTGAAAACCGTCCAGGGCACCTAGTCCTATGACGCCATAGCCAACTAGCATGCCAGGCTCCAATAACACGGTTTAGCACCAATACTCGGCCACAACAAACTACCAGTGTGTCAACACGCCAAGCAGATCATTTGTGTCCGTGTCTAACGTTGTGGGTTAGTCCCGACAGCTTGAGCGAGTCCGTCGTCAACTTATTCAGCCAGTTAGTTAGCTAGAATATTTAACCATCATTTATTCACTTTGCTTTAATAAAATATTTGTTTTATTTGATGACTTTATTTAATTCCAAGTCATCATCTCATCTCTATAGAGCTGCTGCATATTTTTTATTTTATTTTTTATTTAACCTTTATTTAACCAGGATGGTAGAACCTTCCAGAAGGACGGCCATCTCTGCAGCACACCCCCAATCAGGCCATACAGAAGCCACTCCTCAATAAAAGGCACATGACAGCCTGCTTGGAGTTTGCCAACAGGCACCAAAATAATCTCAGACCATGTGAAACAAGATTCCCTGATCTGATGAAACCAAGATTCAACTCTTTGGCCTTAATGCCAAGCGTCACGTCTGGAGGAAACCTGTCACCATCCCTACGGTGAAGCATGGTGGTGGCAGCATCATGCTGTGGGGATGTTTTTCAGCGGCAGGGACTGGGAGACTTGTCAGGATCGAGGGAAAGATGAATGGAGTAAAGTATAGAGATCATTGATGAAAACCTGCTCCAGAGCACTCAGGACCTCAGACTGGGGCGAAGGTTCACCTTCCAACAGGACAACAACCCTAAGCACACAGCCAAGACAACGCAGGAGTGGCTTCGGGATAAGTCTCTGAATGTCCTTGAGTGGCCCAGTCAGAGCCCGGACTAAAACTGATCGAACATCTCTGGAGAGACCTGCAAATAGCTGTGCAGCAACGCTCCCCATCCAACCTGACAGAGCTTGAGAGGATCTGCAGAGAAGAATGGGAGAAACTCCCCAAAAACAGATGTGTGCCAAGCTTTTTATTTTAATTTTAATTTTAATTTAACATTTATTTAACCAGGTAAGCCAGTTGAGAACAAGTTCTCATTTACAACTGCGACCTGGTCAAGATAAAGCAAAGCAGCAGAGAACTGGAAGGAATGGCAGCCAAAGGAGGTGTTGGCTTTGGGGATGACCGGTGAGATATACCTGCTGGAGCGCAGACTACGGGTGGGTGTTGCTATGGTGACCAATGAGCTAAGATAAGGCGGGGATTTGCCTAGCAGTGATTTATAGATGGCCTGGAGCCAGTGGGTTTGGCGGCGAATATGTAGTGAGGGCCAGCCAACGAGAGCGTACAGGTCACAATGGTGGGTAGTATATGGGGCTTTGGTGACAAAACGGATGGCACTGTGATAGACTACATCCAATTTGCTGAGTAGAGTGTTGGAGGCTATTTTGTAAATGACATCGCCAAAGTCAAGGATCGGTAGGATAGTCAGTTTTACGAGGGCATGTTTGGCAGCATGAGTGAAGGAGGCTTTGTTGCGAAATAGAAGCCGATTCTAGATTTAACTTTGGATTGGAGATTCTTAATGTGAGTCTGGAAGGAGAGTTTACAGTCTAACCAGACACCTAGGTATTTGTAGTTGTCCACATATTCTAAGTCAGACCCGCCGAGAGTAGTGATTCTAGTCAGGCGGGTGGGTGCAAGCAGCGTTCGATTGAAGAGTATGCATTTAGTTTTACTAGTGTTTAAGAGCAGTTGGAGGCTACAGAAGGAGTGCTGTATGGCATTGAAGCTCGTTTGGAGGTTTGTTAACACAGTGTCCAATGTAGGGCCAGATGTATACAAAATGGTGTCATCTGCGTAGAGGTGGATCTGAGAGTCACCAGCAGCAAGAGCGACATCATTGATATACACAGAGAAAAGAGTCGGCCCGAGAATTGAACCCTGTGGCACCCCCATAGAGACTGCCAGAGGTCCAGATAACAGGCCCTCCGATTTGACACACTGAACTCTATCTGAGAAGTAGTTGGTGAACCAGGCGAGGCAGTCATTTGAGAAACCTATGCTGTCTGACAAAATCACTATTTTGTAGTTCTTCAAATTAAATAAGCCATACTTTTATGACTGCTGAATACCAACTATCAATCACTTAGATCATGTATTCTCAGGCTCGCGAAGCAACTGCTCTCTATCCCTCTCGATCGCACGTTCTCTCTTCTCTCACATAGGGTTTACACCACTTCCGAATTCGCCAGACAAAGTTCCGTCCCCATTACTTTTCAACGGGGCACACGCGGAGCAATGCGCAGGGGATTGTGGGAAGGTGAGCGGTGCGAACCCTGCTAGCGGAGCGATAGGAAAAAGTTCAGCTCTGCACTACATTATGCAAATTAATACGCGGCAACCGCTGCCGTTAACCAATCAGGTGAGGAGCTTGAAAATCTTCCGTTCATGAAACATTAGTTTCCCGGGCAAGCACAACCCAAAAATACGGAGGGAAGCCAATCCTCGGCGTGTCTGGTTTTCCAATTCTATATGATTTTGCTTTGCTAGAATACAGAGACAAAATCATAAGGTCAATGGCACGGAGGAGGATTGTTGGTGTTGATGGTGGGTGAAGAGAGATTTGCACAATGTTTGCATGTGCTGTTTAGCTAGCTATGAACATCAAGCAACCTGAACCTCAAAACTGTGATCAAAGCCACCATTTGTAAATGTGTTGAAATTTGCCCACCAAAGAATAGAAAGTAACCAGTAACACACATTATAACATTGATACAGTAAGCATTACTTTCCCACTACCATAGTACTTTCCCATGGTCCTCTGTAGCTCAGCTGGTAGAGCACGGCGCTTGTAACGCCAAGGTAGTGGGTTCGAACCCCGGGACCACCCATACACAAAAAAAATTATGCACGCACGACTGTAAGTCGCTTTGGATAAAAGCGTCTGCTAAATGGCATATTATTATTTATTATTATAGTATTGCTACCAACTGGGCTATGGTATCTCAACATTATGATTCTCATAAAATATAGCTAATGGTGCTTTCATTATACTGGCGTCACGGCATTGATGATTATAGCTCACTTCCTGAAAAATGCATAGACCTACATGCACGTGAATGGGTACTTGGGGTAAAGGAAATTGTGGCTTTGACTTGCAAAACATTGTTGTGCAAACCTCTCTTTACCCACCAACACCAACTACTCTACAATCGTTCCTCCACTGACCTCATTTTTGTCTCTCATTCTCTGCAAATAAACAAGGTAGAATTACAACAAATTATTTTCCTTTTTGATATGTTTAATTTGCCTACAAATGGCCGGCTCCTTATTTTCATATACAGTACTGTACCCTGCATCCCACTGCTGGCTTGTCTCTGAAGCTAAGCAGGGTTGGTCCTGGTCAGTCCCTGGATGGGAGAACAGATGCTGCCTTGCCTCTGAAGCTAAGCAGGGTTGGTCCTGGTCTGTCCCTGGATGGGAGAACAGATGCTGCTGGAATTGGTGTTGGAGGGCCAGTAGGAGGCACTATTTCCTCTAGTATAAACAATATATATCCCAATGCTCCAGGGCAGTGATTGGGGACATTGCCCTGTGTAGGGTGCCGTCTTTCAAATAGGACGTTAAACTGGTGTCCTGACTCTCTGTGGTCACTAAAGATCCCATGGCACTTATCGTAAGAGTAGGGGTGTTAACCCCGGTGTCCTGGCTAAATTCCCAATCTGGCCCTCATACCATCATGGCCACTTAATCAAGCTTCCAATTGGCTCATTCATCCCCCCTCCTCTACCCTGTAACTATTCCCCAGGTCATTGCTGTAAATGAGAATGTGTTCTCAGTCAACTTACTTCGTAAAATGAGGGTTAAATACATTTTAAAAAACTAGAATACAAGGGTTAGATTTTCACTAAACAATTTAATGTCAGAAAAATCATGTAGAAACTCTGGTTTATGGTTAGCCTCATATACATTGATTGTGCAAAGCTGTCATCAAGGCAAAGGGTGGCTATTTGAAGAATCTCAAATATAAAATATATATTTTGATTTATTTAACACTTTTTTGGTTACAACATGATTCCATATGTGTTATTTCATAGTTTTGATGTCTTCACTATTATTCTACAATGTAGAAAAAAGTAAAAATAAAGAAAAACCCTGGAATAAGTAGGTGTATCCAAACTTTTCACAGCTGCCTGTGGTTGAGGCCTCTTCTCTCTTCTCTCTGTCTGGGTTTCGCTGCTCCCCAGATGCCTGTGGTTTTAGGTCTCCTGTCCTTCTTCTGCTTCTTCTTCATCTACCTTGTCTCAGTGTTACCATAGCTCTGACTGGAGACTGGAGGAGTCACCAGGTCATCTACCTTGTCTCAGTGTTACCATAGCTCTGACTGGAGGAGTCACCAGGTCATCTACCTTGTCTCAGTGTTACCATAGCTCTGACTGGAGACTGGAGGAGTCACCAGGTCATCTACCTTGTCTCAGTGTTACCATAGCTCTGACTGGAGAGACTGGAGGAGTCACCAGGTCATCTACCTTGTCTCAGTGTTACCATAGCTCTGACTGGAGACTGGAGGAGTCACCAGGTCATCTACCTTGTCTCAGTGTTACCATAGCTCTGTCTGGAGACTGGAGGGACTGGAGGAGTCACCAGGTCATCTACCTTGTCTCAGTGTTACCATAGCTCTGACTGGAGACTGGAGGAGTCACCAGGTCATCTACCTTGTCTCAGTGTTACCATAGCTCTGACTGGAGACTGGAGGAGTCACCAGGTCATCTACCTTGTCTCAGTGTTACCATAGCTCTGACTGGAGACTGGAGGAGTCACCAGGTCATCTACCTTGTCTCAGTGTTACCATAGCTCTGACTGGAGGAGGAGTCACCAGGTCATCTACCTTGTCTCAGTGTTACCATAGCTCTGACTGGAGGACTGGAGGAGTCACCAGGTCATCTACCTTGTCTCAGTGTTACCATAGCTCTGACTGGAGGAGTCACCAGGTCATCTACCTTGTCTCAGTGTTACCATAGCTCTGACTGGAGACTGGAGGAGTCACCAGGTCATCTACCTTGTCTCAGTGTTACCATAGCTCTGACTGGAGACTGGAGGAGTCACCAGGTCATCTACCTTGTCTCAGTGTTACCATAGCTCTGACTGGAGACTGGAGGAGTCACCAGGTCATCTACCTTGTCTCAGTGTTACCATAGCTCTGACTGGAGACTGGAGGAGTCACCAGGTCATCTACCTTGTCTCAGTGTTACCATAGCTCTGACTGGAGACTGGAGGAGTCACCAGGTCATCTACCTTGTCTCAGTGTTACCATAGCTCTGACTGGAGACTGGAGGAGTCACCAGGTCATCTACCTTGTCTCAGTGTTACCATAGCTCTGACTGGAGGACTGGAGGAGTCACCAGGTCATCTACCTTGTCTCAGTGTTACCATAGCTCTGTCTGGACTGGAGGAGTCACCAGGTCATCTACCTTGTCTCAGTGTTACCATAGCTCTGACTGGAGACTGGAGGAGTCACCAGGTCATCTACCTTGTCTCAGTGTTACCATAGCTCTGACTGGAGACTGGAGGAGTCACCAGGTCATCTACCTTGTCTCAGTGTTACCATAGCTCTGACTGGAGACTGGAGGAGTCACCAGGTCATCTACCTTGTCTCAGTGTTACCATAGCTCTGACTGGAGACTGGAGGAGTCACCAGGTCATCTACCTTGTCTCAGTGTTACCATAGCTCTGACTGGAGACTGGAGGAGTCACCAGGTCATCTACCTTGTCTCAGTGTTACCATAGCTCTGACTGGAGACTGGAGGAGTCACCAGGTCATCTACCTTGTCTCAGTGTTACCATAGCTCTGACTGGAGACTGGAGAGTCACCAGGTCATCTACCTTGTCTCAGTGTTACCATAGCTCTGACTGGAGACTGGAGGAGTCACCAGGTCATCTACCTTGTCTCAGTGTTACCATAGCTCTGAGACTGGAGGAGTCACCAGGTCATCTACCTTGTCTCAGTGTTACCATAGCTCTGACTGGAGACTGGAGGAGTCACCAGGTCATCTACCTTGTCTCAGTGTTACCATAGCTCTGACTGGAGACTGGAGGAGTCACCAGGTCATCTACCTTGTCTCAGTGTTACCATAGCTCTGACTGGAGACTGGAGGAGTCACCAGGTCATCTACCTTGTCTCAGTGTTACCATAGCTCTGACTGGAGACTGGAGGAGTCACCAGGTCATCTA